>JACEGR010001031.1:0-194688 GCA_014170235.1 Listronotus bonariensis
CCGTATGATACCTTGTACCCGGTTAAGTACCTCCACCAAATATGAGCCCCGTATACAGGGGAGATCGTAAAAAACAAAAATATATCCATCAGAAATTGTCATGAGCGTCAGATTAAGATAGGGTGAGTTAATTACATGCTAAACAGTGTATATTCTACTAATCTGATAATTTGAGAGTGACGTAAAGAAAGCGGAGGGCAACAAAGTTGTACAAAAAGAACGTCATTTTGACATGCTTGAGCGTGGTTAGTTTTTTTTATTTTAAAGAAAATAATTCAAGGATAACGAAAGATATATAATTTAATGCGATTTAAACAATTTCCACAAGCCGAAATAATAAAAAAAAATTTGTAGGACGGTGTATATAAATGGTGGCGTAAAATACAATTTTACGCCACCATTTAAGAGCGTAAAATTGCACTTTTACGCCCTAGGGCAAAAAAGTATCAAAAACGCCCGCATTTACAAATAAGGGCGCAAAATTGCACTTTTAAGCCCTAGGGCAAAAAGTATCAAAAACGCCCGCATTTATAAATGAGGGCGTAAAATAGCACTTTTACGCCCTAGGGCAAAAAAGTATCAAACACGCCCGCATTTATAAATTTATTAAACAAAATTAAAATTAAATTATACCCCCGTTGTTTTTGGTAAAACAACAATTTTTTTAATTAAACATATGGTAAAAGTATACTGAATACAATTTGAAACATTAAAAGCTGGGAAATTTTCTCCTAACTACAGAGAATGCTTGTATATTAATATCAGTCGTACAAAAATATTGTTTGCACCTCTGGCGTAAAGCATTTTTACGCCCACAGGTGATTGTTGCCCTCGCGAAGCTCTGGCAATAACTTTCAGTCTCGGGCGTAAAAGTGCTATTTGTGTTTTTGATTGACACAATATATTGTACAAGCTCTCAATATAAACCACAAACGGTCAATAATATTGTACAAAATAAATTTTTGCGCAATAATATCGATCGTCTGTGGGCCGCTTTACAAAAGTTTACCCCGCCTGGAGAAGTCGTAAAAAACAAAAGACACTTAATTCATTTTTTCTTTAGTTACTTGAGTTAAAACTAACCGTTTTAGCTTAAACATGGCACTCTTGATTGAAATTTAAAAAATTAAGTAAAATTTTGACAGTAGTACTGTCAAAATATGACATGTAAAATGTCATTGAATTCAAAATGTCATATTCTCCATATTAATGTCAAATAACAATGTACCTAATTCCCAGCCTTCTTAAACTTATGAGCCGTGAAGGAAGAAACCTGGCAACATAGCACAGTAGGAATGTCAAGTAAAGTTTAGAAGTAAACGGAAACAAGGTTAAACGATTGCTTAAAAGGTTTTTTCTGTTTTTAAAAGTTAAATCGTAGCGTATATTTATTATATAAAGAAAAAATAAGTAATTCATGGTTATATTTAAAAAATAGGACCAGTGCCAATATGTCAATCGTTGTTTTTACGTTTAAATGTGCGCGTATAGTTGGTGACTACGGCGTACATTATGCCACGAACGTGTTGCGTTTCGGGCTGCAAAACTAATTACCCCAGTTATATTAAAACAGAGGGTTATCAAACAACATTTAATTTCCCCAAAGACGATAAAATTAGAAAAGCCTGGTTGTGCGCTATTGACCGAATAAGTGTTTTTTTATTAAAAGTAAAAATAGTACCTATACGGTAAATAAACAAGTATATTTTACAGGCAACTAATTAACTAAGTGTGTTTTTAAAAAATTGGTTTAATTTGTTATCAATAGTGTGTAAAGTTCACCAAAAATATTATTCATATAGATATTCTGAAAGTTATTTACTTAAGACGGTTTTAGGGTAACTATAGTGGAAAACCTTATTTAAAGCGTTTGTTATTTTAAAGTGCATCTTATGTAATACAAATTAAGCTTTTATATTTATAACTAAACACACATGCTTTCAATTGATTTTATGTATTGCAAATATTACTAAATAATAATTGTTTAGTTAAATTTAAAAAGCTACATTGGTCTGTTCGCAAAAAATGCATAAAGAGTGGTAGAAAACATCATAACAACTTGAAATTTTTAAATCCTTACCAACAAATTTGTATAAGGCAGAAAAGTTTCTGATAAGTTTTGCAGACACATTATTGCTTTTTAGGGCAACTATAGTATTTAAAATTATACCTATATGTTGTCTAAAACATCATAAAAAAATTAATACCTATATTTTGTTTAAAACACTTAAAAAATCATTATATTTAGCATGTAATCTATTAGGAACTCATTTCAATATTCCTACTGTACAGTGTTGTTTGCAACGATGCCTTTCTTACTTCACGGACTATAAGTTTAAGAAGGCTGTGACCTAATTATATTTTTCTATTTTATTAGGGAGAACCAATACATGTCTTACCTTTTAGCATTGTACTTTTGCTTATTACAATTGGCTGCAATGGCACACACTATATCTGTACTCCAATTAGGTTTTTCTGCATAACCTAAAAAACAAAAATAGTTTAATACACACATTCGGCGCGATTATCAATGGTTTTTTGGTCTTACAAAAGGTTTATTTATTGGCCACTCAACAGTTTAAACCGCGGTAGTAATTGTTTTTAAACATAGATAACCTACATTTATATCCGCAGTGGCAAGAAGCATCTTTCGGATTTTTACCACTTCGCGCAGTGGGTGGACGAACATGCGCACTTAAAAGCCGTGGCAAAATACAAAACACTGGCACCCCCGTACCCTTCGTCCGCGGTCTGACCGTGACGCTCATTAGCTACCGTACTTCGAACAGAAAACCAGGACGCTGTCGACAAAGTGTTTCCGATAATGCGGATAGTTTGTTTGGGGCCAGGTGCGTTTACCTTCAACTGGCTTGCGTACAAACCGGTTTTTTCGCCCATGAAATGTAACTTTTATTTCGCGCAGGTTATAACATTGACAATCCATCGAGATCAGTGGTTTTAAACGACAGAACTTGGTAACTTTGACGTAAATTATCTAAACTAAACGTCAACAGCAAGGTCAAGTCAAACTTTTTTAAAATCTTTTTGAGATCCCACGAAGGCATATGCCTAAATACCAGAGTACCGTGGGTGTCGGGTTATTAGATCTTTAACCCATCGTTCCCCCTGTTCCGTCAACGTTGGTCCAAGCTGAAACAAGCAGTTATGCATTTCACAGCACTTTTTAGACAACGCGGTAGTGCCACCACGGTCGTTATTTTCAAATAACTACTACCTAAATATGTCTTCCCCGCTGGTAATCGAACCGACGACTTCTGGCTTTGAAGATCAAAGCTCTGTCCACTGCGCCATGGGGAAAACTTGCCCAAACGCAGTGGTAAATACCGTAGGCATATAAAATCCCAGATGTTGTTTCAGCGCGAACGTTTTATATTTGAATTTCAGATATTTATAGTCCTGTCATAAAGTTTTATAAACACGTTCGGCCAAATTAAAAGGTATACACGTTGAGCTAAGTGAAAAGGTGTGTTGGCCAGTAAAGCAATAACAAAGCGGGACCAATGCACAGTGGGTTGAGAGATGGGACGTTTGGGACAAAAATCGTATCAGTCTTATTCTACTACAATAGTTCTATTATTGATAATTAAGTAGCTCTGCTAATACAGAAAGCAATACACATATTATACATTTAAGTGAAAAAAATATTATTTTTTTAAATTTTTAACACCCCGTATTTCAAAAACTAAGACGTTTAGGACATATGTTTATATGAAGTTTTTTTCTTGTTTTTTGTTGTAGAATCGCCCCGTAAAGTTTGTCGGTCGAGTTACTGGACACCCTGTATGTATGTAGGTAATTTGATTGAAATTGATGAAAACTTTGATGTCTATTGGTGACTAAACGGTGAGGTTTATCGACTTTAATAAAGAGTACCTTATTTTATAGGTTTTTGATTGTCTATAAATGGCTTTGCTATATCTGTTTAAATAAAAAGATATGATGTAAATAAATTTTAAGTTTTAGGTAAAGTGCCCTCTGGCGGTATTTCAAAAAGTACTGTTGTCTTAAAATTTTAAAATCTGCAAAGCTCGATTTGTGTGCCAAATATCAACTGGATTAGTTAAAAAATAAATGCAATATGGCGAAAAAAACAAAATAAAAATTGAACTTTGACGGCTTGTAACTCGAAAACGAATGACATTTTGAAAAAAATATAAATAAAGCTGTACCCATATTTTGTATATTCTCTACCTGTTAGTGTTCCACCTCGCGTTAGATCGGCACCTTTCCACGCATTGCCTGCGTACCTTTTTATTTGGCTGAACGTTTATAATATTGGACATATTATTTAGATATTATACCAAAAATGGTACCTAAACTAGCTGCCAGCAACCTATGCACCATAATATCGGCGTATCTTCTTATAGGGGAAGTAAAATGTGTATAAATCGGCACACTCAAGGCGTAGTGCGAGTATTCCTCCTCACTGTCCATGGTCGAGGAGCAGAAGTATCTCGCTCGGGTCATGGGTTTGGCGAATATGTGGTTCAAGACGATTCCTCGACAAAGTCCTGTAAAATATTTAATTTTATTATATGTCATTTAAGGCTATGTATTTTGTTTATAATAATAATAATAATAAGCTTTATTGTCATGAAAAATATTTAGATATCTTTGTAGACAAAGCAAAAAAATAAATTATATATACATATACAACATAGACAGATACACACACAAATATATAATAGTAAAAAGAAATACCTTTTATGGAAATGTATCCTCGAAAAATTCATTTAAATTGTAATACGCTCTTTTAAGTTAAATTGTTTTAACATATTTATGTTTTTAATATTTTTTATACAATTTGGTAAATAATTAAATATCTTTTTTGATTCATAAATTATAGATTTTTTAATCATATTTGAGTGTGGTATAAGTAGATCAATGCAGGAGTTATTTCTAAAATTATATAAAGAGTTTTCATTATATTTTCACCAATATTTTTATATATTAAACAAACAGTTTCCAATATAGAAATAGATGTCAGTGTCCATATCTTATGTTTAATAAATAAAGGTTTGCAAGATTCTCTAGATTTGATTTTGCAAATAGTTCTTATAGCTCTTTTCTGCAAAATAAAAACTGAGCTTAACAGATTTTAACTAGAGATTCCCCAGAAACAAATATCATATCTTATTATTGATTCAATTAATGTTAAATAACTAGTTTTCAGTAGTGGAAAATCAAGTTCAGTAGAAAGAATTCCAAGAGCATAACAACCTGAATTAATTTAATTACATACATTTTCAATATGTTCTGAAAAATTAAGGTTTTTATTTATATAAATACCAAGAAATTTATTAAATGAAGGATTATTAATAATTTCATTATTTAAAGCGATATTATTAAGGTTACCGTAAATGTCAATATATTTGTTTTATTTATGTTAAAAGAAAGTAAATTTGAATCACACCATTGTTTAATTATTAAAATATCTTTTTCGATATTTTTGTTTTAATCATTTACATTTTTATTATGCCACAAAATTTTAGTATCATCTGCAAATATTGTAAATTCGCCATTAATTTTAACTGAACCTAAATCATTTATATAAAACAAGAAAAAAAGTGGTCCCAATACAGAACCTTGTGGTACACCAGGCGTAATACATTTAGCTCCCGATGTTTGTCCATTTAAGTTGATAATTTGGCTTCTTTCAGATAAATATATAATATATATTATTTTGCCAAATATTAACACAGGAAACTACCCATTTTGGTTCATACCCCATGAACCCATAATAAACTCCTATTGGGTAAACCCCCATTCTGCCTCTATTGCTCTTATATCATAATAGAGGAGCTGGACATTGAGATGGAGCAGTAAGTTCTTGATTGTTTACACTTAAAGAGTAGACAAAAAGTGTCGAATTTCAATAAATCATAAAAAACGATTTGATTTTGCAAATAGTTCTTATAGCTCTTTTTGCAAAAAACAGATTTTGACAAGAGTTTCTCCAGAAACAAATACCATATCTTATCATTGATTCAATTAATGATAAATAACTAGTTTTCAGTAGTGGAAAATCAAGTTCAGTAGAAAGAATTCTAAGAGCATAACAACCTGAGCTAATTTTTTACATACATTTTCAATATATCTTCTACATCTTCAGCATTGACTATATCAAAGACCATTAAAAAGTATTAGTAATTTAAACTAATATTATATTTTTCTTTTATTATTTTACAGTTTGTCAGCATACTTACAAGTGCAGTCTCGATCATGGCCACCATCATAGTACTCACCATAAGTCTCATCCATCTTGCGTACCTCTTCACAGCCTCATGCAGTCCCTACAACAGCCTCAACACCACCTGCGTCTGCACGATGTCAAACTCTTCCACTCTTTTCAACGAAAGATACCACTACGAAGATCTGACTTGCAGCGAAGTGGATTATTTTTTAAAAACAATGTTAGTGATAGTCATAGTGTTGAATCTAATTGCACTAGTGTTGGATGTGTTGTATTTGTGTATACACTGGACAAGCAGACGGACGTACGTGTATACTAAGGTGCCGATGAGAGAGGGGATAAGAGTTATTGACAGTTGACAATGAAAAAAGTCTGAATTTGTTTGTTAACTGACATACCAAATTATATTTTTGGAAAGAGGAACTTTTTTTATGAATTGCACACTAGTCAGACATTTAATTCTTTTTATAACTTTTTTCCCTTAGAACTTTTTTACCAGAAGTTACCAAAACTTACTCTTAATTTGTTCTGATGGACAAAATAAATAAGATAAAAGCACCAAGACCTAGTCAGATCAGTAAAAATAACTGTTTTGATTGTATTTTTGACTTATTAACTTTGTTAGTTTTATCAACAATAATCCCAACTTTCAAAGATGATAGGAAGAAATTATTGAGTAACATTTACTCTAGATAAGTTGGTATCGCCTCCAGGTAAACCAGAAATGGTGTCGTGTGAAATATGAAATGCGCACATATCAAAAATATGTAAAATTACATTGTGATTGTAGTGTTTAGACTGTAACATACTCGAGCGAATTGTATGACTATGTATATTATGTATGAAAACTTGTATATTAATGCAATATAAAAAGAACATTTTAGTAGATTTGGCAGCAATATGTTATTAGACTAAATATTTTGACGCTAAACTGAAATGTTCAATTAAATTAATAATACCCAAAATGTTGATTTTTCGTCTTTAATTTTTGTTTGTTGTCAATACCACTTAATGTATTTTTGAGCCTCTACACACTAATATGATCCAAGCTTCATATCATAGCCTACTAAAGTTTATTTGAATACATGGTTTTTAGACGCCATAGCAAATGTCACACTGTGATAAAGATTGTTTCAGAGGTGGTGAAAGTTTCATCACATTACCTGACGTCATCCAGATTAAAGCAGGTCGAGTATTGTATGAAAAAATCGTGTAAAATAACTGAAAAACAGGTTTTTAAAAGATGTTCATAAAATATTGTGTGCCAATTTAGTGTTATATTAAGAATTTTGTGCAAAAAGAAGGCAGAATAGAGTGAAACGAGAAATAGTTTGAATTTCAACTTTAACAAAACGTTTCCGAAAAAAATTCCGCAACTTTCTAGACAATAACCAAAAATATTAAATTAACACTTTTTAGTAATTGTGTATTAAAATCACAAAACAGCACTTAACTTTCAAAATTGTTTTGAACAACTTACGCTGCACGAATAATTTGCTTTCATAAAGTTGCAGGTTAAGCACAGGTTCACAGTACAGCAAAATAGGTCTGGATAGTCGGTTAGTTCGAAACATATGTACTAAACAATTATAATTTTCCTATTTACTCACCTTTTTCATAAAATTAATGAAAATATTTGAGATGCCTAAAATATCGGAAAAATTATTACGACAGTCGTTGACATTTGATTGATTACTAACATTTCTTCTCAGACATACGTCAGTGACGTAATTGTTTTGTCTGTCTTGGTTTAGGCGGTGTAAAAGAGAACAAGGTATGACGAAACATTCACCACCTCTGAAAAAATCTAACAACTATCAATTTTAGGCGAAGAACCAATTCTAAAATGGTATTTACCAATCGGTTATGTTGACGTTTAAACAATATATTATACGTCATAGTGGTCACCAACTATTACCGCGGTTATAACTGGTTGAACGCCTAAAATTGATGAACGTCAAACTGAGAATTCTAGGGCAAATCTGAAAATCTAAAAAACATAGAAGGTCTATAAAAAGATGTTATTTCCCCGTTAGCTATACGACCTCTCGAAATTTTAAAATAGAACTAATAATTATAAATAACCTAAAGGAATACATAAAAGGCAAAAATTATAGACGAAAATCAAAGGTAAATATTTACAGGGTGATTACATAAATAATTTTTAAAAGGTATTGTTATCTGTGTCTGACCAAAACTGGATTTTAAGTTGAAACAAAGACAATTGTAGTTTCACTATAGACTCCCAGAACAATGCTAAAATTTTGGTCATCAGTTTGGACGCTGGCTTGGCTGAATTTATAAGGCGGCAAATTATACGTACTGTTTACGTGTGTACTCGATGGATTCCCGCTTCATAAATTCCGCGAGCGTCCAAGCTGATGACCAAAAATTTAACATTGTTCTGGGTGTCTACAGTGAAAATACAATTGTCTTTGGTTGAAAACCATACTTGAAACCAAAACCTGTTTGAATATACAGGGTCTTTCCTAATTGCGGTAACAAAAGGTAAGGTCGTATTCCTAAACCTTTTTATAAAAAAGTTCATATAAACATGAGTCCTTAAATAATTCATGCTTAAGATACAGGGTGGTAAGAAAATGTAAGGTTGTAAATGAGGGCTGATAAAGTGAGCCAAAATAATGTTAGTACTTCATATAAAAAAAGTTTTATGGCACTTCTTTAGGAAGTTATTGACCTTCAAGTTGGATTAAAAAAACCTTTTTAATCGTCTTACCCTCTATAATCCCGACTTACTGAACTGCCGTTTACCTATGGATAAAAGCATTAGTATCGGGATATGATATTTAGTTGTCTAAATATTATTGGTACCGTGGCAGCAGTTCAAAAGTTATAACTGAAATAGGTTTTTGTTATTCCAACTTTAAAGATCAATAACTTCCTAACAAAGCGCGATAGAACTTTTTCATAATATGATGTAATAACATTATTTTGGTTCACTCTATTACCCCTATTATTTACCACCTTTTCTTTCCGGACACCCTTTATATTAAAAATCTAGTGTATTTTTAAGACATATACAGATATTAAACTTGTTTTAAATTAAATAAAAAATGATAAAAGTGATGATAAAAAATAGTTATTTGATTATGTTATATTAACATTGTCAACACAACTAGAATTTTTTGACCCATTTTCCAGAAGTGAACACCCTGTGTTTTGAATATCTAACTTATGTAACGCCCTGTAAAACTTGTCTGTTTATTTAATCAGACCTGGTCAGTATTAAATTTTTTTGTAAAATATTTTTATTACTATGTAACAAGCTTTTTGTATAAAACATTTTGAAATGAAATACATTTTTTACTGTAAAATTTCAGACTTTTATTCTAATAATACTTAAAATTTATAAAGTTACAAATTACTATAGGTAAATTGGTAAAATTGTAGTAAAATCATAAAAATATCTATTTACATAAAAATACAATAAAATTTTAAAAATTACAACAGATTTAAATGGAATTAGGGGTTAAATGAAATAAGGAGCATATTTTTAGTTCTATCACATTCCAAATTGTATGATTAGAGGGCATACCAAACAAAAGATAGATATATTCGAAAGTAAATCGTCTTTAACTTTTACTTATGTAAGAATTAATTAATTTTATCAACATGCTGTATTTACCCAACAACACACTGTATAAAAAAGCATTAAATCGTCTAACATCCTCCTCGATCACCCGATCTACCTCCATGTGATCTTAGATATTAATACTAATTTAGTTACATTTAAATTGGCACAAGTATAAAGAAGGTATATTTTGCTTTTTTAAAGACAAATATACCTGAAGATCCATTTAGGCCGAAACGTCATCTCAACGGTTAGTTGCTTTACTTCTTTCTCACTACTCATGTTTGGAGCCCCTTCTATAATTAAAATCTCGCTAAAATATCGGTTAAAATTGCACATTATTGAGTTATCCGCATATTACACTAAAAAAAAATTAAACAGTTTTTTATTATTATTAAACAACGAAATATTTACGGTTAATTTTCAATACCCTGTCAGACTTTTTTATGATTGCAATCAGTTCAATAATTTGTATTTAATACAGGGCGGCAGTCTTCTCGGTGTCAATTAGACAAGCCATATGTAACTTTTAAAGTGTTGCACATATCAAAATAAGAAAATGATATGAAAGGAGGAGAGTTTTCGCATATTTCTCCCTTTTTTTGGTTATTTAAGGTTTAACCTGAAATGACTCCAATTTTGAATTTTTAAATGTCAATTTGCTAAATTGTTTTATTCCTCTTCTTTATATAAGTTGTTAAAACTTGCGATTGTATTTTCTAACATCACCTGGGGTCCTTAGATTAAGGGGTTACATCCGGTTGTGAACCGTATATAACTTGCAGCATTTTTGCAAACGCCTATCTTCTGATAGATGCCGACAAACGAAAAGTGAAAAAGCGACAGAATAAATATTAAAAAAAGAGCTAATTTATAGTTTTTTTAAAGAATTTTAATTTCACTGGTAGAGTGAGGTGCGCCAACTTGAAGGGGCGGGGGACTTCACTCCCTGTGGCTACGTTACTGGTCGAGACTTATGATAGAAACGGACAGAACTAGTAGGTAGACCTATTATATCTATTAGTTTCATGGAAATATGACCTTCAAGGTATTTAGGTCATTTATAAAATTTCATCATTTTGTAGTAGATAAAGGTATTGTTTATATTCTAGAGGTATAAAGTATTTGTTAAAAGCTTTAAAATAATGTGTCACAAGGGTCACTGCACACTACAGCTCAGGTCACACTCGGCTCACGGTTCAATCAAATATTCTTACATGCAACGTATCCAAGAACATCGTGTAAAAATTTCAAGTCGATCGGTCTAGCCGTTTCGGAGAAATTTTCCTCGCAGACTTTAAGAACATCGTTTTAAGATAAACGCGTTTGAAATTTTCGGTACATTTAACTTGGTTAAAAATTTTGACAAATACGTACATTTATCTCCGAAACTATTTACCGGATCAAAAAATCGTTTTTTTTTAAAGTTACAACTTGATGTAACCCCTTAACTTGGGTCCAATCATAGCCTTCTAAATGCAATATTAAGAATGGCTATAAAAAATTAGGTATGCATTCACATTTTCATATAGAATTATCTCAGGAATCGAAAAATGATAAAATATACAGTTTCATTTATAAATTCAAAATTGAAATCATTTACGGTTAAACCGGAAGTGACTGGGAAGTAAAAAATATGCGTAAACTCTCCCTTCATACACTATTTACCTATACCAAGTCTCATTGTGATATGTCTAATACTCAAGGAGTTGCTTTGCTTTGCTTTGCTTTCTCTGCTGTTGGTCCTGTTGCAAGACGATTAACCAGCTCTTCCACCTTCCGGACTATGCTTTCCAGGGCTTCGCACATGGAAATTCTGAATGGTCGAGCTTTCCGCTCTCAGAAATTCCGGTTCAAATTATTCAAATATTTACTTTGGTTCGATACGAAATAATTATCGATTCAATGCATGACATTGTAGCTGTCAACTCAAAAACTGCTACTGGTATTGTACATAACCTTCACTGTCACTTGCTGACGCTTCCAGTAGAGGGCGCCACCTTCCTCGGCCGTTACGAAAACACGTGCACACCGCTCAAGATCGTTTGACTAGGTAAGGTTGCCTCATTACGTCACATATGTACCGCACTGCTGGTTCCTTGGCGCCAACATAGCAAACAAGGATGTCTAGACGGATAATACTATGAGGGCGAAAGAGCGCGATATACAATATTTAAAAATCAGCTAGAATAATCATTGTTAAATAATTTATTAATAGGAAATAAAGAAGTTACGGTAACAACTGGAATTAACAGAATTTAAAAGTATTTCTTTAATATTGACAAAAACACAAACTACACTGTTAAAAACTTCATTAAATAATGGGCAAAATACATACGTGACGTCATGCTGACGTATGGTCCGCCATGTTGCAAGGCTTACGAGGCAACCTTACCTAGTCAAACGATCTTGCACACCGCTAACATAAAAACATCAGGTTTTTATGAATCTTCACTCACAGCGCTTAGTCTCCAGAAGAAAGATGCTATCAATTTAGCGTGAATCTTTTCTCGATCCCCAAAGGGCATAGAAACGCCCGTACAACTCCTTCAGCTGCCTACCCGGGAAGACTGTATAGCCTCCTACGAAACGTGACCGCACAACTTGAAGATCGCGGAGAGACTGACTCTAGGAGTTACGGATTGTCTAATAAATTCGTTGATCACCCGGTATATACGACCACCCTGTATTATAACAATCATTTTCAAAATAATTCTCGTAGGTGTAAAGCGATTCTTAGTTGATGTAATCAAATATATTTTTTGCAAACAACATATGTAGGTCGGTAACAGTTAGAGCTCTTTCAGACGAAGATACTGTATGCGAGATACGCATATCCAAGATACAGGTATTGCATATAAACAAATTGGACTTTTCACAGCGCAGACGCTGCACTGTGTGAAACTCATCTGAAAGTGCTCTTATACAACATCTGAGTCATTATATCCCTTAAATGAGAAATTAAAAGATTAGTATCGGCCTGAACTTTTCATAGAGCGTTTGCTGTGTGTGATAAGTTCTCAATTTTCGAAATACTTCTTGATGTGGACCTATTTGTGCCTTTTATGTAATTTTCATTGTGTTTTTAATTATATTTTTAGTTTGTTGTGTTGTGCTGTTACATGCGAAAAATTTCTAAAAGACTTAGGTTTATACCTACTTGAAATAAGTGTTAGTAAAAATATAAAGTGTCTAACAGGATTGAAAAGTTATTTTCATATTATATAAATTTATTTAATGGGGTATGTAACTTAAAAACAGGTCACTTTACATTAAAAGTTTAACGAAAATAAAAACCTGCAATAAGAAATAAAAAAATCTTATTTTGTTTTTCAAGCACCTGATTTTAAGTGAAATTTCCAAAATTATAATGATTCACAGAATCTAAAATAAAAATTAAAAAATTATATAAAATCTTTATAAAATAAAAAGTATACGTATAAATGCAAAAGCAGATAATAAGATTTTGCTAGCAAAAGAGTAGTTTCACCGGCAAAAATATTTTATTTATTACAAACTTGGGTAACGTTATTCAAGATATAAGTTAATGCATGTAAAAAATATTTTGCATGCCAGATTCGTTAGGTATATATACAGGGCGGTTAAAATATAAAAACGATAATTTAAAACAATCAAAAAATCACCCTTTTAATTTACTTACAAGTTCTGCTAAGCTTGGTAAAGTAAAAGAGAAATATTAGACAACAATCGCGGGACCCCTATTTAAAACGGGGCCCCTAGGCAGTTGCATACTCTGCCTAATGAAAAAATTATTTTTTAATTGTCTGTAACTAATCTTATTACCAACTTTTGCGGTTTCTCCGGTGTTAAAAAAATAAAAAATAAAATTGATATTAAAATCAGGCATGTCTAATTCTAAAGTGACAAAAGCAAAAAAAACTGAACGACAAGGAAATCTTCTGCATTTGTTGTTGTGTATGTCACTCTTAAATTAAAATAACCTTACATTTATAGAGCATAAAAATAAATATGGGTTATGTTTAAAAAAAATCAAAATATCACGGTATGTTAGTTTTTTTTCTGCTGTAGCTAAGAAATTTATAAAACACTATAAAATAACTCTAAAGAATTAAATTTTAAAGCTTACGGGTAAAACTTAAAAATACAATTACAATAGGTCTGTTCGTGAGAAATCACAAACTAGTCAGCGCCAATCAGATTTTACAAATACGTCTGGTGACCAGTTGGCAACCGGTCACCTGACTAAATAATTATACCCGATTGGCGCTGACTAGTTTGTGATTTCTTTACGAACAGGGCTTATATTACAATTTTTTTTAGTTAACAATATACGACTTACTGTAACATTAAGGCACGTTCACAATCTAACAATTCAACTACTACGCATAAGTCTCTACCACAATCTTCTCTTAATATTTGAAGACGAGGGTGAATGAAATACAAAAGTGTTTTTTTTTTGGGCCTGTATGTTCTAAGAGCAAGCAACCGCCTCTAAATTTAAACGGGTTAGTTGTACGACAGGTTGTACAACTCAAGTAGATTCCTCGATCGAAACGATAATCGTGTTGTTCAATAAGTTGTACGGCACGGTTGGATCGCATGGAAATTTGGCCGGCCAAACATTTATTGTACGACCGCGTTTGATACACGACCGATTGCATAATGCGTCCGCGACTCCGTGTTTTGTATTGACTTTTGGTAACAAATTCAGTTTTAATCCAAAATTCATTGTTACATAATTTTAAATTGATGGTAGTTATTTGGGTACACGCCAAAAAAAAATTAAAACTACCAAAATAAATTAAACCAAGTAAATAGAGAACTAAAAATCGACATTTTGCTGGCAAGTCTGCCACCGTTGTCAAGATAAATTGAATAAAAATAAAAATTAAAAATTAACTATTAGAGAATTATTGCAAGTTGCCTTATTAAGCTCGGGAATTATTAATACCGGCCTTATTTAAATAGTGCTTGTACCCATAATTTAGAGTTATTGTAAATCATGTTGACAGTACCATTAACCTAAAAAAAGGGGCAAAAATTTTAGTTGTGTTTATTGTTTTTGTGTTGTAGGGTTTTGTTTTACACAATTACAGAATGGCATGTGAAAAGCAAGGTTTTAAGTATTTTTATTTCTAAAAACTTTTGATTTTGTGGTCGGCAGCCATTCGGTTTACACGAACAGTTCCGAAGATAAAACAATGACCAAAATATGGCACAACCTAAAACCGACATAAATAAAGCCAGGCACTATCCTTATTAAGGGAGTCCTTATCCCACCATGCATCTGCGCAAGCTCAGATGTCAAAATAAGGCCGGTATTATTAGTGCCTGGTCTTATTTTACTGTAATTTCTCTATTATTAAGGTTTAAAATTAAATTGTTTAGCTTTTTTTCTAGGAGATCTTGATAAAACGCCTTGACATGTTTTCAAAATCTCCTAAAAAAAGCTAAAATTTAAAATTCTAAAACCTAAATAATAGTTAATTTAATTTTTTATTTTTATTCAATTTATCTTGACAACGGTGGCAGACTTGCCAGCGAAACGTCGATTTTTAGTTCTCTATTTAATTGTTTTATTTTTTTTTGCTGGTTTTAATTTATTTTTTGGCGTTTACCCAAATAACTAATATATAATAACATCAATTAAATGAATCCGCCGAACCAATAAATAAAATATCTTCAATTTACATAATTTTTGTAGCAAATTCATATTATTGTATACTGTATAAACTAAATTAAATGGTTTATCGGCCAATAATGCAATAACAAAGCAAGCAAGGAGTAGTCATCCTCTTCGAAATTTTTACAACCTTGTCACAAACTATCAGAATACCCAGATGCGAAACTAAGCGTGTTCGTTGAAATCTCTCACCACTATCGTCCCTCCCACTGCGTGGTGGATATACACCCCACGATTTAGTACGTGACCTAATGCTTATCTAGGTGTCAGTTAGTCCCATACTTTTGTTGGTATAGAACGTGAGCATAAGTTAGTTAATTGTGTTTAGTTGTTTGTCAACTTTTATGTTTTTTATTATTAAAGTGTTAGTATAGTGTCTTGTTAATTTTTTTACCGTTTAATATGGGATATAAATGTGTATATTTATTCTGTTCCTCCATCACCGGGAGCGGATCACTTTTAGATTCCCAAAGGACCACTATTATTTTAAGACTATTTAACATAAATACAAAGCTTTTACAAATTACTTAGATATGTTACTAAAGTTATTGATATTAATCAGTATGTGCCTAAACAGAGGAAAATATTGTTTTATTTATAGCCGCACGGCCATTTAAAATGCTATATTTCAAATTTAAAAAATGAGATGTTTGTTCAGTATTTGAAAAAATTACATACTTCCAAATAAAAAAAAACAAATCAATTAGTTTTGGGTATTACTAAAGCAACATCTGCATTGCTTTAAAAGATTGCGTCGGGGTTTCTTTAGAAACTTGTGTTACTCGGCTTTCAATTATTCTGTTGTCAATCCCCAGTTATATAAAACTTTTAATTCACAATTAAGCTAAAAAACGGAATACCATTAATTAATTTAATAAGCAGTTTTTAGGCAAGGTTTTTTTAAATGGCTTTTGGTTAAACATTCTAAACCCCCATTAGTTTAATCGTTTTTAAAAATGTTTTGTGCAACCAGGTATAGACATTTTATTACAGGTTGATCCAAACGTGACATCTACTAACAATATTTTACCGTTGAAAGAATGGGTAAAATTTTTAGTTTGTAAATTCCCAATTAGTGTATTATTCTTTTGTTCCGTTTCCCACACATAGAAAAAGCTGCATAATTAGTTAATATAAAAGTCTACCTCTCCTTAGAGCCTTGGTGCGGTTTAACCTTTTACAAATTTAAAATATTACGATCCATACATTGGTGCAGATGTTCCATTTATTCCTTCTCAAGGTCATAGAAACAAGTAAGCGTAATTTGCCGCACTTTCGCATCTGTATATTCTGATAATTTGTGACCTTGTTAAAAAGCCCTCATCGGCATAATTTTTAACTAGTATAAGAGTCCATGACAATTCATAGTCAACTTTTTCTTGCTATTGTGGCAGTTAATATCGTGTTTTTTAAATAATTTTTATAAGTTATTGAATAAATGCAATAAAAAAATCAAGAAGAATTAGTCTACAATTTGTGCTAAGTGTTTGGTGGTTGTCATCATGGATTTCGTAAAAAAAAATCTGCCATGGAGCAAAAGGTGCAAAGTCGGATTTGTTATGCCTGCAGTTTAAGTGTAAATAGTAAAATTTACGTTTTGTCACTTTTATATAAAATTACGCGGAACGTTAGCTGAAAACTACTCTTTGTTTTATTTGGTTTTTGGACAATGATGCCTAATATTTTGGCTGAAATTGCCAATAGCCAATTTTTGCTAACCAGTTTTTTTTAACCGTCTATACAACCTGTCGTACAAGAAGTTGCATAGTCTGCGACCACTTAGTGTTTTTTTAAAAAGGGTTCCAAGGTTCCTGTTCCAAGGCTTGGGTGCAATGCGTCAGTTTAGGCCTTTGTACACGTTTATATTTCATTCATCCAAAAGGTTTGGTAACTTTTTTGGCAAGAACTAGAATATTCATACCTTGTTGAGACTTTTCATCAAAAATTACGTGTTTAATATAAAAAAATACAGGGTGTTCCGAAATTCAGGCATCAAATTTCAATGTCATATTCTACGTGGAAAATAAGCTCTAGCTTCCTATAAAAACATATGTCCGGAAGCGCTTCCTTTTAGAGATACAGGGTGTTAAAATTCTAAAAAAACCATTTTTTATTATAATTTTTATTGGTATTTGTAAAATTGCTTAACAGCAGCAAAGAATACCAATCCATGGAACCCCACGCAGTGGTGCAGTGGCTAGCGTGTCAGCCTCTCACCGCGGCGATCCGGGTTCGAATCTCGGAGTCGGACATCGGATTTTTCATTGCTTGTCACCTCACAGTTGGCAATGGCAAACCACTGTGTAGTATTCTGCCATTTCTAGGTAGTAGTTATTTAAAAATAACGTCCGTGGTGGCACTACCGCGTTGTCTAAAAGGTGCTGTGAAATGCAAAAACTGCATGTTTCAGTGCTTGGATAACGTTGACGGAACACGACAATAATGGGTTAAACATCCAGTAACCCGGCACTCACGGTACACTGGTATTTAGGCATAAGCCTTCGTGAGAAAGTGAGATTTCCAGCGTACCCTAAAATTTTTAGTACCTACCGCGACCAACAGATGGCGAAAGTAGTACGATGTCGCTTTGCTAATACGATTACCATCAGAAATTGATAGCAGTTGCTGACGAGCAGTCGGCCCGATCAGTTAGAGTGAGGATATACGCAAAATTTAATAAAAATAAAATCCCCGATAAATGGTAGTATCCATAAGATTATTAAATTTATGATTTCAGAATAGGATATATCGATGGGTTCATTCGTCAGTTTTACGGGAAACGTTTTTTTTTTCATTGGCTTTATTTCAGATGAAGATATGTTCTATATTGGTTCGGCGGTTCATTTAATTAATGGTAGTTATTTGGGTACACGCCAAAAAATAAATTAATAGTACCAAAAACCAAAAAAAAAATAAAGCAAGTAAATAGAGAACTAAAAATCGACGTTTTGGTGGCAAATCTGCCACCGTTGTCAAGATAAATTAAATAAAAATAAAAAATTTAAAAATTAACTATTATTTAGGTTTAGAATTTTAAAATTTTTAGCTTTTTTAGGAAATTCTGAAAATTTTGACATTAAATGTTAAATATGTTTGTTTTGTAATTCAAATTAAGAAGAAATCTAAAATAAAAGCATTCAGATCTCGGTTTTCTTTAAAAATAACGCGATGGGAAGAAAAAATCGTTTCCCGTAAAATTGGCGAATGTCGCTTACGATGTTTTGTAAAAACGCATCGATATATCCTATTCTGAAATAATAAATTTAATAATCTTATGGATACTGGGTCCATTTATCGGGGATTTTATTTTTATTAAATTTTGCGTATATCCTCACTCTAACTGATCGCTGTCGCGACTGCTATCAATTTCTGATGGTAATCGTATTAGCAAAGCGACATCGTACTACTTTCGCCATCTGTTGGTTGCGGTAGGTACTAAAAATTTATAGGGTACGCTGAAATCTCACTTGTAGGGTTCTATGGATTGGTATTCTTGACAGCACCAAACGATATTTCTGTTTATGTAAAATATTTTATGGAACTAGCAGTGGCGTCTGTACCATAATTGTATAGACTATTTAAAAAAATGGTGCGCCACTGCTTCTTTCCTAAAATATATTTTTTTAAATGCCCATTACCTGTAACAAATTTGATCACTGACTTTTCTCGAAGGATGCATAAGTTTTCAAACAAAAAATAAAAACCATTTTGATGCATCACGAATTTGCGAAAATAATAACAAAAATGATAAACATTTAACACCTAATATTTTAAATAATTTTTGTTAAGTTTTTATTAACAAATTCGTCATGCATCAAAGTGGTTTTTATTTTTTTCTTTGAAAACTATGCATCATTCGAGAAAAAGTCAAGAGATCAAATTTGTTTCAAATTCCATGGGGATTTTAAAATAATCTTTATTTTAGGAAAAGCAGTATCACACACTTTTTTTTGTAAAATAATCCATACAAATATGATACAGACGTCACTGTAATTTTTTTAAAAGCTAAATTTAAAGACATGTCTTTGGCTGCTGTTAAGCCATGTACCAAATACCAATTAAATATACAGAGCGGTTTAAGAATTATGATAAAAAATGTTTTTTTCTTAGAATTTTAACACCCTGTATCTCTAAAAGGAAGCGTTTCCGCACATATGTTTATATTGGAAACTAGGCCTTATTTTTCGACGTAGAATATGCCATGAAAATTTGATGCATAAATTTCGGAACACCCTGTATAATAGTTGACAAATTTAATTAAAGATTCCTAATCATTATTCGACCTAATTGATTATAAGTGTCTATGGTAATTTTCAAACAACTAAAAATATAAAAAAAGGTTATAATTATGTAAAAAAGCACCGTCAACAGTCTGTTCCATTTTTCATTTACCGGCCTCACGTTTTAAGTTCTAGAAATCTCATACAGTATGTCCACGGATGAACTTTACAATAGCACAAATGAAGCAAAAATTTAAATGTTTGAGAAATATGTGTATGGCAACTGCTTTTGCTTCTTAAAAAAAAGATTCAGGTTGAGAAATTGTTTTGTTTTGTACAGGGGCTCCAAAACTACCAAAATGTGAAAATGGAGCAAGGCAAAACTGCCTTTATTCTTAAGGGGATGCCGTAGCACGTTAAATGAGCTAAAACGCGATTCGCTGCCGTTTTTAAATATTTGTTTGAGAAAAAGTTGTATATTGAAAGGTTTCTTAAAATGATCCAAAGATTATCGGAAAGTTGGTTATTTTTAGGGTTTTGTAATTTTGGGAACTTTAATGTGTTAATTATTACCATTACCAAAAATCAATTAACTTTCCGATAATCTTTGGATCATTTTAAGAAACTTTTCAATGTACAACTTTTTCTCAAAACAAATATTTAAAAACGGCAGCGAATCGCGTTTTAGCTAATTTAACGTGCATCCTCTTAATAATTCAGCAAAATGTCAAACAAAAAAGGTTTTTAGAATTGAATAAGGATCCCATATATGCAATTTTACATGAAATACATAATTTTTTTGGGATCATTTTTTTTTATTCATGTTTTACACCTTTTTAAATAATTTACCTGGTTTTAATAAACGACGTATTTAATGTTTAAGTTTTCAAATATATTTAAATAAAAAAATATAAAAATTAAGTAAAAAAGGTGTAAAACATGAATAAAAAATATGATTTTAATAAAAAATATTGTTTCTATTTAATGTGAAATTTCAGATATCAAATCCTTATTCAGTTTCCTTTTTAATTTGACATTTTTTAAAATACTAAAAATAAATGCAGTTTTGCCTTGGTCCATTTTCACATTTTTGTTTTTTTTAAGAAGCAAAAAGCAGTTGCCATATGCGACTTTTATGAACATTTAAATTTTTGATCCATTTGTGATCAATCTATGGACATACTGAAATCCGAGGTTGGTAAATGAAAAATAAAACACTGGAAATTCTAAAAATAAAAAGTTTCACAAATGGACTTAACTATAACAGTAATCTTTTTTATGTTTAATATATTGAAAAAAAACTTATTCTTCATAAAATGTTTTGCTTCATCTAACATGCTTAAAGCCATAAAAAAATTGCCCCATGCTATACCATATGTTCAAATATGCAAAAATATTACTTTTAAAAATGTATTTTTCCGATTTTTTCATTTTGAACTTTCCTGTATATTCTATGACGATTTTATATATAGCTTTCAGCATTTTAGATAATGCAAAAATATTTATATAGAATTTTTTTCTAAATATATCTATATATAAATCTTAGGTAGTAGTTATTTCCAAATAATGTCCGTGGTGGCACTACCGAGTTGTCTAAAAGGTGCTGTGAAATGCAAAAACTGCATGTTTCAGTGCTTGTATAACGTTGACGGAATACGAGAAAAATGGGTTAAACATCCAGTAACCCGGCACTCACGGTACACTGGTATTTAGGCATAAGCCTTCGTGAGATGTCATAAAGATTAAAAAAAAGTATTATAAGTATAGTTAAGTCCATCCGTGCACATACTGTATAAAGGATACACATTTATCAAAATTAAATCACTTACAGACACACGTCTCTAGATCGTCACTAACTTAGGCGGAGGCGTTAAATTATTCGGGTACCGCGCTTTCAACATGGCGCTCAGCCAATTCGCCCTGGACGCAGCGTCGTTCCACGCCAAGACGTTGCCGAAATACGGGCTACTCCTGGTCCTATTAGGTTTGGCGCCGTCCGCTAAGAACGTCATTGTCCATCTGGACTGAGGGTTCCGTTTGGATTCGTGACCTAAGTACCACACGATGTCTTCTATGCGCCATGAGTAGAGACTGGCATCACTCTACAAAAAATTAACATTCAATAATTTTATCTGTGCCATTTATTCATAGTTTACAGAAAGAAAAGTCACTTGGCAACACCGAGAAGGAACAATTAGCAATTACACAGCCTTCTTAAATTCTAAGCCTTGAAGGAGAAATCTGGCAACACAGCACAGTAGGAATGTCAAGTAATGTTTAGAAGTAAACAGAAACAAGTTTAAAAGATTGCTTAAAGGTTTTTCTGTTTTTAAAAGTTAAATCGTGGCGTGTATTTATTATATAAAGAAAAAAATAAGCAATTAATTGTTATCTTTAAAAAATAGGACCAGTGTTTTTATGTTTAAATGTGCACGTATAGTTGGTGCGTACGGCATACATTATGGCACGAACGTGTTGCGTTTCGGGCTGCAAAACGAATTACCCAAGTTATATTAAAACAGAGGGTTATAAAACAAAATTTTATTTCCCCATAAACGAAGAAATTAGGAAAGCCCGGTTGTGCGCTATTGACCGGATAAGTGTTTATTTTATTAAAAGTAAAAGTAGTACCTATAAGGTAAATGGACAAATATATTTTACGGGCTACTAATTAACTAAGTGTGTTTTTAAAAATTTGGTTTTATTTGATATCAATAGTGTGTATAGTGCACCAAAAACAATTATTTACCCCAAGCAATATCCTAAGGACTATATCAACTAATGCGCATAAATATCCTGGTAAGTTCACCAAAAAATATTATTTATATAGATATTCTGAAAGTTATTTACCTAAGGCGGTTTAAGGGTAAATATTATTTATTTATTTAAGGGCAACCCCAATTACAAATATAGTGGAAAACCTAATTTAAAGCGTTTGTTATTTTAAAGCGCATCTTATGTAATACGCTATATCAGGGGTGGCCAACCGGTCGATCGCGATCGACTGGTCGCTCGCGACTATTAGTCCAGTCGATCGTAGCAAGGTCAAAAATATAAATACATGAACCAGGGCCGTGCCTACCGGGTGGTGCAAAGCACCAGGGCGCAACGCTGCAGGGGGAAAATGTGAAAATAAAAGCGGAAAGTCGGAGAATGGGCGGGCGGTAGTTACGAATTGATTGTGGTTTTGGAAAAATGAAGTGGGGGACCTTTTTTTTTTTTGCTCTTCAAAAGTATTATAGGAGGAAGAAAAAAGACAATGGGAGTTGGGACACTGGTAAAAAAATGGTAGGATCGGATTATATTTAGCATGTAATCTATTAGGAACTCATTTCAATATTCCTACTGTACAGTGTTGTTTGCAACGTTGCCTTTCTTACTTCACGGCTCAGAGTTTAAGAAGGCTGTGGCAATTAAGATTAGGCGACTTGGCAACGTTGAAATTGCAATTAGCTAATGGTTAAAATTTTTCCACATGCTACTGTGGAGCCACCTTAAGTTGCCCCTTTTCGATGGACGCTTTTTAATACATTCAGATGGTACTTCTCCCCTCTACCCTCCATAATCTGAATCGTGGACAAATTAGAAATATACAGCGTGTCTTCGGAAATGGGAATCTTTTTCATAAAAATCCTGCTTGATGAGAAAATACATTTCCACAAAAATAATTGAAGGTTGGATGTACAGGGTGGCTTAAAAATGACTTGTTTCCAAATTAAAATAAGGTTTATTTCCTAACTACGGTACCAAACTTTAAAGGGTGATTTCTTATATCATCTTATAAAGATAAGTTCCTATACTAAAAGTTGTATTTTTAGTTGCTTTAAAGGAAAAAAGTAGAAAAACTGCATAAAAAGCCAGTGGTGTGGGAACAACAGCCAATATTATTGAGAGAAAAATTTACGCCACTGGCTTTTTCTGCAGTTCCTTTAAAGCAACTAAAAATACAACTGTTTAGTGTAGTACATTTTTTTATGTATCTGGCTTCGTATTTAGGATATTTAAAAACAAACAGACCTTTAAACAAATATTTAACGCCCTGTATCTCAGAAACGAAGCAACTCCGGATATATGTTTATAGAAACTTTTCTTCATAAAATCACATAAAAATCACCCTTTAAAGTTTGGTACCGTAGTTAGGAAATAACCCTTATTTTAATTTGGAAACAAGTTATTTCAAGCCACCCTGTACATCTAACCTTCAAATATTTTGTGGAAATGTATTTTCTCATCAAGCAGGACTTTAACGATGATAACGCCTAATCATTAGTTGCTTATAAGGCTACTTCCAATAACACTTATTTCAGCTGAATGTGATAATGATAAAACTTGTGTTTTTAAACAATCCTAATAACGCCTCTGGTCAGTTATGACGACATTCTGTGACCTATAACTCGTTTCTGCCATTATCCATAATCACTGTGTCAATTTTTTTAAAGCAACTATTAAGGTTATCACATGGTTTCTCCTGGAATATTTTTCAGGATTAACTCTAGACTAAAGTAAACCATTTTTTCCACATCCTACCAGTATTATATCATCTTGTTGTTGTAGAAGAAGAGTTTTTATTTAAAATCATTGAAATTTCTTTTAAACTTACTAAAACACTAGTAATCAATAAATGGTCGTTGTTATTTTCCTTAAAAAAATATTAATGGCTGCTATGTCACAGCCAACTTTAATTTAAATAAACATTTGGACTAAAAATTTGTAAAAACAGATTTTACTAAAAAGCACAAAAGATAGGTATAGGCAACCTTTACACCATTTAAAAGAGTATTTTATTTGTCATCATGAGACGTAAAAAAATACAGGGTGTTCCATTTAAAATAAGAGAGATATGGCTAATTGATTTTCTGAAAAATTGTAATAATTTTTTGATCACCCTGTACAATATTTGATCTTGATTTGACCTACGTATGATATGGCAGACTTTTTCTAATCTTGTTACATATTTTAAAGTTTAAAGTGTTAAAAGTGTTAAAGTAAAATCAATTTAATTTTACCTCTGCATTTTCAAAAAAATCAAATATCACAAAAACGAATAAAATTAGACACTTAGTACTATAAACAAACTTGAGTTATTTTTTAATGTAGAATCTAAAACCGTCATAAAATATAGGGTGTTCCATTTAAAAAATATAACTTTGATACGTCACACTTTTTTGAGACACCCTGTATAGAGTAAAATAATTTTATACTGTGGCCTTATCCGACCTGTATATGTTTCAGCATTTACTTTTTTAAAAACCCCATGGTTATCCAGCTACAGACCGTGTCGAATATGGTGGGCCACCCTGTATATAATTATTTGTTTAAATGTTTATAAAGAATGCATAACAAAAAAAAATGTAATACTTGCTTCTTCAATTTTTTTATCTTGGGATGTCTTATGAGCATGCTAAGAAATGTTTTTAATTTTTTTACGGGAGAACCTGCGACAGATGAAAAAAAGGGATTCATTCACACCACTATTTTTTTACTTTCTTTATTGTTGTCACAATTGTCGCAGACAAGTCACTTATTTAATTAACTATATACAACTTGCCCAAATACACACTTCTACTTACCATTTTATCCTTAAAACAACTTAAGCTGCCCTGACTGAACTGGAACAACATCAGTTTGAAAATCTTCGATTTGCTGTCGGCAAATCTAAGCTCTCCAGACACAGGCAATGGCTTCTCTATGATATATTCCCAGTATTTCGACAGAGCTACGCAGGTCAGGTAGTTGTCTTTGCGGTCTGCTTCGTCCCAGTAACTCCATTTAAGAACTACGTCAAGAACCTAAGAACAAATGGTTAAACTGATAAATAGGTACAATTAAGTATTTGATATTCGAAAGCAGCGCGGCTCTTCTTTAAGGACATTTGGTCAATCAAGCCCACATAATTTATTTTTAAAGCCAAAAAACCAAATAAAAGTAATTATTCTTTAAAAACAACTACAAATTTTTGCTATGCGAAAGCTCTCTTTATACAGAATCAAGCTATGTCACTCGGCTGTATTCTAAATTAACTTTATATGTTTATATGGCAATGCAAGATGCATTAATACCAATTAAAGAAATACGAATGCGCGCTTCAGAAAGTTAAAAAAAGAAACAGTGTACACAAATAAATATGGACGGAAAGTAAACTCGAAGTCTACTGACGGTAATGCGAGGTGGACGGAACGGGTATGGAGGTTAACGTGACCTATAGTAAGAATCGACCTTTAGTGCCTTTTAGCCCTGATAATTTTGATTTTAACCTATTGAAAATACATATTAAAACTCTTTTTCTATTTGTGGGTTGGTCCGCCCTGGTTCTCAACGCCTCGAATAAATTTTTTACTTATCTACTTTATTTACCTTTTCTGTATGATGTATTGGTCTAAACAGCCTATCGCTAAGAACGACCTCTTCCAGTATAATCTCGTGAACAGGGGATTTTATTTTATCACTAAGTTCCACACAAACTTCATAAGCTGTTCGATTTGGACCAATCTAAAAAAATAACAATTAAACTTGTATGTCTGTGAATGTGCGTCAAACAGCGTGTGTTCAACAGTAATTTAAAATAAATTTCATTATTTTTTTAGTGTTTAGTGTTAAGTATCTTGCAATAGATAATTTCTTAAAGGAATGGGATTTATTTGTCCCCAAAAAGGTACATTTTTAAGAAGTTTTTGGCGACTCAGCCAAAGTTTATTTATTGAACTCAAGGGTACATTAAAATATGAAATAAGAAGAATATTGTGTCCAGTTTTTGTTAAAAAAAATCTAAAAAATTCGGCAATAACAGCAATTATTCAGAACAACCTCGAAAAAAAAAAAAGGTGGTTTGCAGTGGGCATCATATCTCGGTTCTGGATCATGAGAAATCAAAACATTTAAGACAGATAATCATTTTCCCCAGGTAATGCTGAAAGGGTTTTTCTGAAAATTCAATTTTTCCCATTGAAGTGAAAACTGGATTTTTGAGAAAAAGTCGGCTTTTTTGTTTTTATAAAAATCAAAAATATTGACAAATTTGAAAATACTCCCCAGCCTTACCCCTTAAATTATGCAAAAAGTGGTAAAAATTTCAAAAGTATCGGTGCAGTGGTTTTGAGTTATAATGATCACGGACTCTCAAAACGTGAATTGTGGGAAAACCGCTTTAAAGATTCGAGCACAAAAAAATTGTAATGAAACATTCATAACAGTCATGGTTAAGGCATCAGTGGCGGCTCGCGGGTCTAAAAACAGGTGTAGTGCAGGAAGAAAAAAAAGCGCATTCACCATTTTAGCAAAATTGAAAATACTCAACTACCAAAAGTCTAAGTAAAAAGTCTTGATATCTAAACTTACCTAAATTTTATACACCAAATCAATCCTTCTACCTTTTTTTAATGCAGCAAATTTATCAATTATATATTCATAAAATGGTTAAGTTTTTATCAGTGCCTGTAGAAGCTCCTTTTGAATTGAAATATTGGCCAAAGATAAAAGTCTATCTTGGAATATAGTGTTTCTTAAGAAAGTTTTTAAACGCTTAAGACAAGAAAAACTCCGTTTCACTGACACGCTTGTCGACGATATTGTTAAAATTAGCGAAAAAGTTTATAAGCCTCGGTAAAAATGTCTTTATTTGCGACAACTTGTTTCACTAACTGCTGTAATGAAATATTTCTATAACTTTCATCAGCAAATATTAGGTCAAGTTTATTTTTGAGCCGCTAATTTTTTGGAAATGATTCGGCATATATCTCCAATAAATTTTGATAAGAATCAGTGGGAAAAGTTTGGTTATACTGGCCAAACTTTGCAGTATCAGCAAGACAAAGAATGTATATATATATATATATATATATATATATATATACAAAATATGATCTAATATTTTTTGGAGAAGGGCTTTGTACTGTCCTTTAATTTCTTTCTGTGAAAAATCACTGTCGCTAATAATACTCAAGCGGAAACAATCGAAATAATACTTGTGAAAACCAACGAAACGACCAAAACCTATACTATCTTTTTAGGCTAGCGATTTACCAAGCAATACACCTGATATTCCAACCCACGATTCTGGCCACCGGCAAGTATAGCGTTGTCATGGCAACGGAGCGTCAAAGCGTAAACAAAACCTCGCATGAGGTGTATACTTCGGTCCGTTTTATATTTGCAATACACTTGTCGCGTTACCGCAAGAGGAGGGAAAGCGACTCGCGCCAGCGGTTAATTTATGTGCTAGATTTTTCATGGCGAATTTTACAAATAAGGAATAGAAATGAGAAAAATGAATTGAATAATAGTAATATGTTTTTTTATGTTTTATTATTTATTTTTGGTGAAGGGCACTTCACTTACTACACCTGAATAGCCACCACTGTAAGGCATAGTTACTTAAACCGCTCTACCCTCGTTAATTTTTCACCGATTTGTTTTAAACTTTTACACAATATTCTTGAAATGTTCTTTATTAAAAAAATTAATAATTACTATAATAATATTAAATTCCCTATCCCTTACTTATAATATAGTACTTACCGCTACGTTATACGCTTTTCCCTCTTTGTTAAATAAGTAAATCCAAACCCGCAAATCCCCGGCAGTTTTTTGGTTTACCGCCCCTTGGGGACTCTGCATATGTTTTTGTAACACCTACAAAGTAATAAAACTTAAACTTTCACTCTTACTTTTTATAATCGGAACATAATAAGATTCCTTCTGTCGCAAGAGAGAAGTGTGTGAATCGTGAAAAAATTAGTTCTAAAAATAGATGACTGCATAGTATGGCATGTTCAGCAAAATGAATTTGTCCCTTAATTATGACGTGTGTAAATACAATTGTATATTGACATGAATAAATAAGTTTGAAGTTTTAAGTTTGAAGTTTTGTATCTAAATAATTTTTAAACCTGTTCTTCTATTTTTACCTTTAACATTATTTTTCCTTTTCCAGCTCTGCCCGGATCTTCAGGGAAAATATACCTGTAGTACCGTATCAGCTGGGTGACTACTTCTGCATCTTGCACATGATTGGTACCGTTTTTATTGGGTCTATCTTTATCCTAAAACGTGAATTTAGTTAAAACTTCCATTCTATAATTAAAAATTCGTATCTAATAAGTTTGGCTATTAAAAGAAAAATCCGGGTCATATTTAGGCTCCTATCGCACTTGACTATATTAGAATAGTTTATCCAAGCTAACATTTTTTGAAGAGCTGACCTGAATTCGGCTATTAAAAAAAAAACAAAAGTCCCTAGAATCAGCTGATTGGCATGTGTCACCTAGTGATGGACTTGCAGCTTTTCTATTGCTAAACAGAAATAATAATACAATCTACACTAATATTATAAAGACGTAAAGTTTGTTTATTTGTTTCTCTGTTTGTAAGGGCTAATCTTCGGAAATACTGAACCGATCATGAAAATTCTTTCATAATCAGAAAGCTGCACTATTGGGGAGTGCTATATGCTATATTTTACTATGATTGAATAAAAAATTCAGAAATTAACGCCCAACGAAGAAGGCACCGGATGGCTAGTGTCAATAAAATAGTGTGGTCAAACACTAAGATTTCACAGTGTATGCAACTATATGGCCAGCAAGAAAAATACTGCAAAATTTGAAAATTACTTACAAACCGGACATGGCCAATTTTATTGAAATTTGGTATATGGGGGTTTTTTGGGTCGTCGATTACGAATCTGAACGTTTAGTCGGCAACGTTTCTAAGATCGCTACTAAGATTAATTGTTAAACATTACAATTTTATGGAAAACGGGGTAAAATAAATGGAAAAATGGGTTTTTAGAGGTGGAAATCAAATATTGAGTGCCAATAATTGTAATTAAAAGATGAAATATAGTGAAAATAAGGTAAATTTGTTTTTCATGTTTGATGACCGATATCTCGAAATCGAAACGTGCCCGACCAAAAACTCTTTCTGATGAGTGATCAGCGACCCAAAAGACCCCCATATACCAAATTTCGATAAAATCGGCGATGTGTCCGATTTGTAAATAATTACCCAAACTTCAGTCATTGAAGTCTAAACAACAAAAGTTTAAATAAATTTAAAGTTTGAAATTTCCTCCAGTAATGTCCTAAATTCCTAAGCTGCCAACTCTGAAAAACAAATTTATTGACGTAGGAATATTCGCATTGCCAACTTAAAAATGTTAGCTGCGATAGAATATAAGATTTTTCACAGTACTTACTTCATAATACATCAACGTAGGTCCCCATATTGAAGCTAAATTTTCAATTGTCATAAGATTCTTGTTACTTTGCATGCTGATAAAATGCAAATGCCCTAAAAGTTTCCTTTGCGGTCTTATAGGAAACTGGAGGTAACTGATCCAATGCCGCTTTGAACATCCGAATTTTTTTCATCTTTAACATTATGTTCTGAAAAAAATGGTAGCTTTAATTTCAAAGCTATAAAGTTATACAGAGTGTTACAGACAGTTGTTGAGAAAATTTAAGGGCAGATTGTACATCAGATAATAATAAAAAAACTTTATATAAACATGAGTGTGTAATGCATTGTTTCCTGAATATTTTTTTAAATAGATTTTTTGTTAATATCTTCAATATCTTTCATCCGATTTTAATCTACTTAGACAGCGTTATTTGTAGATTTAAAAGGCTTATTAAAACCAAATTTGATCAAATTTACCTAAATCAGGGGCGTCTCGGTCGGTATTTCTAACAAAGAAATGTACGCCACTGACTTTTGTTAAAATTTTATATTTTATTTGAATTAAATAAGTAAAAATATATCGTTTGGAGTTTTTGATTTTTTTTCTTATTTTGACATGTTTTCGAAAAATAAAATAAATTTTACTTAATTTCATGTCGCTGGCCCACTCAAAACACTTGATAATTTTACATTAATTTTTGCACTTAATTTGAGAGAATAGTTTTAATGGTATTAGTACTTAATTAAATGTTTGTGGTTAATGTTATACCGGGTGATGTATCGCCGGGCGGGACTTCCCATGTAATTTTTAATGGGGTCAATTATTGGCTCCCCTAATAATTTTAGAGAAAAATTCAATTGAAGTTTATTAAAGAGCATGCAAATCTACGTCCATGGCAAAAACTTTAGATTTTTCGGTTAACCCGTTTGCTAGTTAGATGCTAATATATTTTTAAAAATTGTTACATTATTATCGCCTCATATTTATGAACAACAATAAAAATACCAGTTAGCGTGACATAACGTTGCCATTTTGAAATTTAGTGCTTTATTATTATCAAAAAATCGTAGAGTGAAAAGATTAACCATGAGTTATACTACTGAAGAAAAAGTATTGATGATTAAATGGTACTATCAAGGAAATAGTTACCAAAAGGTGTCAGACATGTTCGCTGCTCAGTATCCGAATAGACCGATACCCGGAAAATCAACAGTCGATAGGACTATTAAAAAATTTGAGACCAAAGGCACAGTGATAAATAACTGCAGGTGTAAAGCTAGGGAGTATCAAAGAGAAAAAATGTAAGAGATGATAGAGACTTGGAAGTTTTATTGCACCTGGAAGAAAATGAAGGGAAGGTGAGTACAAGGAAACTTCAGGATATTATAGGAAAAGATCAATCAACAGTGCTCCGGATTTTGAAAAGGTATAAATACATTTCATACAAATATGAATGACATCAAGAGGTAAGGGATGGGGATGAAATACGACGGCAGGAATTTTGTTTTGATATGATGGAAAGGGCAAACATGGACAGGGAATTTTTAAGAAATATTTGTTTTACTGATGAGTGCACATTTACGTTAAACAATGAACCCAATCATCAAAATTACCGATACTGGTGCAAAGAAAACAACACAGATTTGTCGAAACGAGGACGCAATATCCACAGAAAGTAAATGTTTGGGCTGGGATTTTCGGACAACATTGCAGAAATTTATTTGGAACTACTCGAAGAACTAATTTTACCCGTTTTAAATGATGTATCCAGGGAAAATCAGGAAATTTGGTACCAAATGGATGGCTGCCCGGCACATAATACCTTGGCTGTTCGGGAATATTTACACAATGCTTTTAATGGAAATGTTATTGGCCTACATTACACCATAAATTGGCCAGCCAGGTCTCCTGATATTTCGCCAAATGACTTCTTCCTCTGGGGCCATTTAAAAAGCATGATATACAAGGATAAAAATTATTCTAATCTAGATGAGTTAAAAAATGCTATTTCTGCAGAATGCAATAAAATTTAAATTTACCAGTTAGCCAATGTAAGAAGACAATTTTATGAACATCAGTGTTATTGTCTAGCAGTCAATGGAGGAATATTTGAAAATTGTCTTAAATCTTAAGTTTATTTCCAACATATTAATTATTGTAATAATATTAATAATTTATTGAAGCATGTAAATATTATAAATGTCATAGTTTAGTTTAACTTAACTTAATTTGTTTGTATAAAGACAACTTTAATCTTTTCACTGTACGATTTTTTGATAATAATAAAGCACTAAATTTCAAAATGACAATGTAATGTCACGCTAACTGGTATTTTTATTGTTGTTCATAAATATGAGGCGATAATAATATAACAATTTTTAAAAATACATTAGCATCTAACTAGCAAACGGGTTAACCGAAAAATCTAAAATTTTTGCCATGGACGTAGATTTGCATGCTCTTCAATAAACTTAAATAGAATTTTTCTCTAAAATAATTAGGAGAGCCAATAATTGACCACATTAAAAATTACATGGGATTTCCTATGTCCCGCCCGGCGATGCATCACCGGGTTTAATTAATTATAAAATAATATTAAAAATAATTTCTAAAAGAAATTTTCCCTGTTTTATGTGTACTCCAGGGGTATACAATTAGGTACAAATTTTCAAAAATGAAACGATATAGGAAACAATGTAAAAAGTAAAAATTCTGTATTTTTACTTGCTTAATCCAAATAAAATATAAAATTTTCACAAAAGTCAGTGGAGTACATTTTTTTCAGATATATTTATTTATGTACCGCCTAGGACCTCACTGGAATTTTAAAATGTCTTTGAGTCACAACCATAGATAACCTACATTTAGATCCGCAATGGCAGGAAGCATTTTTCGGATTTTTACGACCTCGCGCAGTAAACAAATAAATGGGTGGACGAACATGCGCACATAAAAGCCGTGCCAAAATACAAACACCGGCACCATGTACCCTCCGTCCGCGGTCTGACCGTGACGCTCATTAGCTACCGTACTTCGAACAGAAAACCAGGACGCCGTCGACAAATTCTTTCCGATAATGCAGATAGTTTGTTTGGCGCCGGGTGCGTTTACCCTCAACTGGCTTGCGCACAAACCGGTTTTTTCGCCCATGAAATGTAACTTAACGAACATGCGCACATAAAAGCCGTGGCAAAATACAAACACCGGCACCCCGTACCCTCCGTCCGCGGTCTGACCGTGACGCTCATTAGCTACCGTACTTCGAACAGAAAACCAAGACGCCGTCGACAAATTGTTTCCGATAATACGGATAGATTGTCTGGCGCCGGGTGCGTTTACCCTCAACTTGCTTGCGCACAAACCGGTTTTTCGCCTATGAAATGTAACTTAACGAACATGAGCACATAAAAGCCGTGGCAAAATATAAACACCGGCACCCCGTACCCTTCGTCCGCGGTCTGACCGTGACGCTTATTAGCTACCGTACTTCGAACAGAAAACCAGGACGTCGTCGACAAATTCTTTCCGATAATGCGGATAGTTTGTTTGGCGCCGGGTGCGTTTACCCTCAACTGGTTTGCGCACAAACCGGTTTTTTCGCCCATGAAATGTAACTTTTGTTTCGCGCAGGTTATAACATTGGCAATCCATCGAGATCAGTGGTTACAACCCTTCAAAAATCAATTTTTTTAATACTTGTGTGTGTTAAATTGTTTGCTTAAGCAAAAACCCATATGAATCATATTCAGAATTGACTGTTTTACAGTGTTGTCAAGTTAAACAATTATCCTTGTGTTAAATTTAAGACCGAATGGGGGTATTTTTGGGGGGCACGGGTGACCCAGAGCTTTTATTAAAATAAACAAAAATGGAACTATTACTTAACAGAATAATTATCTCAACTTACCAATATTATCTTATCCTAAAAATATTCCAGAGCAGCAAAGAGAATTTGAAGAATGTTTTAATGTGCTTTATTTAAGTAAAAATATAACCAACTATGACTTAAATAGATATTATCTTAAAATAGTACTTACTTGCTACTTCATATAAATACTGCCTATGATCACAGCCAAATAAAGGTTCGGGTAACTCTCTGAAGAACCTTTTCAAAGCGGTACCCACTTCGTACTCTGTGCAGCTATTCTTAGTGAGTTGTACCGCGAAAGCGTCTTTTCTAAATTTAGAAAGCAGCTCGGAAATCGACGACCCTGTCCCAGCCTTCCTATAGATACCTTCTGACATACTACCTAAAAATACAAATTAAGTAAATAGTACCAAAGTTTACAGAAATACTATAGTTACATCACCTGGCGAAGGCAACGCAGGAAGGGTATAAAGTTATTTAATATTAAAACTGCTTTTTATTTAGCCAATTAGTCAATGCATCTTTTTTTTATCTTTGGACAATCTACGAAGGCTGAAAGCCTAAATACTAACGTACCGTGGGTGCCTTAAGCAGGGTAAGAGGAAGTTTGTTAACACGGGACTTAAAAACTTAAAGATTTGGGGGAAAGGAAAGACCTCCGCTGGCAGTAGGTTCCACAGTCTAGAAACTCTAGGGATAAAAGAACGAACGAAATGGGAAGTTCGGGGCCTGTCCAATTGAACCGTATAAGGATGCATACGCGCGGCACCACGAGTTTCTCTGTTGGGAGCTGCAAGAGGAGGGACTATACTGGATAATTCGTCGGAGCAGAAGCCGTAAAAGTATCTATAGAAGAGCGATAGATCTCCCACAGCTCGTCGATGGGCAAGAGAAGGAAGTCTTTGAGTAAGTAAAGGATCATTAATAAGACGAACAGCCCTTCTTTGAATGGCATCAAGAATGCTGAGGGTTGTAGGGGATACCATTCCCCAGACATGAGAACAATATTCCAGAGAGGGTTGAATTTGGGACACATACAAAGTGTATAAATTGGAGGGAGAAAAATACTTTTTGGCTGGGAAAAGAAATCCAAGCTTTTTTGAAGCCGCGGTGGCTATAGATACAATGTGTTTATGCCAGTTAAGGTTATTCTGAAATGTGACGCCCACAAGGTTAAATGTGTCCCGCTCTGCAAAACCTGGCCACTCATAAGCAAAGGATGAGTGTTTGATGATTTTTTCGCGACAAGGAACATGACTGTGTTTTGGATGCATTAAATTGAACGAGATTTTTGGCGCCCCAATCCAATATCAAATTGAGATCCTGTGAAAGAGATAACTGCATCGCCCTGCGTTTGCGTTCCAAGTCGGGTAAGAGATTGGTTTGGGAACCTGAAAAGTGGAGTGAAGGGTACTATCGTCAGCATAACTATGAATGGGATTGGTTGTGGAAGAAAGAAGGTCGTTGATGTGAAGAAGAAACAAAGTTGGTGCTAGTACTGAACACTGAGGCACTCCAGCTTAATTTCGTGAAAGCTTGAAGAGTGGCCATCAACAATAACTGATATATGTCAATTAGTAAGATAACTTGAGAGCCAAGAGCAGAGTTTAGTTGGAAGACCGTAGGAGGGAAGTTTATTAAGAACTGCGTCATGCCAGACTTGGTCGAAAGCTTTAGATATATCAAGAGCAACGATCTGGGACTCACCTAAAAACTCAAGAGACTTGTTCCAGTTGTGTGAAACGAAGGAAAGAAGATCTGCTGTAGATCTCTTGTGACGAAATCCGTATTGCCTGTCATGTAAAATTAGCATCTTGATTTGCACACGCAAGTGGCGAGCGACTTATATTTATTTTTTGTAAACTTTGCTATTAGCGATTAAAAGTAAGAGCCATATGACTTGTAGTTTTGCCGGAAATCGAGAAAAACCGTTTTTTACCCTTAAAAACTCACCCCATTTCACTTCCCGACCTCAGATCGCCGGTAATTTATTTTTCTTTTATTTTTGTCATTTTCTCTACATTTTTCAATGGGTTTCATCCTACTATACAGGTTGTCCCGTAATTAATTGGACATAGGGTAATGTAGGATACCTGATATGAAAATAAAGCGTTTGAGCTCAATATCGCTTAGCAAAATGTTATTGGTTTTCGTTCTACAGAGTGTTAAAACTAATTTTTACCAAACATTTAGTGAAATATCTCGGAATCCACTGGACGGATTAAAGTGAAATTTGGTGTACTTCGGATGACGACCACGAATATGATATCTATTTTGCCATTACCACTAGATGGCGCCACATACAATAACATTAATTGATTAAAATGGTCATAACATTTTTGATCCCCCTGTATGCACATTTGCGAGTTAAAAATAATAAAACAGCATTTAATTTTGGTCAAAAAGGTATAATTCTTTGATCTCCAAAAAGTAGACGCTCAAACGCTTTATTTCATGTCAGATATCCTACATTAACCTATGTCCAATTAATTACGGGACACCCTGTATATTTTTTTGTTTCAAAAATTATCGACCCTGGTCCAACAATAAATAAAAGAAAAAGGATCAATGTTTTTTTGCATTTTCTGAGAACATTTCCCATTTTAATGTACATATATTTTTTTACACCATTAGAAAGTAGAGATTTTCAAGAACGAAAAAACCACCGACTTTTTGAAAATGCCAATATTTTAACACGTAAATTTTCGATTGAAAATAAGGGTACTTTTTCGATATTAAGTCAAAATAATATAAAAAAGTAAATATTTCAAACAAAAAAATATCATGTATTTTGGACATACAAAGGTACGTTTTCACCAAATTTTGTAAAAATCAAGAAACTCGGTTATTTGATTTTTTTACATAAATTTTGAGGTATGTAAAAAAGCGTAAATACAAAAGAAGTTGTAGATCTTTTTATTGCCTACAACTCTCCCGTTTAGGTTCTCTCTCTCTCTATTTTTTCTTGGTTTTGGTCCCTTCAGGTCCAACCCACCATTCTCCCTCTTCCGGACTATGCTTTCCAGGGCTTCGTCGGCGAAAAATCTGGATAATCGAGCTCGTAGCTCCCAGAAATTCCAAAAAGAAAACAAAAATAATTCTACAATCGATGCAATGCATAAATTGTCGGCTGTCAAACCAAGACCTGCTACTGGTGTTACGTATAACCTTCACTTTCACTACTGACAGTTCCCATGGGACGCCCATCTATTTCCCGCCATTTGAGAAATACCTCGTGTTCACCACCAAACAGGCTACCATCAGCTTATAGGAATCTTCGCTCACAGCGCTTAGATCCAGAAGAAAGATGCCGTCAATTTAGCGTGAATCTTTCCTTGATCCCCGAAGGTAAAAAACGTTCGTACGACACCTCTAACCTCCACTCCGGGAAAAACTTTGTGGTCCTCTACGCACGTCCGCACTGTCCGGGGTCAAACAAAGAGTAATGCCATTTAAGTTTTCTTCCTAGGACTTGTAGATTTGCGGAAATCAAGAAAACCCGTATTTTATACATTTAATCCCCTCACCCACTTTTTTAATTTTTGTTATATTCTCTACCTTTTTCAATGGGTTTCATGTTACTATATTTTTTTGTTTTACTTTTTATCTCTTTTAAAGGCTTCAGCACTGTTCTAAATATTTTTTCTGAAATTTAATGCCTTGTTCTTAAAAAGCTTGCTTCTAGCCAAGTCACAAACCAAAAACCGAATCATTTTTGTAAATATGGTAAATATTTTTCGCTATTTTTGACCTGTATTCCCTGTATTGTGTTTCCTAATTTGAATCGCTAATTGCAAAATCATTATTACGGATAAATGTAAACATAGTAAGGTTATTACCATGAGCATAAATAAAGTTGATACACTTCTCCACTATAACCGGAATGTCATTCTTTGTAAATTGTTGCTGATCCAAGTTGGCGCCATTATTATGGGCTTCTAACTTAACTATGTGGCACCAAACCTTAAAAAAAATAGATATTTATTAGCGTCACTACTCGTTTCGACAATAAAATAATAAATATATATATATATATATATATATATATATATATATATATATATATATATATATATATATATATATATATATATTTTTATCTTTGGGCAAACCACGAAGGCTAAAAGCCTAAATACTAACGCACCGTGGGTGTCTTAAGCGAGGTAAAAGGGAGTTTGTTGACACGGGACTTAAATACTTGAAGATTTGGGGGAAGGAAAGACCTTCGCGGGCAGCAGGTTCCACAATCTAGAAACTCTAGGGATAAAAGAACGAACAAAGTGGAAAGTTCGGGGCCTGTCCAGTTGGACGTATGGGGATGCATACGCGCGGAACCACGAGTTTCTCTGTGGAGGAACTATACTGGACAATTCTTCAGAGCAGAAGCCATGGAAGTACCTATAAAAAGCGATAAATCCCCCACAGCCCGACGATGGGCAAGAGATGGAAGCCTTTCTGTAAGTGAAGGATCATTAATGAGACGAATAGCTCTTCTTTGAATAGAATCAAGAATGCTTAGAGTTGTGGGGACGCCATGCCCCAGATATGAAAACAATATTCCAAGGGAGGTCGGATTTGGGACACATACAAAGTGTATAAATTAGAAGCGGAAAAATACTTTTGGCTCGAGATAGAGAAATCCCAGCTTTTTGAAGCTGCCGTGGCTATAGATACAATGTATTTATGCCAGTTAAGGTTACTTTCAAATGTGACGCCCGAATATTAAGAGAAATCTAAATTTTACCTTTGTTTCCCTCGATGTCCACATTCTTAAATACAACGCCAAATCAGGACAGTCCACCAGCATATTCGGTCCCTTGTCATTGGTTCTTGGATTGTTGTCAGCCTGCTGGTCTCCTGAAAGAGTATTTGAAATCACTCTTTCTAAACACTTAAAATGTATCAATCTAACTTGCCCACATTTTAAATGTCTATACCTTTTTGTTTCTTAACTTAAAAAACAATGATCCAAAACCAACTTGTACAGTGAACTATCAAGTTTTTTTCCCGTTATAAAGATTACACAAAACAATTTTATTAACAGAATATATTGACATAACTTACTTTTTTTAAATGGAACACCCTGTATATTATACCACCATTAAAAATGGCTTTTAAAGAGCTTTACGAAAATACTACATTTGATATATCTATCTTTAATAGTTTATAAAATATGACCATTTAAATTCAAAAAAATTATAGATTAATTTCCATTATATCTACAGTCTAACTTAGTTTTGTAGGTAGGTATTGGAATTTCAAATTAAGGAGCACAGTGTTGCAATTCGGTAAAACAGCTGATAAAAATGGGTATCTAGATTCAATTTAGCGAAGAATATTTACATAAATAACCTGATTGGTTATTAAATTTCACGAAAAATATTAGGCATCCTAGTCAACCTAAGTAACACAAAGCAGGATAATAGTCAGTGTTTCGAGAAACTTTATATATAGCCATAAAGCGTAAGTTCTTTGTTATTTAGACTTGAACTGCAGATAAACCAAAACTGACTTAGCATGTTTTGCTTCATTGCTGAATTTTTAACAAAATCCATGATGGCAACCACTTAAACGCTTAACACAAGTTGGAGACTAACTATTTTCCTATTTTTTATTACATTCATCCCATAAATCATAAAAATTCTTTATAAAATAGAATATTAACTGCAACAACAGAAAGCAAAACTTGATTATGAAATGTCAATGTTCTAAATTTGCAACTGCAACGTTGCCAAGTCGCTTAATTTTAGTTTTCAATAGTGGAAATTACATATAATATTTTTTAGATTTAAATGGTCATATTTCCTGAAACTATTAAAGATAGATATATTAAATGTGGTTTTTGTAAAGCTCTTTAAAATACCTTTTTAATGGTGATATAATATACATGGTGTCCCATTAAAAATATATATTCTGTTTTAAAAATTGTGTCGTGTAATCTTCATAACAGAAAACAAAACTTCATGTGTACCACTGTACCAGTTCGTTTTTGATAAATTTTTAAATTTATAAAATAAAAAGTTATAGGCGTTTAAAAAAATAAATAAATAAATAAATAAATAAATAAATAAATAAATAAATAAAATGTGGACAAATTAGATTGAACGCACTGTACAGGCTGTGGTAAAAATACAAACAGTTTTTTTGCACTAATTTTAAACACCTTGTATTAAGGAAATTTGACATTTACCTTGAAGTACTATACACCGAGCTTTCCTCAAGTCCATCGTCTTGACGGAATGACCGTCGATCGCGTAGTGCAGTTCTCTTTCACTTAAAAGTATCCAAGCTCCCGCCCATTTTCCACTGACACCTAAAAACCAACACGTATAATACTGGATTAGTAAAAAGTACGACAACTTTAAAATATCTTAAAAACCACTAAAGTTACACTTACTAAATTTTGAATCTGAAAGGTATGGGGCATGAAGAATTTAATAGTGCTATTGGCAGCGTTGACAGATTTTCCAATTTTGTGCTACACATATCTTTTAAGGTTTTTTTTTTAAAAACAATGCACCATTTATTTTCACTGCAATAAATTGCACGAGCTAACACCACATTGTTCTTTAAGGGCACATATCTCTGTAAAGAGGCGCTATAGGAAAATATTTTATATGAACTTGTCGCATTATTTTTATGTGTTCTATACAATTCCGAGAGATTGCCCACATATTCTTGGACACCCTGTATATTTTAATTGCAATAAAAGTAGCGTGGAGATTCCAAATTTTCAAAATTCAATCTTTACAAGTTACCGAGATATGACAAGTCCGCAATTTTAATAAAATTTGGCAACAATGCCGATATCACTGATCAATTAGGCATGCCTTAAAAAACACTAAATTTTGTGAACACAGCTTTAGCGGTTTTAAAGATATTTATGCGTTAACATACCTTTTGCTAGAAGTGCAGGGTATCTATCTCGGCAACTATAGGGACAGAATTTTGAAAATATAGAAACTTACTTTTGATCCGCCCAATTTAATTCAATGAAAATTCCATTAAAAAAATACGTTAAGCACAAAACTGGGAAGTGTCGATATCATTATTTAATTCCACATGTCCAAAACACCTTAGATAGCAAATTTGATAAATGTAGCTCTAGCATTTTTAATGATATTTAAGAGTTTTGGTACTTTTAAGTAACCCAGAATATTGAGGCACTATTATATTAATGTGTATATCCTTTCTATTTTTTTTTTTTTAACCGTCTATATGAGATACTGACAAGATATACATACTAAAACATTAAATATTGATTACCTTCTCTTACATAAGCCCAACCCATCCTAATAAAATTCGTCGTTAACCTAGACTTGAACCTCTGAGTCAGCATTTCAGCTATACATTGCAGCCATATCCTTCTTTCACCTATACTTCGCGATCCGTAAATGTGGCCACCTCTACTCTTCCCAGTTATATTTAGCTCGAAACAGTGTAGATCATCATTGTCATATCTACAAGGCAGTACCAGTTAGATTAAAGAAAGAAAAATAGTACTATTGTACATAATGTATAATTCGGCAGAAGTTTTTTTTCCCAGATAGGTGCAGTATGACGTAATGAACATAAAAACACAAAATACTTATAAATAAGGCGAATGGAAGTACCGCCATTTTGCGAAAAAACGTTTGGGCCTGTATCTCCATAACTGTGCAGTTGAGGCCCAAGGTTAGTTTATATTTATAAGGTTGCGACATATCCTCAACTTTTAGGCGGTTCGAGGTTGGGGACGCAAGGAAGGGCACTCCACGGAGAAAAGTTGGCAAGACTGGGTAAAATCAAAGCTGATGATCAATCCAGTGGCGTCTAGAATTTGCGCATTTCATTTTGCATTGTTTTGGTAGTGATATTTGTTAAAAGATGTAATTCCAAATGTTTTTTATTTAAAGTAAAAGAATTTACAACTTAATAATAATTAAAAACTGTTGTATAAATGGTTGTTCTACTAATACAATAAACTGTATATCTCCGGCACTGAACAACATGGCTAAAAAATGGGAGATGTGACGTCATAACACGTCAAAGCATTATGGCGTCGTGACCTTGTATAGACCGACTTTGCTTGAGGCCTACAATTATAAGGACCTTTATTATAGATTAGGGCTGTCCAAACTACATACCTTCGTGGGCTAATTAAATTTACTACAAAAGCTTGAGGGCCGCTGAAAAAATACTTTCAATTTGCAGTAAAATTAAATACAGGGTAATAATTTTTTTGATGTTTATTGGTGTTTCGTTAATTTATCTTTAACAATCATATTGATATTAATATCAACATTCGTTGTTGCCAGACGCATTGTATGAAGAAGTGACTTATCTGACAGTGAAGATCTGTAGGTACTTAGATTTTATAAAGTTCATGGTTGAATACGCACTATCACATACATAAATAAGTGCTGCCCATCATCGATCCGATTTTTAAGCCAAAATTTGTTAATTTGGGGAAACGATCGCCAAGGATCTTAAAAAAATCCATTCCAGTTTCTGTTCTACCCTTGTAAAACGGGTCTGCCTGTACGTCACATAATTCCAACTGGTAATCGGTCTTTACGGTTTTGATTTGAATCGTTAATGGATGCGTAAAAATAGACAATCAAATTTTTTGAAATCTGCAAAACGCTGCTCAAATTCAAAAATTACTTCGTCGATTTACCTCAGGTGATCAAAAAGTTGTAATCTTCAAAATTTCTCATTTCTGTATAATGTTCTTCGTAACTTAGCAAAAAGAAAAATCGTATCCAAAACTATTTTCAGATTATTTTGCACTGTAGATTTAAATTTTAAAACATACGTCGCGGGCCGAATGAAAACAAGCCGCGGGCCGTTGTTTGGACAGCCCTGTTATAGATAATTAAATTTCCTATCTTTTTTATAATTTTTTTCGGTATCTCCTCTAACAATTATTATTTAAATAATAAATTGCTTATAATCAAACTTTAAAATCGATAATTTTTCTAAAACTTTTAAATTAAACTTTTTATTCCTAAAATTAATATTTTCAAAGTTTTAACGCGTTCAATGTTGTACCACCGAGTACAAGGTTAATAAGAACGCAGTATGCATAGTGTAACACCTGGCCAGATGTTGAATGACGTGTTTAGGCCCAGCTGGCGTTAACCACCCAGGCACAGGATTTTTAAAATTAACGCGTTATAACTTCGAAAATATTAATTTTAGAGAAAAACGTTTAAAATAAAAGTTGTAGGAAATTTATCAATTTAAAAGTTTAGTTAATAGTAATTTATTGTTTGAACAATTATTAGAAGGAATATTGGTAAAAAGTCAATAAATAACCAGTAATAATCTTATAAATCTTGAACGGTAAGTGATACCAAAAGATTTTTGAAAGAAAAAAGATAGGAAATTTAATTATCTATAATAAAGGTCTTTATTATTGTGGGCCTCAAGTGCTCGGTTATGGAGATACAGGCCCAAATGGTTTTTCGCATAAAGCCGGCACTTCTGTTCGCCTTATTCGTAAGTATTTTGTGTTTTAAGGTTCATTACGTCATACTGCACCTATTTGTGAAAAAAGTAACTTCTGCTGTATTATGCAAGACAAAATCCTCTATTCCCTATACTATAAACCAAAATTTCAGTTACAGCTGGAAAAAAAACACTTACCTATACTTGTACTTTGCATCCTGCAACAATTGTATACTTAGAATGTTAGATGCCGGGAAATGTTCCTTTAAATGCATACAAGTGTTGTCCGAGTAACAAAACAAATCGGAATTCTCTAATACGCACCACCTTCCACTGTATTCGCCAAATAAATCTTCTACAGGTCCCCCTTGTACCTAAATTAACGATAAAATAGGAATTAATGTAATACGTGGCAACATCGCTAAGAGTTTATTTTTACACGTAGGTACGTCAAGACCAACTCTCAAAAATAACTAAAAAACTGCTTTCTATCTAACCGAATAAAAAAACAGCGTGTGGTTGTTATTGTTTTGGTTAATTAATATTTTAGTATTCTTGTTAAATTTGTTTTTTTTTATAAACATAACCTTTAAAAAATAAAGAAATATTGATTAGATACATGGCTAACAATTATTTTTTTACTTTCGCTGTTTAGAAGAATGCAAAATATTAAGTATACAGTGTTGTAATCGCAAAAAAATGCAAGTTTGGGTTATGTTTTAAAAATTATTACATTTATATTTATTTTAGGTACGCCACTGGATTCTACATAAAAAGTTATAAAACTTTTGTTATTGAAGTTTGTTTCTATCTTCATAAATGTCCGACTAATAAGACATAATAAAAATAGACGAATTTTGAGAATCACCCTGTATCTTCTAAACCAATCAAGATAGTGTGGATCTAATTGCACCTTTAAACTAAAGACTAAAAAGAGAATGGAACATGTATCCTAGTTTGTTTTTGTTTTTCTCACCATTAAGGCTATACTCCATAATCCAAACCAAAAACAAAAACACCCTGTACATTTTGTTTTATTGCAAAATTTCCAACTTAATCCACGATGACACTAAAACACTTAACACGTATTGTAGACTGACTTTTTTTATTGAATTCATCCAATAAATCATAAAAATTATTTAAAAAATGCGATACTAACAGAAACAACAATAAGCAAAATATAACAAACAAATGTCATACACCCCAAAAGGCTTCAAAAACTTTCCGATAAGAGCGCTGAATGGCAATAGCAATGTTGCCAACGTTGCTTTATTGTAATTGCCCATTCCCGATTCTAGTTATAATATAAGGGCTGTTGTTTCAAAACCACCAAATCAAATGATTCCTTGGGATACTTCAGTAAACTAATTATTATATTTTGACGATATTCAGAATAGACTTACCTTATAAAGCATTCCTTTCTTATTTACGAAATTTCTACCACCCAAAATGGGTCTTTCCACCAAAGTATCACTACTTTTAGGTACTTTAAACACTTCCGGAGCCTTATCCAACACGTGTTGTGTTACTTGTTTCAACCAACTTTTTTGGTTCCATCGGAGGTCTACAACAATAATAACACATTAAAGATCTATTACACAAGATATCCAATCGTCCATGGATATAAAACTTTAAGATCGATAAATTTTCTACAACTTTAAATTTAAACTTTTTTTCTAAAATTTAATATTCTTATACCTTTACTCACCTAGAGGACGACAAATGCGTATCGGTAAACCAACTCGACCTGGATTTCACCACAACGTTCACAGGTGGCACCACTTTGTCCTTTTTCCTGGTAATTTCCCGATCCTTGTCGACACTGTCGACTACAACCGTTTCGGATTCTTTCGGCTCGTCTTCAGGCAGGGAATCTACTCGCAAAGGTGGTGTGGGCGGGTTTAAGAAGTCCTCGTTTTCGGATTCGTTGCTGATGCTCCAATCGTCGAAGGTGTAAGCCTCGGATATATTGCCGTAGAGGTCGCCTTGAAGAAGCTCTTCAAGGAGGTTCATTTCAGAGAATTCCGTACTGGAATCTGGAGAAAAATGGGATTTTTTTACATTTACATTTTTAATCCCATATCAAATAAATTGGTATCGTTAGATTCGTCAAGAAATCCTTTATTCAGAAAGTGGGTAATTATCTAGAAACTGGCTGCAACTCCGATTTTGACCAAATTTGGTATACGTATATGAAACCTTGTTTTTCTTTGCATTTTACACCTTTTATCAAATAAATGCAAAGGTTCCCTTTAAAAACGCAGCAAGCCATACACGGCGAATCCAACCATAATTTGTTACGATTAAAAGCAAAGCTATGCAATTTAATTTAATACAAGTAGTGCAAAATACGTAGAAAAATTAGGATTTTAGAGGTGAAAATCAAATATTATGTACCGCTTTAACTTAAAATCAAGAATTCTGTGCAAAAAGAAAGGGGAATATAGTGAAAATGAGGTTAGTTCAAATACCAAATTTGATGATGGATATCTCGGAAACAAAACGTTTTCGACTAAAAATGCTTTCAGATTTGTGATCAGCGCCCCAAAAACCCTCGTATATCAAATTTAGTCAAAATCGGAGCTGCGGCCAGTTTCTAGATAATACATACAACGCCAAAAGTCTTGGACCCCCGTATATCTTGGTTATAAAGAATCCTACATAAATTTGTTAACACCAGGTATATTAATTATTATTAATCCTTCATTTACTAAATTGCTTGGTATTTATGTAAATAAAAACCTTAATTTTTAGAACATATTGAAAATGTATGTAAAAAAATTAGCTCAGGTTGTTATGCTCTTAGAATTCTTTCTACTGAACTTGATTTTCCACTACTAAAAACCAGTTATTTAACATTAATTGAATCAATAATAAGATATGGTATTTGTTTCTGGGGAAACTCTGGTCAAAATCTGTTAAGCTCAGTTTTTATTTTGCAAAAAGAGCTATAAAAACTATTGGCAAAATCAAATCTAGGGAATCTTGCAAACCTTTATTTATTAAACATAAGATATTGACACTGACATCTATTTTTATATTGGAAACTGTTTGTTTAATATATAAAAGATATCGGTGTAATTATAATGAAAACTCTTTATATAATTTTGGAAATAGCTCCTGCATTGATCTACTTATACCACATTCAAATATGATTAAAAAATCTATAATTTATGAATCAAAAAAGATATTTAATCATTTACCAAATTCTATAAAAAATATTAAAAACATAAAGAAATTTAAAAAATATGTTAAAACAATTTTACTTAAAAGAGTGTATTACAATTTAAATGAATTTTTCGAGGATACATTTCCATAAAAGGTATTTCTTTTTTACTATTATATATTTGTGTGTGTATCTGTCTATGTTGTATATGTATATATAATTTATTGTTCTGCTTTGTCTACAAAGATATCTACATATTTTTCATGACAATAAAGCTTATTATTATTATTATTATTATAATTACAACTAAACAATGATCGTAACATTTATTTAAATTATCAAACTTGATATAAATCAGCGAAATCCTACTAATTTCACGATAAATCTATTAACCTTTTCCCATCAAAATGACTAAGACAAATCCCAAATTAAAAAATAACCCACAACAACACATTCACAAAACATACTCACCATGACTCAACGGATCAAACTGCATAATAACACTCTTCGACGGCCTCATTCCCGATGACAAATTATCGTTCCTTATAAACACAATATCGTGGTTTTCGTACACAGAATTAGTATGACTGACAGACGAAACATTCGACAGAGATCGGTTGAAGTTAACGTCAGTTGTCGTGCCATCCGTTTTATCAGGTTGCAATATTTCGCCCGTCGATGGCTCCTTGTTGCTCTCATTCTGTTCCTGGTCGGTGTTTGATTTGGGTAGCTTATCGCTGCGTGGAGCAATGTTATCATAAATGTTTTCCTATAAAAAAATCCATAAAGTTTTTATCTGACAGGTGAGGTGTTTCATCGAGTGTACAAACATGAGCGGGTGCGGTAATCAAATATTAGTGTTTACTGAAGGCACTTGTTCTGTGTATTGAGTGTCCCCGTTATTATGGTAACATTTTAAGGAACAGGTTGTAAACCGCTTTAAAGCATTAGATAGCACTTTGTTGTGCTTGTAACCTAAATAGGAGCTTTCTCCGTAAATTGTCGTCAAACTAAGCCAGTTCATGTAATCGAACTTTCATAGCATTGTAGTACATGGTTGAAACGTTTCTGTTCTCAGATGGTCATCAGCAAATTTCAACAGTTGTACTACAGCTTATTTTCAGTATATTCTGCCACTTCTTTTGTGTGTACAATATACCTGATTTAATAGCTAAATCTCGCAAAATATTTGATCTACACCTTTTAATTTAAATCTTTATCTTTGGACAATCCACGAAGCTGAAAGCCTACATACTAACGTACCGTGGGTGTCAATTAAGAGAGTCAGCGGAAGTTTGTATACGCACGGGATCACAAAACTATGGGGAAAGAAATACCTGCTGGCAGGTATATTCAACAGTCCCGCATAGAAACTCTAGGGGTATAAGAACGAACGAAATGGGAAGTTCGGGGCCTATCAATGAACTGTATACGGATTCATACGCGTGCACCACGAAGTTTCTGTTAAAGCAGCTGCAAGAGGAGGGACTATACTGGATAATTCGTCGGAGCAGAAGCCGTAAAAGTATCTATAGAAGAGCGATAGATCTCCCACAGCTCGACGATGGGCAAGAGAAGGAAGTCTTTGGGTAAGTCATTAATAAGACGAACAGCCCTTCTTTGAATGGCATCAAGAATGCTGAGGGTTGTAGGGGATGCCATTCCCCAGACATGAGAACAATATTCCAGAGAGGGTCGAGTTTGGGACACATACAAAGTGTATAAATTGGAAGGAGAAAAATACTTTTTGGCTCGGAAAAGAAATCCAAGCTTTTTGAAGCCGCGGTGGCTATAGATACAATGTGTTTATGCCAGTTAAGGTTATTCTCAAATGTGACGCCCACAAGGTTAAATGTGTCCCCGCTCTGCAAAACCTGGCCACTCATAAGCAAAGGATGAGTGTTTGATGATTTTTTTCGCGACAAGGAACATGACTGTGTTTTGGATGCATTAAATTGAACGAGATTTTTGGCGCCCCAATCCAATATCAAATTGAGATCCTGTGAAAGAGATATCTGCATCGCCCTGCGTTTGCTTCCAAGTCGGGTTGAGAGATTGGTTTGGGAACCTGAAAAGTGGAGTGAAGAGTACTATCGTCAGCATAACTATGAATGGGATTGGTTGTGGAAGAAATAAGATCGTTGATGTGAAGAAGAAACAAAGTTGGTGCTAGTACTGAACCCTGAGGCACTCCAGCATTAATTTCGTGAAAGCTTGAAGAGTGGCCATCAACAATGACTGATATACGTCGATTAGAAAGATAACTGGAGAGCCAAGAGCAGAGTTTAGTTGGAAGACCGTAGGAGGGAAGTTTATCCCGTTTTTCTACGTTTTTACATTATTTTTGCATTAAATTGCGTGGCTTTTCTTTGATAATGCGGTAACCATACATATACATAGGGCTTCATGGCACACTGGGATTGAAATGATTCAAAGTATAGCTATGCAATTTAATGCAAAAATAATGTAAAATACGTAAACAAACGGGGTTTTAAACGTTGAAAATCAAATATTGTGTGCCACTTTAGCTTTAAATCAAGAATTGTGTGCAAAAAGAAGGGGGAATATTGTAAAAATAGGATTAGTTTAAATTTTAAGTCTGATGATGAATATCTCAAGAACGAAACGTTTTTGCCAAAAAATTCTTTCAGATTCGTAATCAGCGCCCCAAAAACCATACCAAATTTCTTTAAAATCGGAGTTGCCGCAGGTTTCTAGAAAATTACCTAATTTTTAAATTTTGTTTCTCGGGTTTGTATTTTTGTTACTACTACAAATATCAATATTTATTTTGAAGGAGTGAATTTATAAAAATATGTTTTAGATTTATTTAAATATTGATTCTTGTAGCACGTTTAAAGTCCGATTACATGAAACGACTTTTTGCCGATAATTTACAAAGAGAGCTTTTTTGTAAGGTATTTAATTTTCTTTAAGAATATGTGTTAGTAAATGTCATAAAAAAACGATTGTTGTCAAAAAACTGTTAGTGAAAGACTTCTAAAAGAAACTTGTTGCTTGCCAAAGTATATGAGAGAAGATAATAAGATCCGAATCGTAAAATATAAATACTTTTTCCTACGACCACTTGTGAAAATAGCAAATAGTACACTGGTTTCATGCATAGAAAATGCGTTATATCACACTAGTGTTGCAAAGTACTTTACAGCACTAGTGTTGCAAAAGTACTTTACAACACTCGTGTGATATATATTATGATGTCATTCTAAAAACTGCTATTGGTTTGAAAGTGACATATTTATTGTAGTGACAGTAAAAAAACTTTTACTTACCTTAAACAGTAGAACCCAAATTAGCGAAAATCATCTTATTAACGTTAAGTTACTACACAGTGTAAGCTTTCTTCTAATATTAAAAAGAGTAATAATAAAATTTCGGAAAAAATGAAAACATAAACAAAAATAGACATAACCACAAAAACACCTTTCACTGACTGCTCGCTCAGTGGCACAGTGTTGTCAGGTAATTTGATCTATATCAAATTCCTTTTTCTCTGTCTTCGTGTAATTAAACAACTAGTTAAATCTTTTTTTTTAATCCCTTAATAAAACATGAGGCTAATACACACTTTATAAATCCACTTTCTTTTATCCATTCATAAATAGAATCAGACCCTTCCGACGTTGCCAAATGCTTTCCATATTTTGCATGGTAAAACAGACGTTTTGTAGTCGTTTTTTTCTTACTTTTAGGACTTTAGGTTATGCATTTACAATTTTCATATTTTTTATACTTTTTCTCGAAAATATGAGGAAAAAATGTAATTTTTACTTAATTTTACATGTGATGTTCAGTTTCATTAACTCGTTTTACCAATTTTACCCCACCCAGCACCCCTTTTACTCCCCGGTCCCGTAAGTTTGTTTACTGATATTTAAAAAAAAACGGAATATTTTAGATATGCGCCACTTACGTTTTATCACAGAAAAAATATCAGTTATTATATAGTTATTTTGGATGTGGTTTTATTTAGAAGAGTGTCTAAAATATGTAAGTATTAATAAGTTTTGAAAAAGCCTTAAAATAGCAGAAAACCGTATTAAACTATTACCGTTATTAGCAAACCATACAATTTTTATTAAGTGAGGTCCTTTTTAATTTTAAAATGATAAAAGTAATATAATGCTTCTAGGTAGGTGGTTTTCGATGTAAAAATATTGTCAAATATAATATAGCAGTGAGGAAAACATATCACACTAGTGTTACAAAGTAAAAATCACCCCAGTGTTGCAAAGTTCTCAATTGTTTTTTATTTTTTCTGTAAAGACAAACTTTCATTTTTTTTTGGTGAATAATTTGTGGTCGCAGGAAAAATAGTGTACAGTACTTGTGTGAAAATGACTTTCTTACACTCGTGGGTTTGTCGTACTCGGCTAACGCCTCGTGCTACAATATTCCCACTCTATTCCATTTCTACAAGATATGTACCTTACCTTCTCGCCAGATGTCGTTACTGTATCGTAGAACGTCCAAGATCCCGATCGGGATAAATCGACTTTGTCGGCTACAGCTTTTTCCGTACTATCTATACAACTCTCCGAGTCACTGTTATAAGGATAAGTCGGAAATACACTCTCATAATCTTCGGGTTTCTTTAAAATTTTTCCTAAAAAAATATTAACATGATTTTACTTTCTTTTCTCGACCTTCAAACAGTGTGGACGTTCATAGAAGGCTACATAGCTTTCCCGGCGATGGCGACTGAAAGAGTTGTACGGGCGTTTTGTTTTACCCTCGAGAATCGAGTAAATATTCACGCTAAATTGACGGCATCTTTCTTCTGGAGCTAAGCGCTGTGAGTGAAAATTCCTATAGCCTTAAGGTTAGTTTATATTCATAGGGTTGCGACACATCCTCAACTTTTAGGCGGTTCGAGGTCGGGGACGCAAGGAAGGGCACTCCACGGAGAAAAGTTGGCAAGACTGGGTAAAATCAAAGCTGATGATCAATCAGGTGGCGTCTAGAATTTGCGCATTTCATTTTGCATTGTTTTGGAAGTGATAATTGTTGAAAGATGTAATTCCAAATGTTTTTATTTAAAGTAAAAGAATTTACAACTTAATAATAATTAAAAACTGTTGTGTAAACGGTTGTTCTAATAATACAATAAACTGTATATCTCCGGCACTGAACAACATGGCCGAAAAATGGGAGATGCGACGTCATAACACGTCAAAGCAATATGTCCGAATGTCGTGACCCTATATAGACCGACTTTGCTATAGCCCGGTGTATTCACATTGGTGGTGTGCACGTGTTTATGTAACGGATTAGGAATGTGGCGCCCTCCACGGGAAGCGTCAGTTTTGACAGTGACCGGTTACGTACAATACCTTTAGCAGCTCTTGTTTTGACAGCTGACAATTTATGAATCGCATCAAATATTTTTTGTATCAAATAAAAGTAAACATTTGAACCGGAATTTATGGGAGCGAGAAGGTTCGACCAAATTTACCACTGACGAAGCCCTGGAAAGCATAGTCCGGAAGAGGGAGATCTGGCTAATCGTCGTGCAACGGCGCCAATAGCAGAGAAAGCAAAGCAAGGCAACACGATTTTATCTGTAAGTTGGTAATAGCAGTGGTGTAGCTAGGAGTGGGCGAAGTAGGCACAAAATAATAATTGCAGTAAAGCCGTATTACTTTTTTAAAACTTTTGTTATATTGTGAATAACCTAGAGCTTTTTTGCATTATTTTTCCCTGTAATCTTGTATCCAGCAAATTTTTATTCTTTTAATTTGTATGCAGTCAATTTTTAGAGATCAATAAATCCATTACTTTTTAAATAACCATAACTTAGGTTTCATTTTTTAAAGGCGAAAGATTTAATTTTAAGATTGTAGAAACATATACATGGTGTTCCATTTAAAATAACAACGTTGCCCTATGTCAGAAAATCGTCCATTTTATTTTTATCTAAACCAAATAACACAACTAAATGGCGAAAATATAATTTAAAAAAAAACTTAAAAAAAATCTAAGGCTTTCTGCTTCTGCAAAAAATGGGTCAATATATTCAGACACCCTATATTAAAATTGAAATATACCCACCAGAATTGCTAGAGTTACTACTTGAAGCAATAGGAGATGAACTGGATGGAGCATCATATAAACTTTCATCAGGCAGAGGCGGCGGTGGATGTTTTGGAGGCGGTAAATTTATTGATTCGTTTGAAGATCCGGAATCCAATTCATTTTCCATGTTGCTATAGATGCTGTTTGCTCTACTAAACGGCGATTCAAATCTATGAATAAAAAAATGTGTTAGAAGACAAATTTATCTGCAATATTAATTGATAGTGGACACACAAGGGCAAATAAAATACATCTTTTTTATTTCTTATCTTGTTGTTTTTTCTTACTTAGTAGTTTAGAAAAAAATTAAAAGATAACACCAACTTACTTAATGTTATTGAACATTTCAATGGTTCCCTCGAAATCTTGAGTTTTCTCCTTTTCTTTTTCTTGTCTTCTTTGTTCCTGCGAGGCCGAACTAAATCGACGTGTTAAGCGCCTCATGCTTTGCCGTGTTCCTTTAATAACTGCGTTTTTTCTATCTTGTACCAGCTGGCCTATATCTCCTAAAAAAACGTCTTTTTCAGCTTTAAACAACAAAATACAGACCCAACGACTTTTGACCCCAAGTGTATACAGCAAACTACCTTTGAACAAGGAATTAGCTCCTTAAGTTTTTTGCATTTGTTTTGAAACACCCTGTATATATATGTATGATAAAATATGTCATATCATAAAACACATCTTGTAAAAATGAAAAAGATGTAAAATCAAAGGAGAAATAAATATTTTAATTAAAAACGATGATACATACAAAAAAAGTCAAACAAAGAAAAGTCAAACAGCTAATATACAGATCCAGTTAAATAATATAACACATAGGCAATGTGAGGAAAAGAGACAATCTAACTAAACACCAGCATGTAAACAGGCGTGACTAATAGTGCTTGTTTTGTTATTTCTATTTCCGGCCGATGTACCAAAACGCATTGCTCATATTGTATAAGTTACAGTTGTATCTTTAATTCTTGAGGCAACTTATTAAAGTATTCAAGCTCCTGTAAAAAGTAATTTTAGCTTGTTTTATTACTTTCTTTGGTACAATAAAGAATTTGAAGCAGAATCGGTCTATAAAGGGTCGAGACATTCAGTCATATTGAAAACGGTTGTGTTGACGTCATGTGGAACCTTTTTCGGCCATGTTATTAAATGAGATATGTGTTAATATCACTGCCGAAGAAATACAAACTATAGTATTATTAGAACAACAGTTTACACAACACTTTTTAATTATTATTAAGATGCATCTTCTTCAACTTTAAATAAAAAACATTTGGGATCACATCTTTTAACTATCATCAATTTTAGGCGAAGAACCAATTCTAAACAGTATTTACCAATCGGTTATGTTGACGTTTAAACAATGTATTATACGTCAGTTGTCACCAATTATTACCGCGGTTATAATTGGTTGAACACCTAAAATTGCTGTAATAATACCACTTTTAAAACAATGCAAAACGAAATGCACAAATTCTAGACGCCACTGGATTAATCATCAGCTGTCGAAATATCAAGGTTAGTTTATATTTATAAGGTTGCGACATATCCTCAACTTTTAGGCGGTTCGAGGTCGGGGACGCAAGGAAGGGCACTTCTCGGAGAAAAGTTGGCAAGACTGGGTAAAAATCAAAGCTAAAGATCAATCCAGTGGCGTCTAAAATTTGCGCATTTCATTTTGCATTGTTTGGAAGTGATATTTGTTGAAAGATGTAATTCCAAATGTTTTTTATTTAAAGTAAAAGAACTTACAACTTAATAATAATTAAAAACTGTTGTGTAAACAGTTGTTCTACTAATACAATAAACTGTATATCTCCGGCACTGAACAACATGGCCGAAAAATGGGAGATGTGACGTCATAACACGTCAAAGCAATATGGCCGAATGTCGTGACCTTATATAGACCGACTTTGTCGAAATATAGTGTCTTTACCCAGTCTTGCCAACTTTTCCCGGTTGTATCACCTTCCTCGCGTCCCCGACCTCTAACCGCCTAAAGTTGAGGATTTGTTGCAACCTTTTCAATTATATACATATATGAATTAACCTTGATTTCAAAATCCTAGTTCTAAGGTTTTACAATCCTCACCTATCTTGTTTGATACAAAAATGAGATAAATGTCCCGATACTTAAAATTTTAGCGCTAAATATAAGAACTCTTTTTAGGCCATGACTACATCCATAAAGCCACGTACAGACTTGGATACAATCGGCGAAAACATTTATTGGCCGACTTGTTGCAAACGCCTTGGCAACATCGGTGGGCGTTTTCATCCAAGGAATCGGCAAGTCGCCTATTTTCCCTTTAATATGGAAAACTTCGGCAGGTTTGTACGAGCTTTAAAACTAGTGTGGACGCGAAAACTTGTATCTGCAAATGTTGGCCAACTTTGTTGCTGAAAAATTTTTTTGAACAAGATACAGTTGGCCGACAATGTTGTCCCGATTGTATCCAAGTCTGTACATGGCTTAACAGATGAGTATTTAAAATTAAAAAGAATGCATTACATTTAATTAATATGTTACGCCGAATTTGTGTAATTGCCGATTTCATGTATTCGGCAAAATTAAAATCTTGTCTTAATACGTGAAATAAGCTGTTCTGGTTAGTCACATTGGGGGAATTAAGCACAATTTTGCCGAATACATAAAATCAGCAATTACACAAATTCGGCGCAACATACATATAGGGTGATTCTAAACAAATGCAAAAAATTTTAGGAGTTTATTTTTCACCAATAAATAAGAAAAACTTTATATAAACATAATATATCCTAAACTTATTAGTTTTTTGAACTACTGGGTGTTGATTTTTTAATAATATTGTTTTTTTATAATAACCTTTATACCCATTCTGATATATATTTTTTTAATTTGGGAGACGCACCTTTTGGACCAGAAGACATTTTTTGGCATAAAAAAAATTACCAGTGTCGTCTCAGGGAGTTTAAGGTAAATATTTTTTGAGAAAAATGGTACGCCACTGCATTTTTCTAAGATAAACATCTTTTTGAATCCTCGCTGAGTTTAGGAACAAATTTAATCTCTTGACTTTTTTTGTTTGATGTACGGTTTTTCGCGTAAATAAATAGAAACCATTTCTCGGCATGGTCAAATTCCTATCTAACTAAAGAATAAATAACGAAGGTTAATTTTTTATTGTATAAAAACTCATATTAGGAATACAATTCGACCATGCCAAAAAATTATTTCTATTGATTTACGCGAAAACCCTACATTAAACAAAAAAAAAGTCATAAGATCAAATTTGTTCTAAACTAAATGGGGGTTAAAAAAGATTTTTATTTTAGATAAATGCAGTGTCGTATCATTTTTTTCTTAAAAATATTTATCCTAAACTCCTTATGGACGAAACTGCTAAAAAAAAATTCTTGTACGTCAAAAAATGTCTTCTCTCTGCAAAGGGTCGTTGTCCCAAATTTTAAAAAAATATCTGAATAGGTATGAAAGTTATTATAACAAAACAATATATTTTAAAGACTTTTAACACCCCGTAGTTCAAAAACTAAGACGTTTAGGAACATACATATGTTATATGAAGTTTTTCCTTATTTATTGGTGGATAATCACCTCCTAAAATTTTTCGCATTTGTTTGGAGACACCCTGTATAGTTCCTCTTGATTTTTTTATAAAATGTAATATAAGACATTTTACACTTTGTACTACTTCCGTCGATTATTCGGTTGTCTTCAGGGGCGGCTGGTGCATAAGAGCTGCAGTGCTGCAGAACCACCAGAATTTTTAAGCTGCTTGGTATTTTTTCATAACATTCAATTCATCATTTTACAATTAAAATATTAAATATCCATTAAAACAAAACTAAAATAACCAGTTTCCGGCCGAGAACTCTAGTATAGTAGGCACACGCATCTTCACCCAGTGACGACGCATCATAGATTACTGCGCAGTGGACCATCTTAAATAATTTTCAGTCTCTCGCGACGTTATTGCATTGACTAAACTGAGCGACTCTTTTCGGTGCGCCGCACGATTGTTTTAATTTCCTCTATGCCGAATGCACTTGTCGTTGGGCAAAATTCGGCTGCTCAAATACGTAAATTTTGGTTATTGTTGTGCGGCATTCGCGGTAGCACTTTACAGGTTATTTAGACATTTTTATATCGCGCGTGTGGAAGTCGACAAGTTTATATTTTTTATTCGTATTTGGTTGTGTGTTTAGTGTTTATAGACAATGGATGTGGTGCATAATTTAGTGAACGTTAAACGATTTTTTAAATATTTATATGAAGAGAAACTTGAACTAAAAACTAGTGGTAGACCGTTACCGGACATCGTGATTGAAGTAACCTGTGTTAGCAGAGGAAAACCTTATACGCGTCATTTCAATAGAGATATTTATTCTCGGAATGACTGGATTTATGGATGTAATAGGAAAATGCCCTTTTTGCTTTCCATGTGTACTTTTTGCAGGCGAAGAGGGTAGTTCACCACTTTTAAAATTTTTAATACAAAATAATTTAGAAAGCACTTTCAAAGAGACAAAAAATGTGCTAGATATTTTAATAACTACTCCTATGTCGACATCAGAGGCTGAAAGGTGTTTTTCTACACTTAAGCGAATAAAGACCTTCCTTCGAAATACCATGTCACAAGATCGTTTAACTGCATTGGCCATGCTTTCCATTGAAAAAGACTTTATATTAAAAATCACAGACTTTAATGACAGAATTATTGATCGATTCGCTTCGAAGAAGGATCGTCGGATTGATCTCATATTTAAACAATAACGTAAGTTTCTAATAATTTTATTTCCGTAAATATTTTTTGTTCTCATTTTCGTTAAAACCCAGCCTACATAAATATGAAACCTGATAACTGAATATCGACTTGGGATTAATTTCGATAAAATGGTGAATGCGCCGCGAATATATTATTCCATTTATTTGAGTAAATTAATTGCAGAACACCCAAGGTTAGTTTATATTTATAAGGTTGCGACATATCCTCAACTTTTAGGCGGTTCGAGGTCGGAGACGCAAGAAAGGGCACTTCTCGGAGAAAGTTGGCAAGACTGGGTAAAAATCAAAGCTGAAGATCAATCCAGTGGCGTCTAGAATTTGCGCATTTCATTTTGCATTGTTTTGGAAGTGATATTTGTTGAAAGATGTAATTCCAAATGTTTTTATTTAAAGTAAAAGAATTTACAACTTAATAACAATTAAAAACTGTTGTGTAAACGGTTGTTCTACTAATACAATAAACTGTATATCTCCGGCACTGAACAACATGGCCGAAAAATGGCAGATGTGACGTCATAACACGTCAAAGCAATATGGCCGAATGTCGTGACCTTATATAGACCGACTTTACAGAACACCTATAATATTTTGCCACGAGCCGCCACTGGTTGTCTTGTATTATGAGACTTATTAACCAAAGTTGAGGCACTACCCAATTTAACTTTTAAATACAAACCCTAAGCACAGAAAATTAAGTAATCTAAAACTCGCAACTGGTTTAAGCACTGACGCATTTTCTAATCTGTATATTTGAAGCAGCCCAATATACCTTCAGGTATATCTTAGAGATAGGTAGATACAATAGACTGGTCTTTGACTGATAAATATAAATAATACTACAAACAATACTAAATGCATCAATTTTATTATGTTTTGCACACAATTATTGTTATTGGTGCCTATCATTGCGATTAATTTTTATTGAACAGTGATGAAATGAAAACATGAAAAAAAATGAAGGTTGATGTAACGTCTGGAAAAATAGCTGTAAAACAGAAGGTAATGTGAAAAAATTTTATACTTTTATTTGTTTTCTGGGAGAATTAATTTAAGCCAAATATTATTGGGCCTTTCTCAGAATTAAATTAAAAGCTTACTTAACATTTTAAGAAAGTTAAAACTTTTATAGATTATGAAGAACTATTCTGCTCTTACACAATATAATAAAAGGTTATTATTACTTTAAAAGAAATAAAAATAATGAAATATTTAATATTAAGTTACTTACAATACAAAGGTTTCAATCTATAAACAAAGGTTCATTAGCACTAGGTTGAAATTATTTTAATGCAATAAAATAAAAATCTTAACCAAGACGCCAGACGTGGAACTGGGCCAATGGTTGCGTTAGAAAACTAAAAATGAAAAACATGTTTATCAGTAAGTTTTTAGGTAAACTGTTTACCACATTTTTGGTAAACTATTTACCACATTTTGAGACGCAACCATTGGCTCAGTTCTGTTAAGATTTTTATTTTATTAGATTAAAATAATTTCAACCGAGTGCTAATGAACCTTTGTTTATAGATTAAAACCTTTGTATTGTAAGTAATTTAATATTTAATATTTCATTATTTTATTTCTTTTAAAGTAATAATAACTTTTATTATATTGTGTAAGAGCAGAATAGTTCTTCATAAATTATAAAAGTTTTAATTTTCTTAAAATGTTAAGTATTCTGGAGAAAAGCCAAATAACATTGTGTTTAAGGTAATGTGAAGGTATATTTCATTCATGTTAAATTAATGTATGTATTTATATTACAGTAAACAACGTGTCCAAGAAGAAGGAGGGCATCTTAGAAATGGTAAGAGATACGGAAGTCGATTAAACAAGAACAAAGTTAAGGTTTATAATGCCTAATAATATGTTGTTTAGAAAATTTTAAAATTCCAGAGCATTTCCGGAGACCGGAGATTTCCGAAAAAAATAAAAAAAATTTGAAATTTGATTTATTTTTCCTTGGTCTAATTTAAAATCGAATTTTAAAATAAATTACACTTTTGCATCGCCACTTCTTCTTTATATCCAATGGAGGTATTTTATTTAAACTGCGACGTTTCGTTTTTGTAGGACCATCATCAACTTATTTTTTTAAAATACGGTCCTGATATTCTAATATCAAAATTTAAAAGCCGATTTTAAGACAAATGTAATGATGTATCACACATTAAGATTTAATACTAATACGGACCTGCATTTTTAGAATTTTGGTAAAAACAATTAACTTTACATTTTATTTTAATAAGATAAATTAATAAACCATGCAAAACTTAACTAAAACCCCTTACAATCAGTAACTCACATTTTTAAATACGGTCCTGATATTTTAATATCGAAATTTCAAAGCCTACTTTTATTTTAAATTCCCCTATGGTTTACCGTCATACGGCCCAGTATTTTGTAGAATTTGGAGCAAACAGTAATCTCTACATTATAAAATAATACATTAGTTTGAAGGCATTTATGATCATACCGTGAATGTTAAGAAAAACAAATTATCTAATACCAATTTTATTATTTTTTTGGTTTTACGGCTTTTCTGATATTTTAGATAAATATCAGTTAAAAATTATTAAAGAAGTTCTGCTTCTTGTTAGACTTACCTGAGTGAAAAAAGAATCTAAAACAAGTTCCGTATAAAAACTGTTATTTTATAAGTAAATCATTTGATCATTTATTATTTGTGTAAATTTAAATTATTATTTTTTACTAAACTAGTTTATTAGTTAAAATAGAGAGCTTTATTTGTACTAAATTTTTAGAAATACAGGGCCGTATTACGGTTAAACCATAATGTAAATTTGAAATAAAATTGGTCTTGAAATTTTGATATTAAAATATCAGGACCTTATTAAAAAATGTGACTTAGTGATTTTAAGGGAGTTTTCGTTAAATTCTATGTGGTTTATTAGAGTAGTTTATTAACTTAAAATGTAGAGTTAATTATTTTTATCAAATTTCTAAAAATACAGGTTCGTATTAGGATTAAACATCAATATGTAATAGATCATTGAAGTTGTATTAAAATCGGCTTTAATATTATGATATAAGGACCGTATTTAAAAAAAAAGTTAACGATGGTCCTACGAAAACGAAACATTGCAGTTTAAATAATTTTTTTTTTTAATTTGTTAGAAATTCTTGTTTTTATCAATTGCCCTGGTATAGGTACATTATGATGATGCAGATAAATGCTTCTTAATTTCTTATACAGGGTGTTCATTTAAAAACTTTCCACTCAAGTTATCTTCGAAACGAGACAGATTTCAGAAAATCGCCGAAACACGTCAAGATATTTATTGAGGGAAACATTCTTACAAAAAATTGGACGGCGCCCCTTTAACCCCTTAACCACCAGGGCCACCACCCCAAAATTCTTAAATGAGAAGGCGGGTCGAGTGATACATCATTTTAAAGCTCCTGACGAGATACTTTATAACCCTAGAATATGAAGTCAATATCTTCACCTATTACAAAATGGCGGTACTTTAAAAATTACCTAAATACCTGATTTGGATGGTCATATTTTCGAAACTAATAAAGTTAGATGTACTTAATGTGGTATTTTCTTAAAGCTCATTTAAAGATCTTTTAATGGTAAAATAATATACAGGGTTCTTAAATAAAATAATATGTACTTTTTCTCCTACCCTGTATATTACTACCAATATCACCATTAAAAGACCTTTAAAGAGCTTTAAGAAAACACCACATTAGGTACATCTAACTTTATTAGTTTCGGAAATATGGTCATCCAAATCAGGTATTTAGGTAATTTTTAAAGTACCGCCATTTGTAATAGATGAAGCTATTGACTTCATATTCTAGGGTTATGAAGTACTCGTCAGGGAGCTTTAAAATGTATCATCGACCCCTTCTCATTTAGAATTTTGGGGTGGTGACCTGGTGGTTAAGGGTAAGGACGCCGTCAATTTTTTGTAAAACGTTCCCCCTCAATAAATATGTTGACGTGTTTCGGCGATTTTCTAAATCTGTCTCGTTTCAATATAACTTAAGTGGAAAGTTTTAAATGAACACCCTATATGAAACCATGAGTCTGAAGAAAGATTATCAAGAGATCAAATTTTGCTTAGAAGAGAATGGAGATTATAAAAAATAATTTTTTTTACAGCAGGGAGCACCATATTTTTCTGTAAAAATATTTGGTTAAATCCCGCTCGAACGCCACTGAAACTAAAAACTGTCGAAAAATATGTTTTTCCACGACCGTTAAAAAAATGTTGTTTTTATAATCGTTAACATAAAGTTAAAGTACCTACTCCATTCTAGTGCACTACATAAAGTGTTAAAAAAGTAACTTTTTTAACACTTCCATTCTTTTCACACTTTAAATTAGTGTTTTGTTTAAATGCCTACTACAATAAACTTAAATATCAATTTATGCAATGTAACAGTAAACACGACATCAACTGAACCAAACTGTTAAGTTACCTTTGATTTCGTCATTATTTCTTTTTAGTTCATGTGTCACTAGTTTTAAATTTTATAATTTATAATAGTAATAATGGATTTGGATGACTAAGAAATTAAAAGAAATTTATACAGTATTAGTATTATTTGAATTCTACAAAAAAGTAAGTACATACAATTTTCCAATATAAATAATAAATTCATAGTTATGAAGAGGATAAGTGTCTTTTAAAAATAAGGAGCCTATGATTTTTTGTTACAATAAAATGGCTGTGCTGCAGAAACTAAAATTAATAAGTTTAGATAAATAAAACATGCATAAAATGAAATTTTGGAAAATTTTAATACGGTCGTCAACCGAACTAAAATTAGAAAATAATTTTTCATTACAAAGAGTTTGTCACTTCAGAATAAAAGTGTGGGGTGCTTAATATATTAAATGTTATAATTAATCTATTTGCAAATATCTATGAGGGAAAAGTTAGGAAAAAATAGTAAAATGCACCCCACGCTTTTACTCTGAAGTGACAAACTCTTTGTAATGAAAAATTATTTTCTAATTTTAGTTCCGGTTACATATAAAAGCGTGTTTTTAGTTTTTAAACTATTATTTATTTTTACTCATGGGATTGCCGCACTCGCCTAACGGCTTGTGCTGTCAAACTTCCCATTCGTAAAAAAGTATCACTTTATGCACTTTGTTACATAAATTACCATTACCAGTTTAAAAAACAATTCGGTAATGTTTTCATTAAAGTTATTCACTCTATTTTACCTTAATAGATTTTGGGATTAGGTATCACTAACACATTCAGTTCTAACTGCGATTTTTGCAAATAAATCTGCTAAAGGTATTAACAACTATTTAATGGGTATGTTTACATAAATAAATATGTACACTAACAAATATTGGAATAGCTGTTACCATTTCTTTTCTATTGTTTAAACTGTTTATTACCACTTTGGAATGCTATGACAACAAAATCTAAAAACTGGAATTTTTGATAAAAACGCAATTATCAATATAAAAATATTATTTCTAGTAAAGGATATTTATGAATTTGAGACTATACAGGGTGTCTAAAAAATATGTGCAAAATTTATGAAGTACTGTTGACAACATAATAGCAACCAAAATCAATTGTGAAGAATAAATTCTAAGAACTATGGTTTTGTTTGTGAATTTTGAGAAATAGTCTGATTTGTCATTTAGCCAGAAATAAAAATATATGCTTAGTTTTTGGCAAATATCAATTAGATGCCATAATGATAAGGAATAGCATAAAAAATGTACCGGGTACACAGGATGTTGTTACCCCCAACTTGTTGTTTTTAAGAGAGACTGGTGAAAAATGTTGCAGTATTATTATAGCATAAATTAACCTTTTTGTCATTTTCATGACCTCAAAAGCAGTAAGGTTTGTGCCTTAGCTATAGTGAAAATTCTATCTACTATTTTTCAGATATAAATGGCCTTATTTCCAAAACTATTTAAATGTGTTTTTTTTAAAGGTTACCTTTTCACTTTTCCTAACTTTTTTAATATTCATTTTGTTTCTTTTACTATGCTCAAAAGGTAATATATGAAAAACATTGGAACTTTAATAAAAGAAGTTTTTTTTTCTATCTTTCTAAGTTATCATTATAAGAAGGTGTCAAAATATAAATATAAAAACCCTTTTTAATACCAGGATCAGCAAATTTTAAGGAAATCCTTAAATATAATATAGCTCTCTAAACCAAAGTGTCAAATATGATAATTATTTAAAATTTTGAATTAATTTTATGATAAAATCAGCTCTCGTGACCTATTGTTAATATAATACTAAAGAGTATATATTTATCTTCTATCAATAAACTGGAATAAAAATGAGCAAGTAAATATATGATTAAATGGGTAAATGAACTAATAAATCCGCCGTATTAAACAAACCTAAACCCACTAGACTAAAACCCATCTAAATACCTGCAATTTGCTTAGAAGCATTACTCATTCTCCTAGAAAAGGTATTGAACTGTTCCCCTTTTTCCTCTTGCACCATTTTCAGTGGCATTTCCTCCTTTTCTTCTTCCACAGTATGCACTATCGATACTTCTGTTATAGATTCCGGAATAGTACTTGGACTATTAATTTTAGATTTTGCAACAGATTCAGAATTTTTAATATTCCTCCTTGGTGTAGGTATGGGCTTTTTGCCCTCTCTAGGCGCTGGTACTGGTCTATCCATTGTGACAAACCGTTCATATTTCATCCATGACTAATGTTAACAAATGTTTACTAAATAATTACAGTAATTATGCTGCAACAATTAATAACAAAGAAACTGCTGAATGGATCACACAATTCGAATGCACAAGTAAATACAACTTTTTATCACTGATAAAAATATCTCTTGATATCGATTTAGATAGACGTAAAATAATACTATAGGATAAATTGTTTCTTTTAATTAAAACGGATATTTTAATGTTTAAAAATTAATAATCTTGGGATGACGCATAGAACAACAATCACAGTTTTCTTATCAAGGGAAATTATTTAGCAAATTTTGCAGTTTTAATACGTTTGTCGTGCCGACGACCTGTTAATTAACGAAAAGGTCGGACAACTTTTGTGCTTTTATTTTTGACATTGATGTATTTATGTAAAATCGGCATCGCCGCTTTGTTTGTAATGATTTGACAACACTGCTAGTTGGAGTGTATAGGGTACGAAATTCGGATATTTATTGTATATGTAAATATACGAAAGTTCCTTGTAATCCACCAGTTAGAGCATTCGCCTACCTAGAGGCAGCCTTGCGGTTTGGCCATATACAGGGTATTTATAAGTATGTCCAATAAATTTACCAGAGAATTCTTTTAGATATTTTAAAAGTTCATATAAAAATGGATTCGCAAATTCTTCGTTCTTAAAATATACGGTGCTTAACTTAAATATTTTTTTCAAAAATAACTTTAATGTTATTTGCCCAATTTTGTTATAACTTGGGGTTTTTCTTTATAGTATTAAGCCTACTGTCCATGAGAGCGGATTTCCGCTCGCGAATAATAAATTCAGCGTTGTGATTGGTTAGTGCAAATTTAAAATGCTTGTTCCGCCAATCACAACGCTGAATTCATCCGCGAGCGGAAAACCGCTCTCATGGACAGCCGGCTTTAAGCTGGCTGTCCATGAGAGGTTTTCCGCTCGCGGATGATAATGCAGCGTTGTGATTGGTTAGTGCACATTTAAAATGCTTTTCCCGCCATTTTCGACGCCGATCCGCAAAAAGTTGAGATGAAGTTAACTTTTTTGCGTTTTCAACTAGATTGTGCGGATTTTTCAAATTAATAGCCAGGAACTATAACCTTGAACTAGTTAATGAACTTGATGAGTTGTTGCTTGAAGATAAGACAATACGTTAAAGATCCATTTTAAATAAAAAAACTGTTGTGGACGACATTAACTACACTTATTTTAATTATTTACTTCAGTATGATATTTGGCGAAAAAAAACACGCTAGGGTCAAAGCACTGAATGAACGCCATTAAAAACAAACAATTTTGTTCTTTAAAAAAAAATAGTACCTGCATAACTCTCAACTTTAAAAAGCCCAAAATAATATTACTTTATTTTCTTTGCATTACAAAAGTGGGTTTTCACATAATAAAATTAAAAGTGTTTATTTATTATCCATTATCCAATCCATTTGCCATCCCACAGACAGATGAGGATTAACATCTAGTGACCTTTACAACCGTAGTATCAACTATGTATCAACCACAGAAAATTCTAACATAAAATCACCATATTCAAAACAAAACGGTTTAATATTTTCCGCTACAATAGACGTGTCAGCGGATTTTCTGGGCGTATTTTTGATACGCGGGCGGAAAACCGCTCTTCATGGACAGCCGGCTTTAGGAGACAATTTATTTTCAACTTGATAACGTCTTTTATGTCCAGTGGCGTCTCGAACGGCACCTGACTAAAATTACATGTTTTTTCTTAACTTTTTTGCAGTTTTTTAAAATATTGATATAAAAAATACCATCAAATAAACATCCTGTATTTAAATCTTTGACAGATGTACGATATGTGAACCCAAAAATAAAACAAAGTCTATATTTTAAATTTTTAAACAATTTATTTAAAAAAAGTTGGATGGAATAGTCAAACCACTGTATAACCTAATGTAAAAATAGGATATGAAAAATATTAGTCTTATATAAGCACACAAAAATAAAATTACAAATATTGTATATAATATAAACTTCTAACACATTTTAACAAAAAATGCACTTGATACACTGATGTATTTCTCCCTAGGTAGCATAAAGCATAATGCTAAGCATGCTTTATCAGTATTATGCTTATACTATACCTTGAAAATTAAATTATATGGAAACAATGATTGTAGAGGGTTTTTATTTACATTTTGCCACCTACTTTTAACTATAATCAAGAAGTATAGAAAGAAAACCTCCTGTATAAAAGTTACATAATTTTTCATCTATTATATCTTTTAAGCATAAAAAAGAAACAAATGAATATCAAAAACTCAAGATAAATGAAGTGGTACACCCTGTATATTATGTCATCATTCAAATAGTTATTTTTGTACCAAGAGCGTAAAATAGAACTTTTACGCCCGCGGCTGAAAGTTGTTCAATCAGCTGTGGGCGTAAAGTGCTTTACTTTAGAGGTGCAAACAATATTTTTGTTTGACTGAAATTAATATACAAGAATTCACTGTAGTTAGGAGAAAATTTCCCAGCTTTAAATGTTTCAAATAGTACTCAGTATACTTTTAACATATGTTTAATTAAATACATTGTTGTTTTTACCAAAAAAAAACGGGGCATTATTTAATTTTTTATTATTGTTTTACAAATTTATAAATTCGGGCGTTTTTTAGCTATTTATGTATCAAGGGCGTTACTAGGACTATAATGCCCTGAAGGTCGAAATAGCCCGAGGGCCTCTGGCCCAAGGGCTAGATTTCGACCTGATGGGCATTATAGTCCAGTAAAGCCCGTGGTGCATACAATGCTTTATGTTTTACCCAAAAAGAGTTTCTCAATGACTAATTACATTATTTATTCGCAATATAAAAAATAAGTTGCACCTGTACCTGTATACGTAAGTAGATAATGACTGGTGTTAAGTTTGACTTTGATGTTCAGTTAGTCAGTTGGCATTTTTTATTTAACGATTTGCTCAAAATGGAAGAAATTCCACATAATATAAGAGAAAAGGCCATAAAAGCGACCGAAATCTTTTGCCAGTTAAATCAAAGGCAACAGTATGATCGGGAGTATGCCATAGTTGGTATTTGGAAAGAAGCGAACGCAATTCTTCAAATAACCGAAACCGATTTAATGGCATATTTTCAGGAACTGGTAAGTTATTGATTTTATTTAAATACATATGTTTGTATAAACTTGATCTTTATTGTGAGAGAAATAAAATTGGATAAGCAATAAAATTTCCATATTAGCGCATTAAGGCATTATAAGCGGGCATTATCATAGGTGTGATAGCAGGTATTATTGCTACCATAACATATTCCGTTTCTAAGGTATTACAGATCAATAATAGATGGGCAAAACATAAAATACTTTTTTGCCCTAGGGCGTAAAAGTGCTATTTTACGCCCTCATTTATAAATGCGGGCGTTTCTGATTTTTGCCCTAGGGCGTAAAATTGTATTTTACGCCCAGTCGTACAAAAAGCTCTTTTAAAAAGCTTTACAAAAATACCACACACATACATTTTAAAAAAAAGTTTACCTCTTCATTTTTCTTGAGTTTTTGATGTCCATTTGTTTCTTTTTTATGCTCAGAAGATAATAGATGAAAAAGTATGAAACTTTTATACAGGTGTTTTTTTTCCACCCTTCTTGGTTATAGTTAAAAGAGGGTGGCAAAATATAAATGAAAACCCTGTACGTAAAAATTTTATACTTCACAATTGACATAATAAAAAGTTTAATTGCACAACGCAGGATTTAAGCAGCATTTTAGGGACTAAATTCAATCATTACAAAAATATATAAGAAAATGCAAACTCTACATGGCTGCTTATGCTTGGCTGTAAGATATTTGATATCTTTTTTGCCTTTTTGATTAATTTTCATTTATGTTTCACTAACATATATATTTCTTAATATTGCTTTTTAACATTAATTAAAAATTAAATATTCCTTAATATCAGAAAAGTTTAAAAAAAACCTAAAAGGATTGGAAGCCACAATGTGAAGTATGAAATTATTTTACTTTTTGCTTTCTTAACGTCTTGTTGGTGTTTTGATCTACTTCAGGAAGGTCAGATTCTTCATTTTTCTTGCCTGAAAATAATTAACAAACATAGGTTAGTTACTAGTCAAGAGGCGGGGTGCGGTGGCTTTTTTTTTCAGATAGGGAAATTTTTGTGAATAACTATTAATATCATCATGTAAAAGCATAATACAGGGTGATTCAAAAATCGATCACGAAACTTAAGGGGGTGATTCTACTTGACAAAATAAGGGTAGAGCTTCATATAAATTTTTTGTTTTTCAAACTCAAACTCAAAATATGCTTTATTGTCCAAAGAACAAAATTCTCATTGACAAAGCGATAAAAAAATATATACATTTAAGAAAATAAAATTTATATATATATACACATCTAAATTAACAAGGTAGATTAAATGATTGTCAATAACTGTCATTTTCAAATGTAATTCGTTTTAGAGTGTCAAGCCGTCAAATTTCAATTTTTATTTTGCTTTTTTCGCCATATTGCATTTATTTTTAACACGCTTTTATTGACTTGGGTTGTAACTATCTATCTATCTATCAATCTATCCATCTGGCTGCCTATGTAACGGAATCTTTGAGCCTAATTTTAACCAACTTCCAGCTATTCGATTTCTTTGAAACTTTGCACACGTATTAAGGACCCATGACAATGCAATAATCTGCAAACAGTATCCCTTTATCTTTTTTTTAATCGCCAGGAAAAAATTCCATTATATTATAAAAACAACACCTAGGATGCCATCTGTTGGAAAATTTCAAACTTTGCTATTAAATGAGGAAGAAATTTTTAGTGGATTGCAAAGTGTTGACAACGGTCCAAACATTTCCTGGAGTGCCATCTGTTGGCAAAATTTGAAACTTTGCTACTTAATGAAGAAGAAATTTTTTAGTGAGTTGCAATCTTTTGCAAATTTTAAAATTTGCTACCATTGCCATTTCATAGGGGGCTGGTTATTTTCTTTTTGCTGCTTAATTAATTAGTATGTTCTAATTTACTGTTATATTAAGAATTTTGTGCAATATAACGAACTAAAAATGAAAAATAATTAATAGTTTAAAAAACTAAAAACACGCTTTTATATGCAACTCGAACTAAAAATTAAAAAATAATTTTTCATTAAAAAAATATTTTCACTTCATAGTAAAAAGCGTGGGGTGTATTTTACTATTTTTTCATAACTTTTCCATCATAGATATTGGCAAATATAATAATTATAACATTTAATATATTAAGCACCCCACGCTTTTTTACTATGAAGTGAAAATATTTTTTTAATGAAAAATTATTTTTAATTTTTAGTTCGGTTGCATATAAAAGCGTGTTTTTAGCTTTTTTAAACTATTGATTATTTAACTAATCCAGTTGATATTTGGCACACAAAATTAAATTAAATACCGCCAGAGGGCACTTTACCTAAAATTGAAAATATATTTACATCATAACTTTTTATTTTGGCAGATATTGCAAAGCTGGGGGCGCCATTTTATAGACAATCAAAAACTTAAAAAATAAGGTACTCTTTATTAAAGTCGATAAACCTCACCGTTTAGGCACCAATAGGCAGCAAAGTTTTTATCAATTTCAATCAAATTACCTACATACATAAAGGGTGTCCAGTAACTCAACCGACAAACTTAACTAAACGATACTCTACAACAAAAATAAGAAAAAACTTAATATAAACATATGTTCTAAACGTCTTAGTTTTTGAAGTACGAGGTGTTATTTTTTTCTTTAATATTTAACACAATCTAGTTCAAAAACTAAGACGTTTAGGACATATGTTTATATGAAGTTTTTTCTTATTTTCTGTTGTAGAATCGCCCCGTAAAGTTTGTCGGTTGAAGTTACTGGACACCCTGTATGTATGTAGGTACTTTGATTGAAATTGATGAAAACTTTGATGTCTATTGGTGCCTAAACGGTGAGGTTTATGGACTTTAATAAAGAGTACCTTATTTTTTAAGTTTTTGATTGTCTATAAAATGGCGTTATAATAGTAAATAAATTTTAAGTTTTAGGTAAAGTGCCCTCTGGCGGTATTTAAAAAAAGGACTTTTGTCTTAAAATTTTAGAATCTGCAAAGCTCGATTTGTGTGCCAATTATCAACCGGATTGGTAAAAAATAAATGCAATATGGCAAAAAACCAAAATAAAAATTGAACTTTGACAGCTTGTAACTCCAAAACGAATGAAATTTTGAAAAAACTTATATGAAGCTCTACCCTTATTTTGTCAAGTAGAATCACCCCATTAAGTTTTTGTGATCGATTTTTAAATCACCCTGTATTATTATGAACTTAAAAATAAATCTGTATATTTTATTTTTCAGTTAATTTTTGGTGATATACAAAGCTAGCTTTATCTTTAGCTAGAATTGTATTTTTTTGCACTAAATTAGCATCATACTAGCATAATATTTTGAGCAAAAAAAAAAAAATTCTGCTTGCTTTACAATGCTAGCCTTACATACGTTATTTAAAAAATTGTGCTTATATTCAACTGCTACTATACTCTGTTCACTATAAACTGAGAAAAACATCAGAACAAAAAATGTATTTCATTGATTTATGAAGTCAGTAACCCAAGTTACCACAATAAAAAAATGTAGTGGGTGTATTCTAAGTATAACAACCCTGGTAATTTTAAAGGAACACCCTATATATCTTTTAAGATTTGAATTCTTTAGCTATTCGTGATATAAAACCTATAATACACCCATAACCTATCTTTTTAGTTTTAGATAAAGCGGCGTTTGAAAAGGTTCAGACGACGACACAATATTCATGAAACTTTTTGTTGTGAGGTCGTTCGGACCTTTCAAACGCTGTTTTCTCTAAAACTAAAGAAGATAGGTTAGGGTGTATTTTTAGGTTTATATCAGAATAGCTAAAGAATTAAATCTAAAAAATATATGGTGTTCCATTAAAATTACCAGGGCTATCATCCTCAGAGTTCAAATTTTACAGCATTTCCGGTTAAACAGGAAGTAGTATTATAATGATCTCAAGGTAGAGTCATTTTAAAGAACTATTTTAAGCATTTTTAATTTTTGTAATGTTCATTTGTTTTCCCATAAAACTGCATATTGTGCTGTAGCTTGGACATTTTAAACGCCATTTTCTCCCAAAACCAAAGAGTTAGGTTATGGAAATATTAAGGGTTTTATATCAGGAATGATCTGTAGAATTTAAATCCTAAATAATAAACAGGGTGTTCCATTTAAAAAATCTAAGTTTATATTACTTGGTTAAACCGGAATGCCTTATATCTAAAACTGGCATCCGGTAATAAAATATGACGTTCCTAAATTTGAAAACTGTACGGTTGCACTGAAGAAAATAAATTGCTGGATAGTAATTTCGTTGTCACCCGGTAGAGTCGTCGAAATTCGGGGCGTTTAATCTAGTAAATATTTAAAATAAGACTTACTTTTCTTTGGTTTTTCCTTTTTCTGGAGCTTAGTCTTGGTCACTGGCTGTACTGCAACATTTTCTCTAGTCCTACTGATTTCCTGACTGATGACTTTAAAGATTAAATACATCTGGAGCAAGATTATACTGGCCAAAACAGAAAATCTGATTGCTGGGGTGTTAAACTGCCCATTTTGGACATCCAATGTTTGATTTTCATTTAAAAGCAAGTCCGTACCATAGAGTTAGAACTGCTAAGATAATGCTTCCAAGTCTAGCGACGATTTGGAGGATGGTGGACGCCAGTCTTGCTTTACTAAAACATTAAAAAATACACCCTGTATAATGAAATAGTGATACATGGGAGTCTGAATTGAATGAGTTAGTAGAAAATGTACCTTTAATGAATTTCTCGTCCTTATCAATGGTTTGCAACAGTTGAGATCCATGGTATTCACAAATTCAGCTACATGGTGGAGGACCAACAAAAGTACCAAAAAGTCTGTTAAAAGCTGAAAATAAAGGTAATATAAATATATAATGTGTTTTTTTTTACCCACAAATATTTATAATATTAATTAAAAAGAAACAAAAAAGTGTGTCCTTGATTAGAAGTACTACTGAGGATGTTCAATAGTTCTTATAATAGTCCCTATTTAATTTTACAGGGTGTTTCTAATGGCGGAAAATTAATATAGGTCCTCCAGAAATGCATTGTTTCAAGATAGATGGTGTTAAACTTAGTTAAAAATCGGTTTTTTAATAATATCTTAAATATTTCTTAATCGATTTTAATAAAAGTTGGCAGTGTTATTGTATCATTAGATGGCAAATTTAGCCCTAACTTGATTACATTAATTAGGTATACAGTGTGCGTCCACTGAGTGTGCAACAAATAGGAAGCTTTTTTATTTGTAATTTGTGGGAAAAAATTTTCCCTTATAAAAGTTTGTGCTTGGTCTTAAACTCTATTTGCTATAGTAACTTTTATTAAATATTAAAGAATTTACAGAGTAGGATAAAAACTTAAAACTGCTCAAGAGTAAAGTACCCTTATTTCTAAAAATACAAAAAAAAATTAAAAAGTTATTTAGAACTAAAAGTTCTGGCTAAATACCAAGTCATGGCCTGCAATTTAGATTTATTTTTTAATTTTTTTGAAAATTTTGAACTACCCCCGTATAATACATTTTTAAATATTCTGATTTAATATTTCTTTAACTTACTTTTAAACAAATTTAATCAAATTAAAACAAATTTGTAAAATTTAATTTGAGTTATATTTTTTGATCTAAGTGCTAACTTTAAGTTTGTTGCAAGTAGTGTTGGAACCTTTCAAATGATCTTCTGAATGATATTCGAACATCCAAGATATTCGAAATGTTTCAATTATTTCTTCCGAATATTCGTATTTCGTCGTGAAATATTTCATGAACGATTAGTCATGAATTTATATTCGTAAACACCGAACACAAATACGAAAAATAACGAATGAATGATGAATGATTTTATATCTGGGCGTTTAATATAAACAACTCGTAAGAGCATACCCCAAACCATTAGTATTCAAACGAACAAAGAATATCAGCTGTTATATTTATGGTTAAATAGCGCCAAAACTCGAAAACACTCGGAATAGGAAGTAGAAATAATTCGTTGCCACAAATAGCAACAATCCTTCAATCGGTATTTCGACAGAATAAGACTTATTGGCAATGAAATATAAAATGTTTCGAAAGATCTTTTGCATTGAAATATGAAATGTTTTGAAGGATGTTTCAGAAAGATCTTTCGAATATTAAAATCTTTCAAATACGAATATTCAAATATCGAAATCTTTCGAATATGCACACCACTAGTTGACTAAGGACATTTAATACAACCCTAGAATTTCATAAATATATCTCTTTAATAAGGCAAATATACTAAATTTATAAACATCACATAGACATCTTAAGGGGTTAGGGGTAGTCAGAGACACGAAAAAATGATAATTTTCAGTAATTTTTTTCGCTTATTAAATCATTTTATTTTACAAAAGTAATAATATGGCCTTATTATACAATGTTTTGACTTGAAGTCACGAAAATTTGAAAAAAAAAAATATAATTTCCAAAGTTATAGCTGTTTCTGTTGACCCAGTCCAAAAAAAAAAGGTCCTTGCGGTGGCAATGATAAGTCCTTGGAGATTCATCTAAAATCAATCGGATAAGAAAAATTAGTTTTATAAATAGATAATCCTAGGCCTGATCGAAGCTTTTTTTCAAAAAATTAAGAAATGGCGGACTCAGAAATTTTTCTAAATTTCTTAATTTGAGAAAAATTTTCTGAACGCTCCGCCTATTTTAAGTACGAAAAAAGCTCGATCAGGCCCAGGATTATCTATTTATAAAGCTAATTTTACATCATGTATCTCCGGACTGATCATTGCACTGCAGGACCTGTCTTGAATGCAGCTACAGCTGTTAATTAGTAAATTTTTTCCGGAATTTTCGTGACTTCAAGTCAAGCGACTGTATAATGAAGGCCATATTGCTACTTTTGTAAAATAAAATGATTTAATAGCGAAAAAATACTGAAAATTATCATTTTCGTGTCTCTGTTACCCAACCTTTAAGCTAAATTTGTATTTGCCGTACAAAAGTGTTTTATTTTAGAATTCTTATCAAAGTATAACTGGTGGTAATTCAAAATTTAAAAAACAAAAAAAAATTAAAAGTTGAAAAGGATGCCATGACGTGGGATTTAGACAGACTTTTTGATTCTTAATAAATTTTTCTTTTACCATTTTGTTACATTTCTAAAAATCAGGGCCCTTTACTCCTAAACAGTTTTCAATCCTTTTGACCTACCCTGTATACCATAGAACTTTTAATAAAACCAACTAATGCTCATACAGTTTAAGACCATGCACTAACTTTTATAACGAATAAAATTTTCTGAAAAATTACCAAATAAAGATGTTTTCCATTTGTTGCACACTTAATCAACCACACTGTATTTACAATATTTTTATGTACCACTGGAGACGCCAGTGTTCTTAATACATTAAATCAAGTTAGTACCATAACTAACCAGAACTAACCAAATTGGATAAGGAATATTTAAGATTTTAATAAAAAACTGAAGTTTTTTTTAAGAATAAGTTCAGGAATATGTTCTTATTTTTTTACTGTAATAGGAAACACCCTGTATATATTTTAACTTACTTCAAAATATATGGAACAGCCACAAAACTAAACCAGCCACACTTTGCACTGCTTTGCCGGCCCATTCCTCCCTCTTGACCCTCTGGAAATAGAGTTCTGGTAGTTCATGGAAACTGTAGGCCAACTGAACAACAAGGTACATTTTGAACATAAAGTACATAGGTGCTGGGTAATCTGACCATATTCGAGCAAAATCAGGAATAAGGTGTTCTTTTAAAGCTAAAAAAGATTGTAATAAGCTTCTCGTATCTTAACATACATTTTGTAGTGTCTATAAAGTTTATAGTAAAATCAGTGGTCATAATTATCTATCTATCTCTTTGTTTTATGGCTCTGATACTAAGTCAATTCGCCAGTTCTCCCGTTCCGGTCATATAAGCTATTGCTTATAAGCTTTCCCGGCTTTGTCCTTGGAAAATCTGGATAATCGAGCTCAAAACTCCCAGACTTTCCTAGCATATGAATAAGAAACACTTGTAAAAATCAACAACAGCCATGAACTTCTGAACATGCATAAATTGTGACTGTCAAGCCAGCGGCTGCTACTGGTATCGCGCATAACCGTCACTTTCACTACTGACGTTTTCCGCAAGGCGTGCGCACCTCCTCGACCATACGAAGACACCATGTGTTCAACACCAAAACGTAAAAACTTCAGGCTTTAGGAATCTTCATTCACAGCGCTTAGCCCCAGAAGAAAGAAGCCCCAATTTAGCGTAAATCTTTTCTCGATACCCAAGGGTACAGCTACGCTCGTACGACGCCTTCAATCGCCTACACGGGAAGTCTATGTAGACTTCTACGCTAACGTGAACCGCACTACTCGAAGACCGCCGAAAGAATGTGGTCATAATTATTGTTGAATTGCCAGTGACATAACCTAGTATGTGCTGCCAATGACCTTTAAGCAGATCATTTGCATCTTAGATATTTAAAGCGGGTAACTTTCTAGAAAGTTGTGCCATCTCCGATTTTGATGAAATTTGTTTTTTTTTTGGGGCGATGATCACGAATCTGAAAGATTTTTATGGCAGAAACGTTTCGTTCTGAGATATCTTGATTTAAAGCCAAGTGGCACACAATATTTGATTTTCACCTTTTAAAACCCTGTTTTCTATATATTTTACCATATTTTTGCATTAAATTGCTGCATTTTAAAGTGTTTTCAGTCGCAGCAGGCTGATAGCACTATGTATATGGTTGCAGCGTTTTAAAGTGAACTTTCACAATTTAATTGGTAAAAGTGAAAAATATATGAAAACAGGGTTTTAAAAGGTTAAGATCCAATATTGTGTGCTCCTTTAGCTTTAAATTAAGAATTGTAAGTAAAAAGAAGGGGAATATAGTATAATAAGGTAAGTTTAAATATAAACTTCGACAATGGACATCTTAAGAACATAACATTTCTGTCCTAAAAGCCCTTGTATACCAAATTTTTGGTCAAAATCGGAGTTGCCGCAACTCTCTAGAAAATTACCATTTTTCTTTTAGTAATATTCCTATAAAATTTTAGTTTTGATGCTGTTAAGGTTTTCTGTATGGTATAGGTCATTAAAAGTTTACTTTTATTATAATTCTGACATAAAATGAGTATATCTAGGACTAGGACTAGAAAACTGTATATTTTAGTACTATTTGGAGAATTTTAACTCCCTTTTTGTACTTAAGGAATAAATAAATAAATAAATAAATATCTAGAACTTGTCTTACTTTGCCATCAATATCTAATAGGATGTAAACGATTCTAGCTTAAAACCAAATCAAAAGAAAATTTGTCACTCTTACAGCAACTTTTAAATAAAAAAATATAGTAATAGGTAAGTTTTCAATAAATTGTACTGATTATTTTTATATCTTATATTTACTTACCAATATCAATACCCCAAACTGCTGAAACAAAGTAGAAAGATAAAAGCTGACCACTTGTAGAGAAAATTGCAAGCTTAGATTTAGACAGGTGCAATTTTTTTGACACTTTCTGCAATAAAAAAAAGAATAATGAGGATTATTTATTTTTAGCGTATTAACAATAAAAACTTCTTTCTCAAAAAACATTAAAAAAAAGCTAAAGCTACTAGAATTTAGAGGGTTTTCGTTTATATTTTGCCCCCTACACTTAACTATAACCAAAGAATACCAATCCATAGAACTCCACAAGTGAGATTTCAGCGTAACCTAAAAAATTTAGTACCTACCGCGACCAACAGGTGGCGAAAGTAGTACGATGTCGCTTTGCTAATATGATTACCATCAGAAATTGATAGCAGTCGCTGACGAGCAGTCGGCCAGATCAGTTAGAGTGAGGATAAACGCAAAATTTAATAAAAATAAAATCCCTGATAAATGGATCCAGTATCCATAAGATTATTAAATGTATTATTTCAGAATAGGATATATCGATGCATTTTTACAAAACATCGTAAGCGACATTCGCCAATTTTTCGGGAAACGATTTTTTCTTCCCATCGCGTTATTTTTAAAGAAAACCGAGATCTGGAATGTTTTTATTTTAGATTTTTTCTTAATTTGAATTACAAAACAAACATATTTAACATTTAATGTCAAAATTTTCAGAATCTCCTAAAAAAAAGCGAAAAATTTTAAAATTCTAAACCTAAATAATAGTTAATTTTTAAATTTTTTATTTTATTTAATTTATCATGACAACGGTGGCAGACTTGCCACCAAAACGTCGATTTTTAGTTCTCTATTTACTTGCTTAATTTTTTTTGGTACTATTAGGGGAAGGTGTTGTACCTCTGGACAAAATTCATATAATATTAAATATATCTTAAAATATAGTATTGAGGAAAACAACTCATAAACCATTAAAAACAAACATCTTTTAACACGCTTTTATTAACTTGGGTTGTAACTATCTATCAATCTGGCTGGCTATGTAACGGAATCTTTGAGCCTAATTTTAACCAACTTCCAGCTATTCGATTTCTTTGAAACTTTGCACACGTATTAAGGAAACATGACAATGCAATAATCTGCAAACAGTATCCCGTTATCTTTTTTTGGATCGCCAGGAAAAAAAAATTCCATTATATTATAAAAACAACACCTAGGCTGCCATCTGTTGGCAACATTTCAAACTTTGCTATTAAATGAAGAAGAAATTTTTAGTTTTTACACAATTTGGTTAGTTGCACCATTGGTGTTCAATTTTTATGAACAATAAAAATTAATAAGTTCTTTTACACAATTGGGTTAGTTGCACCATTGGTGTTCAATTTTTATGAACAATAACAGTTAATAAATGCCGTTAACACGCTTTTATTAACTTGGGTTGTAACTATCTGGCTATGTAACGGAATCTTTGAGCCTAATTTTAACCAACTTCCAGCTATTCGATTTCTTTGAAACTTTGCACACGTATTAAGAAACATGACAATGCAATAATCTGCAAACAGTATCCCGTTATCTTTTTTGGATCGCCAGGAAAAAAAATTCCATTATATTATAAAAACAACACCTAGGTTGCCATCTGTTGGCAACATTTCAAACTTTGCTATTAAATGAAGAAGAAATTTTTTAGTGGGTTGCAATATATTGGCAACGGTCCAAACATTGCCTGGATTGCCATCTGTTGGCAAAATTTCAAACTTTGCTACTTAATGAAGAAGAAATTTTTAGTGAGTTGCAATCTGTTGGAAAAAATTTTAAAATTTGCCACTCTTGTTCATTAAAAATTTTTTCGCCATTTTGTCAAGAGTAGCAGAAACTAAAAAATGAAAAATAATTAATAGTTTAAAAAACTAAAAAAACACGCTTTTATATGCAACCGAACTAAAAATTAGAAAATAATTTTTCATTAAAAAAATATTGTCATTTCATAGTAAAAAGCGTGGGGTGATAAATATATTAAATGTTATAATTATTATATTTGCAAATATCTATGATGGAAAAGTTATGAAAAAATAGTAAAATGCACCCCACGCTTTTTACTATGAAATGACAATATTTTTTTTAATGAAAAATTATTTTCTAATTTTTAGTTCGGTTGCATATAAAAGCGTGTTTTTTAGTTTTTTTAAACTATTAATTATTTACACTATTCTTTAATATAGTGAGAATAAAATATGTAACCGAAATTTTATTAACTCTTGTTTTTAGTAGAGTTACAAAGTGTCCAGAGGTACATGTATGCATTGTACCTCTGGACTGCATGCTTGTACCTTTGGACAAACTTTAAAATAAGTTAAAAAAAAACGTTTATTACTTTTTGTTACCAATTTATTCTGCAAAAGTGCAAATGTTACATTAAATGAACCAAAAAATTCTAAACTGCAGCTAGTTTTCCCTATTAACCTAAATTATAAGCTTCAAAATCTACATTAAAGGATATGAGTGAAATCTGTCGTTCAGATCCTCCTTCACACTTAGGCGTTGGTAGTTTTCTTACAATGTCGGATGATGGAATATCATAAATTTCTTTTTCAGATTTTGAAAATTTTTTTGGTTGTGTAGCCTTTTTATAATACATAATTTTAAAATAATCATCAGATAAAACTTCTAACACTTCAGCAATAAAATGTTGCACATTTTTCTTGCCTTTAATTTTGACCAAAATAAAATGTCCTGAAGAAATGTCTGATTCTGTCTCAGGTATATCTTCTCTGTTATCAGAACTTTCACTGTCACTTTCTGTTGTAGGTAAGGATTCCTCCTCATCTGAACTTTCAGCTAACACTTTTCTTGTAATTTTCGTTACATTTCTTTTTTCGATTCTCTCTGCATTTTTTCCTCTTCAATCATATTTTTTTCTGGTGTCCATGTTAAAATTCTTGTTTTCCCTTTTTCCGTCCCCCTGTTGATTTTCTCTGCTCTGCTTTTAGAAAAGGCCTAATATCTTCAGGTGAAATAAAGTTTTTTTACAACTTGGACCAGGTTGTGGAGATGTAGCACCATTAAGACTTTCATTTTGGTTTATAACTGGATTATTGGGTGCTGGGCGATCAGTTACGTAAGAGGGAAGAAATTCGTCATGCCTAAAAATATCTGCATTAAAAGGACAAATGCCAGTAGCTGCAAATCCATTTATGATATTTTGAGGCACATAAGCCTTTGGATAAGCCTTCCCAACTATTTCTGAAATCTGATACAGCGTAAGTGGCTTTCCTGGATTTTGTAAAAGCCAATCGTTTACAGCCTGGTTATAATAGGTTTTATAAGGTCCAAAAACCGTTCGATCTAACGGCTGTAATTTATGTGACGTGTGAGGTGGAAATGTCAATAATTCTACACCATTTTGTTTAGCTAAATTTATAACTGGGATACTGATATGGCTTTCGTGGTTATCAAATATGACAAGAATTGGCTTTTCTTTAGATGGCTTGACTTCATTTATAAAATGTTTCATGTATTCTAAGAAAAGTGTTTCATTTGACCAGCCTGATGGATTAGCTGCTCCAATAGTCCCAGGAGGGGCCTTATTCAACATATATTCTTTAAAATGGACTCGGGGAATATAAGCATGGGTGGCACCTGATTTCCCACAGCATTAATTGCTGATATCATGGTAACGTTAAATCCCCTTTCACCCGATGTCATACTGCCTAACTGCTTGATCCCTTTTGGCGCAAAAATTTTTGGTGGCTTGTGGACGTTGGTATTGCCTAAAATAGGAAATTTTTTTAGTAAAGGACATTCATGAATATTTTTAGTGACTTTACCAGTTTCATCAATGTTGTATATCTGACTAGGTCCAAATTTGTATTTCTCCAGAAGGGTACGAAGATTATCGAAAAATGTTGAAACATTATTCCTATTAAAACTGGTAGATCGTGCCAGGCTAGTGGATTCTGGTGTTCGCAGACTGATTGAAGGATGCCTTTTTTGAAAACTTCTTAGCCATTCCCTACCTGCCGCCTTGGAGTTTTGCCAGTTTTGGGGTATTTTTTTATTATTTTGAATGGCATATGAGTAAGCTAATGGGAGCACTTCCTTTTTGTAAGCCCGTACTGCATCTTAGCCGCTTTTTTAAATAACCTTCTAATTCCATTTCTTCTTCTTTGGAAAAAACTTGTTTCACGGCATTTGAGGGCATATATGTAAAATCGGTTTTGCCTGACTCTTTATGTTTGTTGACATAAACACATAGCGTGGATTTAGTTACATTAAAAACTTCAGCTGCATGCCTTAACTTCATATTCTCGTTAAGTACGGCATTTACCGCCATTTTTAATTTTTGCGGGTCAATTGGTGGCCGCTTCTTACCTACTTTGCTGCGGGGCATATTTCTAAAAAATGCAACAAATAATTTAAACTACTTTAGTATTAAATTTTAAACCTAAATGCTATATAAACAAATTGCTTGTACCTCTGGACTTGTCCAGAGGTACGTGCAATTTGTTGTCCAAAGGTACAACCTAGGTACATTTTTTAAAAATATGTCGGTATTTTTTGCTATAGGTAACATTTAGATATTAATTTTTTACATATGGAACAACAATAATATAAGTACTTACCTTGATTATAAAGAAACTCCCAATCACTAAATAACAACAAATTAAATTAGAAAACTTTGGAGCACTAAAATTTACTCTACACAGCGTTAAATAGAAATACAAGTCTGGACAGGCGTTTAAACGAGGAAATGACTTAGGGCGACATCTATTAGCTCAATTTGTATTGTTCTTTATATTTAATTTATGAAGTTGGTTATCAGCCCACCAGATAGCTGTTAATTCAATTTGTCCAGAGGTATATGCGTCCAGAGGTACAACACCTTCCCCTAATTTATTTTTTGGCGTGTACCCAAATAACTACCATTAATTAAATGAACCGCCGAACCAATATAGAACATATCTTCATCTAAAATAAAGCCAATGAAAAAAAAACGTTTTCCGTAAAACTGACGAATGTCCCTTACGATGTTTTGTCAAAGTTTGTCCTATTCTGAAATCATAAATTTAATAATCTTATGGATACTACCATTTACGGGGATTTTATTTTTATTAAATTTTGCGTATATTCTCACTCTAACTGATCAGGCCGACGGCTCGTCAGCTACTGCTATCAATTTCTGATGGTAATCGTATTAGCAAAGCGACATCGTACTATTTTCGCCATCTGTTGGTCGCGGTAGGTACTAAAAATTTTAGGGTACGCTGAAATATCACTTGTGGGGTTCTATGGATTGGTATTCGTTGCTATAACCAAGAAGAATAGAAAAAAAACGTCCTATATAAAAATTTTATACTTAATCACCTATTATCTTTTGAGCATAAACAAAGAAACAAATAAACATCAAAAACTGAAGAAAAATGAAAGGGTAAACTTTTTTTAATTGGGACACTCTGTATATTAAGTCACCATTAAAAAGGTTTTTTAAAGCTTTACAAATATAGCACATTTGTTTTATCTATCTTTAATAGTTTCAGAAATATGGCCATTTAAATTTGAAAATAATTTCCATTACATCAACATTCTCAGCTTAGTGCTGTAGGTAGGTGTAATGGAAATTCTATCTACTATTTATTCAATTTAAGTGGTCATATTTTAAAAACTATTAAAGATAGGTATATCAAATGTGATATTTTTGTAAAGCTTTTAAAACACTTTTTAATGGTAATGTAATATACAGGGTGTTCCATTAAAAAAGTTTACCCCTTCATTTTCTTGAGATTTTGATGTTCATTTGCTTCTTTTTTAACACGCTTTTATTAACTTGGGTTGTAACAATCTATCCATCTGTCTATCTATGTAACGGAATCTTTGAGCCTAATTTTAACCAACTTCCAGCTATTCGATTTCTTTGAAACTTTGCACACGTGTCAGGACCGATGAAGATGCAATAATTTAAAAACAGTATCCCGTTATCTCTTTTTGAATCGCCAGGAAAAAAATTCCATTATATTATAAAAACAACACCTAGGATGCCATCTGTTGGCAACATTTCAAACTTTGCTATTAAATGAAGAAGAAATTTTTTAGTTTTTACACAATTTGGTTAGTTGCACCATTGGTGTTCAATTTTTATGAACAATAAAAATATAGGGTTAGTTGCACCAGAGTAGCAGAAACTAAAAAATGAAAAATAATTAATAGTTTAAAAAAACTAAAAAAACACGCTTTTATATGCAACCGAACTAAAAATTAGAAAATAATTTTCATTAAAAAAAATATTGTCATTTCATAGTAAAAAGCGTGGGGTGATAAATATATTAAATGTTATAATTATTATATTTGCAAATATCTATGATGGAAAAGTTATGAAAAAATAGTAAAATGCACTCTACGCTTTTTACTATGAAATGACAATATTTTTTAATGAAAAATTATTTTCTAATTTTTAGTTCGGTTGCATATAAAAGCGTGTTTTTTAGTTTTTTAAACTATTAATTTTATTCTTATTAAAAGATACCTATAGATGAAAAAGTATGAAACTTTTATACGGGACGTTTTTTCTATTCTTCTTGGTTACAGTTAAAAGTGGGTGGCAAAATATAAATAAAAACCAAGTTAAAAATTTACTGTGATACTTACATCTAGAACATATTCTTGAATAATGGCATGTACAATAATGCAAATTAAACTGTAAAAAAACACAGCAGCAGAATCTTTGAATCCGGGAAGGAAGAGTGGTAGATCACCGTGTTCACCAGTTACATTGTGGTGTAGTGTTATGAAAACTGAGGCTAATGGTGATGTGGCCTGAAAAAAACAACATTGAGATGAATATTATGGGGCTAATTCTTATCATTATTGAACCATATGTTCAGTGCTTTTTCAGCTATAAATCTTTCTAATTTCTACTGTAATATATTCAATATTTTAAAAGGATGTGAGCATATAATAAATCCAAAAAAGCTAAACATATGGTAAGATAATAAAAACACAGACGATTATTAATAACTAACTTGAATATAATAATTTCTAATAAAGGTGGTGTTTATTATATTTAAGGGTAAAAATCCAGTTTGTACAGGACATAACAGATCCTTACGTTTGAGAATACAAGCTGTGATACAAGCAAGAACTCAAGTGTTATTTATAACCTAACACATACGGTTATTTTAATGATTTTATCATCAAAATCAGAACAATTACATAAAACCATAACTAAAGTAGACCACAGGAACAACTTACCTGTACCATTAGGCCTATAACAAACACCATAGCCACACAGGACACAATATCTGCATGATTTTGTAAAACAAATTCATGACTTAAAATGGGTGGGTTTTATTAGAAGTCTTCCTAAGGGGCTTAACCATTTTAAAAGTAGCAGTGTCTTCGTTACCAGAAAAGAATCTTCGTGCCTTATGCCACGGATAACGGTGAAAGACACATTCGTAGTCGTGAAAGGGACTTGACTTAAAAAATACCGCAAGTTTGCGATAGATTTGCCACGAAGAGGACACGTCAACTGTTGTTTTGGACGTTGCTATAGCTCCGCCAAAAGGAGCTCCATAGTATAGCTTTAAGGTCCGATATAAGGTTCAAGATTAAGTATGCAGTAATAAAATTGTTCATTCGCCATAAAGAACGTTATTCTTGACTCTAATTTTGCAAGTAAGTTTTGTCCTGCATTTTTCATAAATAGTATTCCTGTAGATGGTATTGAGGAATTGCAAAAATAGTGCATTTTTGTAGGATTTTTTTATTTATAAATATCAAGACAGTTTAAGTTTAGATTTTAAATTGGAAATAACCATTTGATAGGGTTGTTCCACTTCTATAGCAGTCTGTGGTATCCTGAACAGTCTTTTACTTTAGGAGACATCAAAACCAGGTTTTGGACTAGACCATAAGCACTTGAAGTCGTCCAGTATAGTACTAAACACTAAAAAAAAAAAAAAATAATGGTATAAACCAAAGCAGGTAAGAATATTCTCAAAATACTAAACTAATGATATAAACTGTCTATAAAATGGGTACCTGTCTTAATTACTACTTAAATTTGGTGTATGATATCAAATTATCCAAAGCAGTAAGAAAAAAACAGTATATGCATGGCATACATAGGTTAGATAAGAAAACTTACTGATGGTACCGCTGCTGATATAGGAATCATAAAAACACTGAAAACTCTAAAGGTATTTGTTAAGAATGTCTGTATTTTGTTCTTCTGAGCTGTAGGTACCCTTGCCAAAAGTTGTAGCTACAAAATAATTATTTAAGTTTGTTTTTAAATTAGGTATAAACCCAGATATATTTTACCTCAATAATTACCAAATTTAAAATTCCTAAAGATACAGGGAATATCCAGGAAGAGTCAGGTATAGTTAAGTTGGGTATAACACCAAAACCACCAACCATTAATTCAGAAAAGGTTATCTGAGCAGGAATATCTTGTGCAGGTAACATATAGACTAGGTTTCGAAAACTAATAGATAAGGAGATCCACATAGGTATTTGGAACCATAGTAAGATGGTGGCTTTGAATGGATGGCAATTGTCTCGAACTATCAAATTGTTCCATTCTTTTCTTAGCTACAAAAATGTTGGTTAAAATTTTGCCACTTATTATATAAATGTTATCAATACATACTGATCTGTTATATCTAGCTCTAGCAGTTCTCTCATCCCAATTAAACATTTTTACAGCTATGGCTGTTTCCCGTTTTAATTCTTGTACTATTTCAGGCAAATCCAGTTTTAAGTTTTCCAACTTTGCTAATATATATTGTTGATATACTGCTAAAGGGAGGGTAACAGCTGCTCTAAAACAAAAATCAGCATTTATTAATTAAACTAACTATAGAAATGTACACTTTACCTTATAAGGATAGTAGAGCATATAATACTAGCCCACCAAGGGAGCCCTGTAACGTCATGAATGTATAACAAATACTTTTGGCAATATTCTACAGTTGTACTTTCTGACAGAGTTTTAAAAAGCCCTGATTGTGTTTGTGCTATCGACTCCACTGTAGATTGGAAAGAAAAATGTCTTTTTGAGTGTTAAAAAGGGTATGGTTTGAACTTAGACCTAAAGATTTTTCTGTAAAATTAGGGGTAAACATACGGCTTGACCCAGCATGTTTCTCCAAACGATTTGGCTTACTTTTTAAAAATAAAAACTTGAAATACTACAAATATTATGCCTTTGCGACAAATATAAACATTTGTGTCCTATCTTTCTATTTTTATATAAAATACTATCACAGATTGGCCCATGTTGCAACCAAATGGAGTCCTTGGTGGGACGACTAAAGCGGATTATTTTTAACATTTTGATAAATAAGAAACAGAAGTTTGCGTGTTACGACATTCTTAAACTATTACCACACCGCGAAAATCGTTAAACTTGATTAAAATTCAGGTTTTCACTATTTTTATCGATGACGCAAGGATAGAGGTTATGTTTACATTTTTGTGGGTGGTCCACGTTGCCGATCTGTGCGATAAGTTGACCATAGATTTCAAGATAAAGAAGTAATTTAAACTTCAAACTTAATGTAATGATTTTAAATTGTGTTAATTAGATTAGTTGTTCAGTAATCAATTTTCAGTTATTTTTAAAGTGTATTAAAAAAATATTTCGTCCTGATTTTTGGCTTTTGTTTGCCAAGTGTAGACAGCAAATTACTAATCCTAACACATCTTGGCAGCGTTGCCGACATTTGACCTACTTTTCTGACAGCTGTTCCAAAATTTGTGTATCTCTTGCAGTGGTGTCTGATGATGAGCAATTTTTTCTTATGTTATTTCGCGTTTAGTACATAAAAAATAGTTTTTACACTCTTTGTGTATCCTCTTTGAAACTAGGAATTTTATTACACATTTCTGGATGATTTTCAAAGAAAATCGACGATATTTTTGATGCAATAACAGTGTTTTGACGAGTAGTTTGTGTGTAAACATTGGAGGGAAAGTTTTCCAATTTAGTGAGGTATTGATAGAAAATATTCTTTACTTCCATTAATGGAGATTATATAATATCGCAGCCGTGTTTTTAGTGGTCTGTTATTGATAAATTCTAAGTTTGTGTAAAAAAATTTAATTATCAATTTTCATATGATCCAAATGTAAAGTTTAGATACAGCAGTGTTCAAAGGTGACCTCATCATTTATTCGATTTATATGGTAAACAAGCTATAATTCGGTTAAATGTAGTTTTTTTATGACTTATATGAAAACTTAAATCATTTCATAAAGCTTTTTTAGATTTAAATAGTTACTAATAAATTTGTAGCACAATGGGTGCAAAAATATCAACTCAGAGTATTGTTGACAATGTAACCAGTCTGGTTACTGGCAGAAAAAGAAAACATTCAGAATCCGAAGATGACGAAGTGAATAAAGTGATTGATATTGCATTACATACACCTAAAAAGTAAGTTTTTAGGTAATTTTAATAAGTATTTTTAATAATTTCAACTGTACTTATAAAAAATTGTTTCATAAAACATATATTTTGCAGAAAAAACTTCTGTGTACAGCGAAGTACATCTACCAAGCATTATTTCTTGAAGGAAAAAACTCTGATGTCACAGTTTGTGCTTTAGGAAAGGAACATTATTTGCACAGGGTGTATCTGTGCCAAAGTCCATATTTTGCTAGTATGTTTGGTGGCTCGTGGTTGGAGACTACACAAAAATATATTACCATAGATATTGTAGATCCCCTGATCACATTAAAATGTATGTATATTAAAAAAATATTCACTAATGGTTATAAAAAGAAGGTTTCTCATAATATTACTTATTAGGATTAAATATATATATTTTTAGCTTTAGAAGTTGTATTTGGCTCTCTGTATAATTCAGATATAGCACTAAATCCCTTAGAAATAGTGCCAATTCTAGCTACAGCTACAATGCTTCAGTTAGATGGTTTAATAGAGCAATGCACAGAGGTCATGATGGAGACTATTAATCCAAAAGTAAGTTATAATTGTGATTGTTGAAAACAAGCATTTTACAAAATTTATAGAACTTAGCATTGGAAATGAAAAACTTCAAAATTGCTTTAAACATAGGTAGAATATGTTTAGTTTAGGTCCAAAAATTAAAATATCATTGATATCCTTATTTTTCCTTCAGAATTGTAACTTTTATAAAGTAGCTACTACAGACTGTCCAAGGATGGAGTTTACAAGAGGACAAATGGACCATATATTTTATTTTTTGAAAAAAGTAATTTTTTATAATGATCTTTTCTTGTAAAATATATAAGTATGATTTACGAAGAGAAAATTAATTTTGTATACAGGGTTCGCAAAAACTTGAAAAACATGATTTTTTCCAACCTTTATTTTTCATTTTTAAGTAAAATGTCAATGGCAACATTTATTTACACAACACAAGTTTTTAGCCGTAAACGAATGTCATCAAGGCGTTTAGGCCAAATTATAAAGTTCAATAAAATTTTGTTTTATTAATTACAAACATTATTTTAAATAAATTTTCCTAATGACATTTTTAAAAAACAGCGGTCAAGAAAAATCATGTTTTTAAGTTTTTGCGTACCCTGTATACAAAATAAACATTTTCTATTCGTAAATCATATTTATTTTTACAAGCAAAAATATTTTTTTCGAAAAATTTCCGATCCATTTGTTTCTCTTGTGAATCCCTTCTGTGGACTGTCTGTATCCTTAGTGCTATATTTTTAGTGTTATGTTACTTGTTTTTAGTAAATGGGTGTGTGTGATCTTAATGCAGGCTATAATAGGTAGTGTGTCTACGTATGGGCTTAACTATACCTGTAAATTTTTTAATTTTTAATATTTGAAATAAAAATTATTCCTTATAAAAATTGCTTAATCTGAAATGCTAAGTCAGAATAAAAATCACTGTAAATATTTTATTTTAGTTTACAATATTTTTATTTTTTGAAATTTCAGGTATAATTAAGTCCATCCGTTGACACACTGTATATTTAAAACTTCTTTTTAGACATCACTTGATTACTACAATGCAGCATGCCAATATGGTGACAAAAAACTTCAAGAGGCATGTTTCAGATGGTTCTTAATCAACCTTATGCCCCACTATTTCAATCATTCTCATGCGGAACTGAAAACAATACCCATTTCTTTGATGACGAAGTTAGTGGCGCATCCTGATTTGTTTGTCATACAAACGGAATATTCAATCTACGTTATGCTTAAGTATTGGATGTACTTACTACATCATTTGGATGAAAATGAACCTAGTATTACTAGTGTAAATGAGTATTTTTGTAAAAGGGAAGGTAATGAAATTTACTTTTAAAATCCAATAAAACAAAGCTATAAAAATAAAGCGATTTTATAATACAGGCTAATTAATGGTACACAAGAAATCCACAGATTCCTTATGCCAAAATATTAAGATTTAACAAAACATACCAATATCCAAAAGTTGATAGTAAGGAAGATACAGGGTGTCAAAGTAAAGAAACATATACATTTTATTTTATTTTAATATTTTTTGACACATTTTGATTATTTTAATAAAACTGTATCTAGGGTTTTATGGAGATAAGCTATTCAGATCTAATATTAATATTTATGTGTAAACTACAGGGCGCTGGCTACACTACTTTAAACTTCTCTAAAACATCCCAACTGTTTTGTGCTACTCTGTATACCATCTAAGTAAACAAGTAGACTTTCCTATGCTTTCTACACAAAAAGGTATATCTACTTTTAAAGAATCTCTCTGAGCAACCGTTTTCCAGATATTCTTACTTTAGTTGTTTAGTGCAAACGAAAAATGCTTTTGAAAACAGTATATTAGCCATAACTACATGTGCCTCATCATAAATGAATGATTTAATGTATTTATTCATATACATATACCCAATGTACATTAATTGCAGAAGAACAGCTTTGAAAAATTTAGAAACAGCAGAAACAACAGCCCTAAGAAGAATTACTAAAATGCGTCACCCAAATAACCCCTGCATAACCCATCCAACCAGATGTTATATGATGCTACTAATATCGAACCAATAACAGAACGACTTACCACATTAACTTCTAGGTTTGCAAAAAAAATGAAAAACACTTACGATGATACAGGAATTGTGTATCGAGAGGGACCAAAACCAAAGACCAGCTAGAAAAATATCCAGCCTTTACTTTGGCAGAGGCCCTACTTGCAATGAGTGATTGATTATTGACTTTTTTCTCCATTTCTTTAATATTTCATATAATTTTTTTTTTTTTTTTTAATCTGTGTTCATATGATATTTACCTATTAAAAATAGGTTACACCCCAAGGGCTGAAGGACCTAGGTCGATGGCCCATTAGGAGCATATATATATGTATTGTATTATGTTGCCTAATAAATTACATTAAATAAATAAATAATGTGTAGAAAGCATAGGAAAGGTCACTCGTTTAGTTAGATGGTATATACAGGGTGTCCTATTTTCGTGTGTTTTACGGGGTTTCTCGCTTATGAGTGAAGTTACAAAGATGCGGTTTTCGCGACACCCTGCTACTTTTTTGTTAAAGGAAAGATGCCGCAAACAAATTTGTCCTAGCCCCCTTAGTTTCTTCGCTACAGGGTGACTTTAAAAATGTTGTATTTTCGGTTACCCTCGTATCTCAGGTATCTGATAGCTTATCGAAAAGATAAAAACGGGCCCTTATAGAACTTTTACGCAGAATACAGTGGCGTACTTGAAATTTTCTCGGGTTTACTTTCTTTGAGATATTAGCCAAAGTTGGTCTTTTTTAAATAGAACAGCCCGTATATTTATTCGTCATATTATTTGCCACACTGAGAGCTTTCTAAAAATATGATATAGTCGAAACCTATTTTTATAAACAGCATGAAAACATTTACTCTTTACATTTCTGGTTTAAATTAATGAGAGTCAAATTAATCAACGTCAAATAATTGCTATTAAATTTTTAATGCTACTTCCTACATTACCGTTATCATTTATCTAAAAAATATGGCACTAAACCAAAATTTTAAAAGAAACCCCGTAAAACCCACGAAAATAGGACACCCTGTACAGATAGCACAAAATAGTTGGAACTTTATAGCGAAATTTAAAGTAGTGTACCAGTGCCCTCTAGTTTATACAAAAATATGAATATCAGATCTGAATATCTCATGTCAAAAAACCTCCTAGGTAGCGAATTTAATTAAAATATTCATTCAAAATTTATCAAAATAAATTGAAAACATTTTGTTCACTTTAACACCCTGTTCTTTCCTTGTTATCAACTTTTAAATATAGGTATGTTTGGTTAAATCTGTAGTTTTCGGTGTACCAGTAATTAGCAGACACCCTGTATATTGTGTTGATGTTTTAGATAAAACACCGTACCTTTACTCATTGGAGGGAAGAAGTTTTATCCCAGTTTTTCAAGGACTAAGATTACAAAATCTTATATCTCACCAATTGGATGTACTTTTAATTTTAAGGGACAATATTATTCCTAAGTCATGGTTGAATCCTGTTGTTTTGCAGCAGTGGAAAAATGTACTGAGGGTCAATCAAAATGATGATAAAGGGTATGTAAAATGCATAGCAGTAATAACGACATTATTTGATTACATAATAGAGAGATATGGGTACTTTGGTTACCGCCTACGTTCGTTATTTACGTAAGGCGCTATTTAAATATCGCATACGGTATTTAGTGTTTGTTTTTAGAGATATGGAAGACGCCGTATTACGAACGGTTAAATATACCTGTCTGCGAATTTACAAAATTAAATAGCAAATGATCCTTTAATGTGCGAATACTAAAGTTTTTCCCGTTATTTCAAACACATTTTACTGTAAATTTTCCCACTTTTCCAGATGAATTTTGACTAAGACATTCTCTCAGAAAGCCAGGTCATTGTCGGCCGACAATCTTAACCGTTTCGTTTCTTTTCCACCTGCAACAATTATCCAAAAATAAAAAAGCAAGACTTTATCAAAGATTAGTAGTTTAACTTTACTCTGTGGCTCTATTACAAACATATTTGTAGAAATCGTCGAAATAAATAATATAACCTTAAAAATAAACAAAAAAATATTGTGCGCATGGCAATTCTATTCGCTATTTTAAATAGCACGCGGCGTTATCAGCCCGCAAATTACTCCATGCGGTAACGTTATTACCACCAGCGACGGTAAAAATCGAATCGCGCATAACTTAACTGTCATAATAGTGCTTACGTTAATACCGCATGACGTTACAGCACCACCCATATCTCTCTATTAATTATTTTTTACACAGTGTCGTCCATTAAGTGTGCAACAAATGGAAAACTTTTTATGTGCAGTGTGTTTAAAATTTAGTGCATGCTCTTAAACAATATTAGCCATAGTTAGTTTTATTAAAAGTTCAATGGTATACAGGGTAAGTCAAAAAGAATGAAAACTATTAAAGAGTAAAGTGCCCATTTGTTAAAAAAATATAACAAAATGTTAAAAATTCAAATTATTTAGTATCAGTCTCAAAAATACCAAGTCATGGCCTCCGATTCAATTTATTTTTTATTTATTTTTTAATTTTGAGTTTTCTGTTTCTACAGTTTTATAAGAATTTAAAACAAAAAGTTTTGGATGGTAATTAAAGAAGTTTTTATGTGTAGAGACATTTTTAGGGTTCTATAAAATATTCATGTAACAAACTTGAAGTTAGCAGTTAGTTAAAATAGAAAGTCCAGTTAATTTTTACAAATTCGCTTTCATTTGATTACATCTGTTCAGTAAGTTGATTGTAACTACTTTAAAAATATATTAAATCAGAATGATAATTGTATCATACAGGATTAAATCAAAAATTTTCCCAAAAAAAAAAATTGAATAAGAGGCCATGACTTGGTATTTAGGCAAAACTTTTGATTCTAAATAACTTTTCTATTTAACATTTTGTGTATTTTAGAAATAAGGAGTTTTTTCTCTTAAACAGTTTTAATTTTTACCTACCCAGTATATCCTTTGACTTTTAATAAAACTAATCACTGCTGCTTTTATAAAGAATACAAATATCTAACTAATTGCAAATTAAAGTTTTCCATTTAAAATTTTTATTTACTTATTTATTTATTTAACACTTTTAACAATTTTTGAATATCTCAAAGTAATAATATTTTGTGGCATAAAAAGGAAGCTTTTACGGCCCTGGTCATCAAAAGGATCTTGGTTCTGGGGCTTGGACCGTGTCAAATTGAAATCGTTTGCCGACGTTTCGCTATCGATTGCATAAGACATCTTTAGGGGATCTTTGAACACTGAATCAGTGTTCCAATTCTGTGTGAAACGTCGGTAAACGAACCCAAAAACAAGATTCCTTATTATTTCTAGTATTTCATGTTTTATTTTCCAGTCCTAGTAATGTATCAGATGAAGTGTTTCTTAAAGAAAGTCTACGTTGCGGAAGAATAATCAGCTCGAAAGATAGACATGTTTGGAGATGGACCGGGTTCCATTTTGGTGTAGACCTGCTTATGATCACAGATGGCACCACCTTATCCATAAAGAGGAATCACAGATCTGAGTTTGAACAGTTATTGAGCTTTCAAACAACACGACATGTAGCTATAAGGTTGGTATACAGGGTAAAACAAACTTCGTCAAAATTTGAGTTGCCGCAAGTTTCTAGAAAATTACCGAAAAGTTCTTAGATATTTTTTTCTTATGCCTTCATTATTGTAGCACTATTTTTTAACTATTTTTAGGGTAACTGTGGTGCGATTAAACGAACAAAAACAAATAATCTACACCAAACAATCGGACATTCAGAAAATCAGTCTTTCTAAAGGTGAAGAACTGCAGCTTATGTCTTTCGACAGAGATCTAGAATACCCGATAATCATATCAGCAAATATTATGTATACTGCACCTGAAGTCGAACAAAATACAACTGGAGAAAACAGCAGTACGTCTACAAGTAGTCAGGCAGACTGACACATAGATTCTTATTAAAGAAGATCTAAAAGAAAGATGGAGGGGGTCAGGTTTTGGGTGGAGGTTACCAAAAAGTACTAGTCTAAGATCCCAATTGTAAGCGACGTGCACCAATCTGTTTAGCGGATAAAAACTATTTTAAATTAAATATTTATTATTATTTATTTATTATTAACAAATTTTACACTACGGAATAAAACATTCCAAATGGTAAATCCTATAACAAACTAAAAATATACATATACACAAAATAAATAGTTGTAAAGTAGCATTAATCCTAATTTGCGAAATACGTCTTTTGATCTGGCTCAATGAGCATTGGAAAATACCAACGTTTAGTACAAACTATTGTAGTTGAACACCATTCTATCAATCATTGCCGTAAGACCATAGTTCGTTCGGCGAGGACGCTCAAGAAGAGCTGTTGTTACCTTGTGCGTCGAACAGGTACCAAAAACAAAATCAACTCCAAGAGCTCAGCACAGTTCACGGAGCCATTGAGAAGCTTAAACATGAAAAGAAGCAATACGTCCTGACGCCTAGTCTCTAAGCTTTTCATTCCACACAACAGCAGCCTTATTTCATATGGTATTTCTGATCACTGAAAATGGTGTTTATACAGCAGATATTTGAGGAACTTGTTTTGAACCCTTTCTAACCTATTTTTGTGGACGTTATAGCCAGGAGCCCAGATAACAGACCAGTACTATAGGACAGCAGGTTATGGTTTTGGTATCGTGGATGTATTTTGTGTTTCATTTTAATAAAGCCCAGCATTCTAACGGCTTTCAGAATTATACCATCAATATGATTATTAAAAGATAAGCTTTGGTCAAAAATTACATCCAAGTCGTTAATGAATTCCACGTTCTCTACCAACTCATTATTAATCCTATAAACAGATTGGATTGGATTTGTACACTTGTAGAATCTGATAGCCTTGCATTTTGTGACATTTATACTTAATAAGTTCCTAGAGCACCATGACGCATAGTTGTCTAGGTCAGACTGTAAGCTGTTTGGTCCAGAATCGACCGTGTTGTAGAGCTTAAGATCATCTGCGTACCATAGAAAACGTGTAGAACGGAAACAGGAGGCAACATCATTGATAAACAAAAGAAAGAGCACAGGACCATTGTGCGAGCCTTGCGGTACACCTGATGTGACGTGTATCTCTCTGGAGTACGAACCACAAACTGAAACGCGTTGACGACGATTACTAAGGTAAGACTTAATTATCTCCAGGTAAGTTCCCGTGATACCAATCTTTGAAAGTTTCTTAATAAGCAGTTGATGACAAACACTATCAAAAGCTTTAGCCAGGTCAGTGTAAATGGCGTCTACTTGATGTCCAGCTTCCAAGGCAGAGAGTAAAAAGTTTTGATGGACCGCAAGATTTGTCACTGTAGAGCGCAACTCGTAAAATCCATGCTGTTCTGGAATGATATAGTGTTTAAAGGTCCAAAAAATGTCGTTCGTGAGCATTTAGTACGTAAACAAAGGTTGCCAGGGTTGCTTAAAAAATTATGATCAAAGCTACTCTTTAAATTTAAAAAATAACAAACTCAAAATTTTTGACTCACCCTGTATAATAGCTCTTTTTTGCTCCAGATGACAGTACTTTTATATTACTAATTTTTTTCGCTTCTAATTTTATAAATAAGCCATAGAGAATTGTTTAAATTTAAAATTTTAACAAATTCTTACAATTTTTGGTACATTCTGTGATAATTAAACATACTTATTTTAATAACGAGCCTTAGAATGTGTTTAAAAAATAGGGGTTGCCATTATACAGAATGTATCAAAAATGTTGAGGTTATTATTTTAATATAGCCTTGATCAGAGTTTGGCAGAATACTGAAAATCGGTATTCGAATACCAATATCGGAAAAAGAAAGTATTTTTTTCGAATACCGAATATTTTTGTCGAATACATGAATACTAGGAATCGGAATTCGAATACTGGAAACGAAAAAAAAAAAGGTCCGTACCGCTTTTTTCCCTATTATTCTTCCCTTTTGTTAATTTAAATCATGAAAATTTTAGTATTCGAATACTACTTACACTTTGCGGTATTCGAATACTCGGAACGCCGGTATTCGAATACTCAAAAAATATTCGTCGAATACTTCTACAGTATTCGAAAACAGAATCCCGAATACTGAGCAAAATAGTATTCTGCCGAATACCGAATACCAAACACACAAATGTATTCGAATACCGGCAAAATATATTCTGAATAATATTCAGAATACTGACTATTCGAATACGACCCAACTCTGGCCTTAATCATAATTTTTTAGGGACCCTGTAGCATTACCTTTGTTTAAACAATAATGTTAATATAAAATAGTTTTTATCCGGTAAACAGATTGGTGCAGGTCACTTCCTATTCAGATCTTAGACTATACAGGGTGTTTCCTAACAACGGTACAAAACTCAGAGTGTGATTCCTTATGTTATTTTATGAAAAAAGTTCCTATAAACATATGTCCGGGGTTGCTTCCTTACTGAGATACAGGGCGTTAAAATTTAAGAAAAAATCAGTTTTTTCCAAATATTTTTAATATGCTTAGGCCGATTTGAATAAAATTTGGTACATTTATTTAAAGTAATAAGGCGCTTATATAGCCCTATACCAGATTGTTACTAGTGGGTCCAGTGGCGTCTCAGTGGACATCGCAACTTATATTATTGAGAAAAAAGTACGCACTGACTTGACGTTTTTATATTTTTAGTCTCTTGTATTTTTTTCATATCTCGCTTTGTTTTCGGGAAAAAATTGAAGCCACTGTAAGAGATACTAAAAGTATGCATAAACAGCATAAAATAAAATCCAAAATTAAAGAATAAATAATTTTGACCTTGGTAGATAAGGAAAATGACAATTTTATAATAAAATACATGACTGCTCATTTATTTTAAAGCAATTAATTGTTTATTTTTATTTTTGTTTTTTTACAGTGTCGTCTATGGGTACTTTTTAGAAGAATTAAAAGTAAAAATACAATAGACTAAAAAGGTGTATTATTGATTGCTCAATTATTATATAAAGGAAAACGTCAAAAAAGTCAGTGGCTTACTTTTTTCGCAATAATATAAGTTGCGGTGTCCACTGAGACGCCACTGGACCCAATAATACCAATCTGGTTAGGGCTAAATAAGCGCCTTGTTACTTTAAATAAACCTACCAAATTTTATCCAAATCGGCCTAAGCATATTGAAAATATTTAGAAAAAACTGATTTTTTCTTAAATTTTAACGCCCTTTATCTCAAAAACTTAGCAACTCCGGACATATGTTTATAGATTTTTTTCATAAAATAACATAAGGAATGAAGTTTTGTACCGTTGTTAGAAAACACCCTGTATATATGCTGTTATGATTTTTTCTTTTATGTGTAAAATATTATGGTAAACATTTTTTATCACCAAAGAAGGAAAAAATTGAATCTCGTATATTTTTAGAGGTTATAAATGGTTTAAAAATATGGAAATTTAAAGTCTTTGGTATATGGGTTGGTAAGTATGATTCTATATGAAATAATTGGAACAGTCCAGTAATTCTGTTAACAAACTTTAGGGGATAATTCTTTAACAAAAAGTGAGAAAAACTTTTGTAAGTACATAAATAAAAATAAAAATATTTTTTTTATAATAACTTTTATACCAGTTTGAATATTTTTGAGAAATTTGAGAAACGTCTCCTTAGTATCAAAAGACATTTTCTAATGTATATTTTTATTTTAGAAAAATGCAGTGTATTTATTATATATATTACAGTATTCCTTAAAAATATTTTGCAGTAAATCCCTTACCAATAAAAGTAATAAATATCCTTTAATGTATAGGAGATGCTCTCTAATTTCTTAAAAATATCCATATTGGTACAAAAGTAAAAAAAACATTATTTCTTTTTCTAAATGTTAACACTCTGTAGTCCCAAAACCAGCAGTGGCGGCTATTCAGGTGTAGTAAGTGAAGTGCCACTTCACCAAAAATAAATAATAAAATAAAAAAGAACATATTACTATTATTCAATTCATTTTTCTCATTTCTATTCCTTATTTGTAAAATTCGCCATGAAAAATCTAGCATATAAATTAACCGCTGGCGCGAGTCGCTTTCCTCCGCTTTTGGTAACGCGACATCACAATCCGCGATCAGCAAGTAGTGTATTGCAAATATAAAACGGACCGAAGTATACACCTCATGCGGGGTTTTGTTTACGCTTTAACGCTCCGTTGCCATGACAACGCTATACTTGCCGGCGGCCAGAATCGCGGGTGGTAGTATCAGGTGTATTGCTTGGTAAATCGCTAGCCTTAAAAAAGTATAGGTTTTGGTCGTTTCGTTGGTTTTCACCTATTATTTCGATTGTTTCCGTTTGAGTGTTATTCGCGACAGTGATTTTTCACAGGAAGAAATTAAAGGACAGTACAGAGCACTTCTCTATGAAATATTAGATCATATTTTGATGAAAATGGAAGTAAGATTCGAATATTGTTACAAACTAAAATTTCTTTGTCTTGCTGATACTGCAAAGTTTGGCCAGTATAACCAAACTTCTTCCACTGATTCTTTTCAAAATTTATTGGAGATATATGCCGAATCATTTCCAAAAATCAGCGGTTCAAAAATAAACTTGACCTAATATTTGCTAATGAAAGTTATAGAAAATATTTCATTGCAGCAGTTAGTGAAACAAGTTGGCGCAAATAAAGACATTTTTACCGAGGCGTATAAACTTTTTTGCTAATTTTAACGATACCGTCGACAAGCGTGTCAGTGGAACGGAGTTTTTCTTGTCTTAAGCGTTTAAAAACTTTCTTAAGAAACACTATATCCCAAGATAGACTTTTATCTTTGGCCAATATTTAAATTCAAAAGGAGCTTCTACAGGAACTGATAAAAACTCAAACCATTTTATGAAGATATAGATAATTGATAAATATGCTGCATTAAAAGATAGAAGGATTGATTTGGTTTATAAAATTTAGGTAAGTTTAGATATTAAGACTTTTTACTTAGACTTATGAAGTTGAGTATTTTCAATTTTCCTAAAATGGTGAATGCGCTTTTTTCCCTTCCTGCACTACACCTGCTTTTAGACCCGCGAGCCGTCACTGAAAACCAGGACGTTTGGGACATAAGTTCATATGAAGGTCTTTTTCTTATTTTTTGTCGGAGAACCCACCCTTTAAAGTTTGTTGGTAAACTGGACACCCTGTATATTTTATTATACTTAAAATGATCTTTATCTATAGGATAAGCAACAAGATATTTGCCTTGATAGCTTCTAAACTTTAGGAGCTACTTTCTGGAAAATTTTTTGAATATATACTGAAAGTTTTATTGATATATTTGTCGTTTTGGTACTATAGAAGGTAAATACTTTGTTGATCTCTGATCGACATGATGTATTTTTAAATTCATTGTCCTTAATACACTTTTTTATTTACAAAATATTTTGGGATACTGTATGATCTTTGTGATGTGAGAAAACTGCATTTTCTATCCTTGGCGATAACTTAAAGAATATTTTTTTATTTTATTTTCTAGTCAATGTGTACAGCTATAAAAATAGTAAATATATACATACACGGTTTTTTAGGTACTTAAAATAGGTATGTATTGATTATGTTATTAGCTATATAATATTATTATTATTATTATCATTATTATCATTATTATTTACTCACCTTAAGCTTTTTGTGACTATTTTTTAATCCAAAAAAGTATTTACTTATGATAACATATCTATTTTTCTTTTGTAAAAAAAGAAAGGGGGTAAGTTCTGAGTATTATGTAATAAGATTTCATAAAGAAATATATATTTTTTAAATTTTGCTGCATGAAGGAATAATAAGTATAACTTAAATTTATTTTATCACAATAATGGTTTGATGAAAAATATTTTTCCAAATAACTTCTTTCTTATTTATAGATGTTAAAATTGGCTTAAATAAATTTTGGCAGGTAAGATTTTATAAAATTAAAATTAGCTTAGTCATACTTAATAGTTTTATCAAGAATGCAATTATCTGAGAAATTCATAATAAAAAGGTTGCATAAGATTTATTACCAAGAAATTCAAATACTTTTTTCTTCAGTTAACGAAATCAAGATTGAATCGGCATCTTCTTAGTATTATTGAAACCTATTTCTCAGAAACTTGTATTTTTCATAAATTCTAATGCATAATTGAAAAATAAGTAGAACTAAAATAGATTCTATCAAATTTAGTTTGGCGAGCGAAATTTTTATAAATAAATATTTTTCTGATTTTTAAATGTAAAATTCAGCCCCATTGTCCTTTTACAGATAAAATTATCCTAAATTAGAACTGGTTTTTGAGTCCACAATAGTTCTTGTTAAAAATACAATTTCCTTAAAAATTGATAATAAGACAAGTTGCATATGAATTATGAAATGATAAAAATCATTCTGTGAAGATATACCTTATCTTTTAATTGCTTTGGGCAAGATACACGCAAAACTAAACACAATTATGTGCACATGTCACTTGACATTTAGAAGAAAATATTTTATTTATGAGGCAATTTTAAATCGAACACCACTTATTCATGATTTTTAGTCACAACATGTGGCAACACCGTGCCATAACACCATGTATTAATTTCGTATAAAGGTTGTGTATTGTATTTTATTGCCATTGTTGCCAAATGTGGGCATTTATTTCTGGTGGTATAGTCCTTGGCGCCAGTAATAAAATAGACTTCATGATAGGAACACTTAAAACCTTTTAAGAGGGGTTCCCTTTGGCGAGTCTACCACGAATATTCATACCGCCATATATGGAAGCGGTGCTTCAACCCAGCCTGTCAATATTTCGGGTGTCAGACTGGGCGAACGCGTCACTTTTTTGTCGAACAAGTTTACCACAATGTTTCACGGATAATTTTTGAATATTGTGCCAAAAATCGGAAGAGTTACAGTCACAATACCCGCCTAGTCCGATACCCAAAATATGTGTTTAAACCTGACTGTAACCCTTACTATTTTTGGCAAAATGTTTAAAAATTGCTTGTGAAACATTGTGGTAAACATGTCCGACAAAAAGGTGACGCGTTCGCCCAGTCCGACACCCGAAACATTTGACATTGACAGGGACAAGTGTACTTATCATGAAATCGATTTTATTACTTGCCCAGGGACTAATAGTCCATGGTCAAGTGATTTAAGTTCGACCATCCTTTTTATCAAAATTATAGTTTATGTTATTTATATAAATTTATTTTGTAAAAAAGTTACCATATGGTTAAATACAACATTTTTTTATCTTTTAGATAAGTGTTTATGTAAAGACTTGTTGTTTTGTATATTTTTTTGGTACTTATTCTTTTTTTTATTTCCTGTAAGTATTATTTAGAAAAAGGTAAATTTAGGGTATAATTTACACTACTGGGTGTCCCAAAATATAAACCTAGGACAAAACATAATCGAGTTATGTGTTATTTGGGACGCCCCGTATATTTTGTCGGATGAATTTATATTTTTACTTTTGTATTATTGTACTTTATTATTATGAAATATTATAATTAAGTGCTCTTACTAGTCTTTTAACGCTTTTGGTAAAAGTAATAACTAATGTAAAAGTTAAACCATAATAAAGAAAATATATAAATATATCTATTACAAAAATGTGTTTTTTTTTCTTCAATAACTTAAAATAAAATACGCTCTGAAAACTAAAAATTCATTGTGCTTTTGCTAAATATGAAAATCGCAAAAATAGTGAAAAAGCATGAGGTAATGTTATAAAGTGTACAGGGTGGCGCCTTTTCGTTGACCTTACAGGGTATAGCGAATACTAAAAGAGATAGAAAAAATCTGATTGCACAATCTTGATTTTGATTTTTGAAACAAATTCAATGGTAAAAGTAAATCATGGCTAACTTGATTGGTTTTGAAGATACACAGTGTTTTTCAAACTTTGTCAATTTTTCCAGACACTTGTAACTCGCTTGATATTAGAGATAGAAAAAAATGGAAATAGAAGAGTTTTAGGGATTTTCATGTAGTATTCAATGCACTAAATTCAATGGCGTACTTACATTTTTTCCATTGACTTTTGTTTTAAGTTATAACACAAAGTTCTTTTTTAATGAAACACCCTGTATATTTTATTACCAAAAGAAACCTGTCAACTGATGGTAAAATATACAGGGTGTTCTATTTAAAAAAACAACTTTGTGTTGTAACATGGCATTCAATCAATTTTTGGTTATAACCCAATCAGCCAATGTACGTTTTATGTACGTCTTATGTACGTAACTTTAGGATGTAACGTACATCTTATGTAAGTACACAAAAGTACGTAGTACATCCATAAGACGTTTTATGTACATACATTTTCCGCAAAAATGTACATTCCCTGTACGTACATACTGTACGTATTATGTACGTACATTTTCTTGGATTATAGAAGTAAGCTGAAATTAAATTGAGCGAAAAAATTGGACTTTCTAAAATTTGAATTTTTGAAAATTTAAAAATCGAAAATGTGCAGGGTTTTTATTTATATTTTACCAACTACTTTTAACTATAACCAAGAAGGATAGGAAATAACCTTTTGTATTAAAGGTTTCCCCTGTATAGGCTCTATACAGTGTGTCTACGTTTGGCGTCATATGGGAAACTTTTTATTTTATTGATTTTGCGCTCTTTATAAAGAGTTCTGCATGATCCAAAACCTAAATGCAACCATCAGATATCAAATTGTATTTGTCATATACGGGGATTGACCAAAAATTTAATTTTTGCCTAAATATAAGTACCTGTATTTTTGCTAATCTCAAAAATTGGTATATAGAAAAGATATTTATAATTCAAAATTACCTCTAAATATGCAATTTTGTGTATTTATATATAAAAAATATTTTTGATTTTTTTCTGCGATAATGGTAAAAATTTAGGTTTGTACATTAGTGCACTACATTCCCTGATTATAAATGTCATAGAACAGTTTCATATATGTATATTTTTTAAAATTTATTGTTACTAAAACATAAAGAATGTACAATGCCACTAATGTACAAACTTAAATTTTCTCGATTTTCGCAGAAAAAATCTTTTATTTTAGAAATGAGCGAAATTGTTTATTTGTAATTAATAATGTAGTAATTTTTAATTCTAAACATCTTTTCTTTATAACAATTTAAGGTATTAGGGAAAAATACAGGTACTTTCCTCTTAAGCAAACATTACATTTTTGGCTAGACCTCGTAGATGACCGACACAATTTGATAATTGTATTGTAGGTTTTCGACTATGCAGAACTTTTTATAAAGAATAACTTTATTTTTGTAAAATGAATAATAAAAAATTTTCCCATATGACGCCAACTTAATTACTTAGACACACTGTATATATAAGATGTAAATGTACGTATATAAGTGGTTCCTTAAAGTACATACATAAGACGTATTAGATATACGTACATAGGATGTTCAATTCGGATTCCTGGACGTAATGACGTAAAATGCTTCTAAAATGTACGTCTTATCTATGTACTTTTAAAGTACATACATAAGACGTACATTTTGATCCCTGGACGTAAAGACGTAAAATGGATGTAAAATGTACGTACTTTGTACGTACTGTGTTGATTGGGAATAAATTTAGGGTAATTGTCTAGAAAGTTGCATACTCATATTTTAACGAAATTGGGTATACGGGGTTTTTGGAGCGCTGATCACAAATCTTTTTTCGGCAACGTTTCGTTCTCAAAATATTCATCGTCAAAGTTGAAATTCAAACTATCCTTATTTTTACTATATTCTCCCTTCTTTTTGCACTAAATTTCTGATATAACACTAAATTTGCACACAATATTTCATTTACCATTAAAAAACCTTTTGTAAACAACGTTTTTTATTGATTTTAAGCCTTTTGTTTATTAATAAAAAGGTTTGCTTTAAATCAAGTCGCCATGTTTGAAATCATTATACACATAGGTGTATGCATGGTTGCAGCGTTTTAGGGGTAAAAATATGAATTTAATGAAAAAAACGTGTAAAATAACTAATATTAGAGGTTTTTAAAGATGTTCATAAAATCTTGTGTGCCAATTTAGTGTTATATTAAGAATTTGGTGCAAAAAGAAGGCGGAATATAGTGAAACCAAGACTAGTTTCAACTATTCAACTTTGATGATGTGATATCTCAAGAACGAAACGTTTCAGATTCGTGATTAGCGCCCCAAAAACCACCGAATACCAAATTTCGTCAAAATCAGAGTTGCCGCAACTTTGACTATTGCAAGTTACTATTTTTAAAATAACTATAACTTAGTGACATGTTTTAAAGGAAAAGATTAAATTTTAAGATTGTAAAAAAATATACACAGTGTTCCATTTAAAATAATAAAGTTGCTCTATATCGGAAAAGCGGACATTTTGTTTTTATGTTATGTGTACGTAATGTCACAAGCCAATGGCAAACATATGATAAAAAAACTTTTAAAAAATGTATGGCTTTTTGCGAAAATCGCATCTTGATAACTTTATTTGCTTTAAAGTTATTCGCGATCAAAATGGGTCGAAATATAGTCGGACACCCTGTATATGGAATTAGTACCCATAACAATGTCAAATGAACCTATCTTGTGCGTTACCTAGTTAAAGTGTCATTTTTTGACTCATGCGGTAGTATTTTTACATCTAAAAATGAATAGTCGCTGTGCACCATCAAAATTAAAGCAGCAAGAGCAAGGTAATAGTATAAATTTACATCAATAACACATTTTAATCTTATATTTTCAACGATTTTAGAACAATATGACTATTTTGAAGGGGTACAACCTATCTCAATATTCCAATACATGACTGGAAAAGAAATGAACGCAGACACACATTCCTAAGCAATTGGTCTCAAATTGTTTTTGAACCTCCCAAAATAAAGAAGCGAGTCGCCATGTTGGATTCACAAGAACGCAAAGAAAGACGCCACTATCCTCAGCTATTTACCAAATCTTATTTAGATTGTTATTTTTAATACACATTTTCAAATTAAAAAAGAAGTCATCCCTATATGAATATATTTTTAATTTTAAGTGATAAGGGGCTTAGCCCCTACTAGCTCAGGTTTAATTCAAAAACAGCTGGCCTGTGCTTCTGTCAGCTCAAATTTTGACAGTTTTTATGTCGAGAACGCAGTGGTTAATTGATTTAATGTTTTCAAACCGCCCCTGTAACAAAGAAAATTTTGACATTCATTCGTGTAGTGACGTCGCACTCGTGCTGTCAAAATATTTCGTAAAAACAACAATAAGATGCAAGTTATTTCGGTTTAAAAGTGATTTGCAGTGCGTAAAAATGTCGAGCCACACTTTTGAAAACGCAATTTCGATTTTACAAGAGTCTCCGGACGCTAAAGCAACCCTAAATGCTTTAATTTCTATTAGAAAAGAGGTGGATTGGCCTAAAAATAAACACAACGTTGTCAGACTTCGCGAACGGGGATGTCTAAAGCAAATAACAGGTATTTTGTTAAGTTCTACTCATAAAAGTTGCGTGGACTTGTCGTTGAGTATCTTAGGAATTGCCTTATGGATAGGACATGCACAAGTGAAGTGGTAAGTTAAAAAAATATGTTTCATGCAGATTTGTTGTTATACAATAGGCAACGTGTGGTTAATAATTATCAGCATATCAGGGTCATTTAAAAAGTATTTTCCGTGTATGCTTGGTTGCCTATACGCACTCTATACTATCGCATTCGCCAAAAAATATATTTATTTGAAATGTTTCAGGTGGCTCAACATAATATAATGTCATTACTTAACCAACTATTAAAAAAATACCCAAAAGATGATAGTGTAAATGGAAGAACCTTTAGGATAGTTGGAAATATGTGCCAACACAGAGATCAATGGGCAACCATTATCATCGATAAAAACCTCTTATCATATCTCATACTGTGGAAGTGATAAAAAGAGCTTCTAGAGATGAGATTCCTAAGGACGAGAAAATTTCTGAAGCTACAATAATCACTGCACTAAGGGCTTTAAGGTAGGTTTGTGCATAATATAGTTGTTCTAGGCAATTTTGGTAATAGTTCGATATAGCGGTTTTCGCTATTATAAGAGATTTTTGAAAAATTCTTTTTCAGGGCGTTTCTATAGGTCGATTATGACACAAATCTGTGTGCGCGTTTTCCAAAATCCATTTCTATAATTTATTATTAATAAAAACATATTACGGGACGGTGGAGTGAACAGGGGTGCTGGGTGGGGACGAAACAGTAGAAATCCTACATTAAACGCCCAAAAACAGTATTTCACAGTACACACCGCACTTTCTGTTTACAAAAATGTCCAAAAAATTGTTTAAAAAAATTAAAAATAAATAATAGTACAACAATCCCGCCATGACTGTCACTGCATAAAAAGAAGAGTTTGCAATAGAACTGTAAATGTCTTGCAATGTTGCCAAATAAAGTGAGAAAGTGTCAATAGCTTAAAAAAAGGAAGATACAGGACAAAATTCATATGAAAAATTAAGTTATTCCTTCTTCCTATTATAATTTGTAGAGAAAAAAAGGAAAATACCTAAACATAAAGAAGGAGGCATTTCTACAAAAAATACCATTGTTTCTCATGGAAATGGTGGATAATCCCCGAAATAGGCTTGGTGTTAATTCTTCATAAGAAGTTTGGCAACGCTGCTTCTATCAAGACTGTCATTTTTATAATGACAAACTTCATGTTATCAGCTGACCAAAATGAATTTTCCTTCTTTAATTAATGGCGGACGAGATATCTCATATGTGTGGGATAGTTTTTCGAAAAATTTAATACTTTTCAAAATTAATTTACATTTTTCATGTGCCCCGAGTGCAGTGTATTAATGTTTTCTTGTGTTTGACGTTGGATTTATACTGTTTTGTCCCCACCCAGCACCCCTGTTCACTCCACCGTCCCGTAAATATGTTTTTATTAATAATAAATTATAGAAATGGATTTTGGAAAACGCGCACACAGATTTGTGTCATAATCGACCTATAGAAACGCCCTGAAAAATAATTTTTCGAAAATCTCTTATAATAGCGAAAACCGCTATATCGAACTATTACCCTTTTTTATAAATGTTTGTGTAGGATCACCCCTGAAAATATACGAACGGAATTTCCGGATACCCTGTATAGTAGTTATAGGCGGAATTTTCTCTAAAGTAAAAATCTCGTTTTTTTTTGTAGGGAATTATTGAATTGTCATACAGTTATGACTCTAGTTAAACAATTCGGAGCATTAAAAGCTATTGGTGCCCTGTTTATTAAATATAGCAAAGAATGGGAGGAAAATAAACATAACGAAAAAATGTTGCTGGATATTGTCAGAGTTATTCAAGAGTATTCTAGGTTTAGGTATTATCACTCTATTTTGGAGGTAAGTATACAGGGTGACAACGAAATTACTATCCAGCAATTTATTTTCTCCAGTGCAACCATATAGTTTCCCAAATTTAGGGACATTATATTGTATCACCAGATGTTAATTTGGCATCTGTGTATTACTTCCGGTTTAACCGGAAGTGATATAAACTTTGAGTATTTTATATGGAACACCCTGTATATTTCTTAGGATTTGAATTCTGCAGGTCATTCCTGATATAAAACCTTAAATATATCAATAACCTAACTTTTTGGTTTTGGAGAAAATGGCGTTTGAAAATGTCCAAACGACAATACGAAATGCAGTGGACCTTTTCAAACGCCGTTTTCTTTAAAACTAAAAAGATAGGTTATAAGTATATTATAGATTTTATATCAGGAATAGCTTATTTAAATCTTAAAAAATATATAGAGTGTTCTATTAAAATTATCAGGGTAATCATACTTATGAGTTCAAATTTTACAGCACTTCCGGTTATACAGGAAGTAGTATTATAATGGTCTCTAAAGGTAGAGTCTTTTAAAAAAAACTATTTTAAGCATTTTAAATTTTTGTTATGTTCATTTGATTTCCCATAAAACTGCAAAAACTGTATATTATGCTGAAGTTTGGACATTTTCAAACGCTATTTTCTCCAAAACCAAAAGAGTTAGGTTATGGATATATTAAAGGTTTTATATCAGGAATGACCTGTAGAATTCAAATCCTAAGAAATATGCAAGGTGTTCCTTTTAAAATACCAAAGTTTATGTCACTTCCGGTTAAGCCGGAAGTAATACACAGATGCTGTTGTCTCTAAAATTGACATCCAGTGATACAATATAACGTCCCTAAATTTGAAAACTATGCGATTGCACTGAAGAAAATAAATTGCTGGTTATTAATTACGTTGTCACCGGTATAGAATTGAAAATAGCATAAAACATACAGGGTCCTACAAAACTATGCAGGTCCCCCTGGTCGAAACCTCGTGGGATCTTAGAAACGGTAAAAGTTACAGGATTGGTTAAATTGAACAATGTTGCGCATTTTTATGAACAATATTCCGTTTTATAAAAATTAAAAAATTTGCAGCCGTTTCGAATTATCCGGAAAAAAACCGAAATTTTGCGAAACAGTTTTTATTTTTTTCTGTGATTTATTTTAGAGATATTTTAAAACAAACGACACATTATCATTGCCACTTTTTCTGTTCTATAAAATGATGTCACTAAATTTAAGATCTGACGTTTGGTCTTTGAACCATCATCATCAACTTTGTTTTTTAAATGGACGGAATATTTAGTTTTTTAACTTAATAAACTCGTATTTAACTTTAAATCCAACGATATATCACACTTTATATTTATGCGACGTTTTCGAACCAAAAAACCATATTCACTATTTTTCCATTAAAATTACGATTTTTATTCTTAAGGATCTCGGAAATTTTCAAGGTAAGTATGCATCCATTCTTTTTATCACTACTCATTATTATTCTTTTTAATTATTAATTTATTCATAATTTTATAACAAGAAAAATCATGTATTTACATACATTTTACCTATTCATAATAAATTAAAAAGCATTTAATTTAATCAAACGCCTCTATCAACTTTTTGTACCCTTCATAAAAAAAAAATGGATGCATACTTACCTGCGAACGAAAATTTCCCCGAACGTTTGGGGAAAATCATTAGTTGTAATGGCGCAATAGTGAATGATGATGGTTTTTGGTTCGAGACGTCGCATAAATGTAAAGTATTATATATCGTTGGATTTAGAATTAAAATAAGAGTTTATTTAGGTTAAAACCAAATATTCCGCCTATTTAAAAAAACAAATTAGGTGATGGTGGCTCAAGGACGAAACGTTGGATATTAAATTTAATGACATTATTTTATAGAACAGAAAGAGTGGCAATGATAATGTGTCGTTTGTTTTAAAATATCTCTTTAAATAAACAAAGAAAAAAATAAAAACTGTTTCGCAAAATTTCGATCTTTTCCGGATAATTCCAGAACTGCTGCAAATTTTTAAATATTTAAAACGGAATATTGCTAAGCATAAAAATGCGCAACTTTGTCCTTATTTAACCAACCCTGTATCTCTTACCGTTTCCGAGATCCCAACGGTGTTCGTCGAATTTGAAACAGCCTGTATATTGTTTTAACCTTAAGGTTAAATATACTAACTTTTCTATAGCCCATTTAATTGTACTTCTATGTCTATTTCTAGATGCGCAGTACAGAACGAGGGGATTCTTTAGTCCATTTAAGTAGTGTATTAATTTTGGCGCCTAGAAGAATTGTTAAAATCGTCATGAATTTTATTCGCAGTTGCCAGTTGCAGTCTGAGCTACCTATACGTGAAATATGTTCAAAATTTGTTGAAGTTTTGGAGAAACATTCCATTGTAAAAGGTAAAACAAATTAACACAATTTTATAATACGCGCATTTAGTGTGACGTCAGACGACGTTGACGTTTTTCTAACCCTCAAGAACATACCTATTAGAGGCAGTCTTACCGCTTAGCTGTGAAAACAATTGCATGTTTAAAAACCATAAACTTTAGGTCTGCATAATCATACTGGTCAGCAGGACCAAAAGCGATAGATTATACTCTTCTCATATTTCTTTCTCATGCGCTTTTTCACACTGCCATATAGGCTGACTCTAGAGGTATATTTTTAAGGCTTTGTGTGGAATCCAAAGAAACCCCTCTAGCCCCTCTCCATAAAACAAACAAATGTTTCTATCGAAAATATACTTTATTTCTCATTTTTGTTTCATTAATGGCACTATTTAAGATAATTTATATTAGTTTTATCAAAATGGATTACGAGGAACCTTTCAGCATTAATATCATCAATTGAAGTTTGTAAAAATTGTACTTTTGTTTACATAATTAGGTTAGGTGAATAAATATCACAAATAATCACGAAAATTTAGAGTAAGAGTGTCACAAGTAGCCTACACTAGTCACAAACACTTTAAAACACACAAAAACTGACGTAAATCGCGTTATTTTAACTTTTAGCACGAATTCCCATAATAAAAATCTATTGTTTAAATTCCTTGCCTGCGTCGTGACGTCAGCACTAAATGCGCGTATAATGGTCCACCATGTCCAATGTATTTAAACAACCCCTGTAAAACAAGTAGTTCAAATCACCAGCGTATACGAGAGTACGTTAAAAAATGTAAAAAAATGTTTTAAATTTAAAATACTTCTAGTATTAAAACTATGTGAGTAGTGCCTCTATTTACGTTTAAACATTTTGTATGTATGACTGACCTATAGGAGACGTTATAAAATCATCCTAAGTTTTTTTTCTGTTGTATTTTATAATATAGAATTATTTATATAATCTTCTAGAATTTGATGGTCATTGCATAGAATATCTGCAATGTTTATGCTATCTTTTGGATCATCCTGCCAACAGAAATGAGGAGAGATGCGGAAAGGCTATTCCATTGCTAATAAAAGTTCTTAGGGAATTTGAGGAACCTTCTAATAATGTTGTAAGTATTAACATTTCTATTTGTTTATAAAGTGTTTTAATATATTTAGGAATAATTCGATCTTAAACCCTGGGCCAGGAATAAAATCGACTTTATGGTAAGAACACTTTAAAAACCTTATAAGGGGAGTTTCTTTTGACGAGTCTACCACGAATATTCATACCGCCATATATGGAAGCGGCGGTTTAACCCAGCCTGTCACTGTCAAATGTATCGGCTGCCGGACTGGGCATACGCACCACTTTTTGTGTCAGACCGGTTAACCACATTGTTTTACATGCAATTTTTAAACATTGTGACAAAAAATTTATGGGTTACAGTCACTAAATCCGCCTAGTCCGATTGGTTTACGAGTTATAAGTACTGTTTCATTTTCGTTGGATAACTTTGTGCTCACTGTCTAGTAATGTTGTAAAACAGTTTTATTGTAATATTGTAAATCGCAGTCTCTGCATTCATATGTTGCTTTTTTTTCAGGTTGAGTGTTGCATTCTCCTCATACACACATTAAACAAATTTAAATATGCCGACAAATTGATGCTGGATCAACTCAAACACGGTATTATCCCGGTGTTGATAGACAAACTCAGCTGGCTTGTAGGACCGCCTGATGTATTAAACTTGAAACACGCATGCGAGAAAAACGGAAATACATATTTGGCCCTAGTAGTCGGGTGTTGAGCAAGAGGAAGCTACTTCATGATGACGTAAGTAATACGTCGTAGTGTTGCAAATAAATCACATTTTTTTGCAAAAAAACTGTGATTTTTTTTTACTAATTTTTCCTTAAATCCGGCAACAATGAACTTTAAAATACAGTAATGTCCGTTTATAACGAACCCGCTTATTACGAACTTCCGTTTATAGCGAACCAATCTATAGCATACGAACTAAAATATTAATAAACATATGTAAAATTTCTCGCAAATAACCCGCTTATTACGAACTTTCGGATAAAACGAAATTAATTTGTTCGTTATATTCGCAATTTTTTCGGTTATTGGCGATTTCTAAGATCAATGAGACCTCTGGTGGTCAACGGCGCAACCTAAGAAAACAGGTGAACAGACATGTTTACCCATTAAAATGGATATAAAAATATTATTATTTATTTACTTCATTATGTTTAACACGCATTTTTGAGCCTTGTGCGTGAATAGCTGTGTTTTTGCTATCATTTTAATCAACAAGTCTTTCTTTTCACCTATATTAAAACGTTTATTATGTCATCAGAAGAGCCATTAACATCTAAAATAAAATAACGTGTGTATAATCAAAATAATATGATTGGAATTCAAGATTTCTTCTCCTTCCACTGTGTACCTACTATCGGGAGTGCAATTGAGGTATGAAAATACTGAGCTTAGCGTCAAAAACAGTTCTTTACTCATTCCGAAAAAAGTTTTACATGGCGCTTTCTTCACTAATCATCACTAACAAAAAAGTCTGTTAAACCATCAAGGGCACTACTCAAACTTACAAATCGAGTTATAACACACTTAATCCCTAAAAATCTATACAAATTCACGGCTGTATTGAAACTGGAACAGTATTTTAAACCGTTTCAATACCCGAAATCCGTAACAGGATCAAAGCTAGCTGCCTGCATATTACCTACTTCTTTCGACTTTGTTTACGTTTAGCAGCGCCCCCATCGGTATTTAAAGTCGCCAATAACGAACTTAAAACCGTATTTTACCCAGTAAACAGGGAATTCCCCAGAAATCTTTTTTGTTTCTATTTGACGACGAAATTGTGAGTCGAAACTTGGATGATGATGCCATTGTCGCTTCTGTCTCTTCGGAAGTTCATATCGATAATAATGAGGAGCCAACTGATAAAGAATCTGCAAATACGGAATTGATTTCTATTTCTACTGCATCAGACGCGTTTTGGCATATTGACAGCGCTCGCCATTTTCTTCCGTTACAAAATACTCCGTAGCGTGTATTTAATCGACTAGCCGAAGTGAAATTACATATTAATGATCTTCATTTTACAAAAATAAAACAAACTAACTTATGTGATTTTTTTTTACTACTAGGTTCAAATTAACTATTTTTAGTGTGATTATACACATACACATACAGGGTTATTCAAAAATCGATCACGAAACTTAAGGGGGTTATTCTACTTGACAAAATAAGCGTAGAGCTTCATATAATGTTTTTTAAAAATGTCATTCGTTTTCGAGTTACAAGCCGTCAAAGTTCAATTTTTATTTTGGTTTTTTCGCCATATTGAATTTATTTTTTAACCAATCCAGTTGATATTTGGTACACAAATCAAGCTTTGCAGATTCTAAAATTTTAAGACAAAAGTACTTTTTTTAAATACTGCCAGAGGGCACTTTACCTAAAACTTAAAATTGTATTTACATCATAACTTTTTTATTTTGACAGATATCGCAAACCTGGGCACCATTTTTTAGACAATCATAAACTTAAAAAATAAGGTACTCTTTATTAAAGTCGATAAACCTCACCGTTTAGGCACCAATAGACATCAAAGTTTTCATCAACTTCAATCAAATTACCTACATACATACAGGGTGTCCGGTAACTCAACGGACAAACATAACCAAACGATTCTACAACAAAAAATAAGAAAAAAACTTCATATAAACATATGTCCTAAACGAGACATCAAAGTTTTCATCAATTTCAATCAAATTACCTACATACATACAGGGTGTCCAGTAACTCAACGGACAAACTTAACAGAACGATTCTACAATAAAAAAATAAGAAAAAAACTTTATATAAACATATGTCCTAAACGTCTTAGTTTTTGAACTACGGTGTGTTAAATATAAAAAAAAACTCTGAACACCATATAGGTCCTTAATACGGAATATGATGTGTTTATTTTGCATTATTTATGCACGTTCTAAAAAAATGGTGTATAAACACCTTTAGTTCTATTTGTAACGTGGAAGAAAACCTTTATTTTTCATTGGGAATGTTTTCCCTACTCGGTATTTAGTAGTTGTTTAACTTTAAACATTTTTAAAACTAACATATTATACAGTTTTGCTAATCCAACTAGGTAATAAAAGTAATAAAATCTACAAAACGGCGATATTTTTCTCAAAATACCCCAAAAAAGGGATTTTTAGAATCACGTTGGGGATTTTTATCCCAACCCACCTGGCAACACTGATTACTACGTCACGCCACATTAAACTAGATTTTCTAACCTTAAGTGATTACAATTTTTAGACTTTAAAGGAGTGCGGTAGCAGTCCAAGCTCAAGCGACGACGAATTGGACGTTTTCAACCGATACAGAAACAACACTCGCAGTCCCAGTCCCTGTTCGAGTTCAGACGGTGAGAGTGTGAACGCCCTATCGTGGAGCGAACCAAGCCCTAGCAGCCCCAGTCCCACCCGTTCCTTGGTTAACGGTAAGTTGACTTGGGTGGGGTCACCTGGGATTTTATCGAGATAGAGCAAAATTACAGGAAACTTTTAAAAGCGGTTAAGTATTTAGAAGCGCCTTTTGGTTACCAAGGTAATAAGAAACATAGGTAGATTTTTGTGGAGTAGAATCTGGTATTGGGTTTAAAATGTTGCATTAGATGTAGGTTGAAAATTACTGTTAGATAGATTACTTACTGATATATTAGAATGAAAAGGGCTATTTAATTTTCCCTTACTATTAAGTAAAATATTAGAAAAGTAATTAATACAGGAAGTTTTCTAATCATGTGTAAATTTAAAAGCTTAGTCTTAATTTTATAAAAAACAAACCAGTTCTTCCTAATGGAGCTTAAAATGAGACCGCCTGAGGACAGTTATTCCTTAATATCTCTGAAACAGTTCTCACTAAATTAATGAAAATTTTTATGCTGCACAAACTTTTGACCCGAAAATGTTCAAAGAAGTTTTAGTTTGCGTATTAAATAGCTCTCACAAATTATAATATATATTATAATTAATTTATATAAATATAGGGACTGAAGACATACATTCATGGTGTATTACATTTTAGAATCTGATTCAGACAACTACTCTCCAGTATGCAGCGAGGCCGACGACACTGACTTTCCCATTGCTCACGATCCGCTTGAAGAAGACGATGTCTTTCTTGAGCCGCTCTTGCCACCGCCCGATTTAGACTGATTCATTCGAAAATGAAACGGAAGAAGGTATGAAGATATTTTGGAAATTCTGAAAATTATACAACATTAATTACATTTTTTCGTTTGTGTAATATTTTTATTTTCTTTTTGTTATAGAAAGTACTTCAGATGACAAAAGAACATACTCATATCGCTGAAAATGGGGCTCAGTCAAGCAATTATAAGGCTCATCAAGTCCTACATAAAACTGCGGCCACCTCCTCCTCATTTAGCCAACGTGAATCTGTTGATGCAACTGACGAAATGTTCTGTCACCGAACAATACGACGTGAAAGATGTTATCTGTGATATTATAAAGTAAGTCACTAGGAACCAAATCGGGTGGGTGAGGCGGACTTAACACTACATTATTGTTTTTAGAGCTCATGAGAACCTGATAGCCCTGATGCAGACTGATTTTATTCAGACACTTCATGAAATGCGGACCATTCCTCCGAATCACGACTGTTGCTCGAAATGTTCGGTCCATTCTCATTTCACGTATTCTATTTTGAGGAAGTTTACGGAGACGGCTGAGTCGGGGGTTGGAAAAGGAGATATAGCGCATAAGTTACTGAGAGGAGATACGGAGACTAAGCAAAAGTTGGTGATGGTTATTCCTTATATTATTGGGTAAGGATTTAAAAACTTTTTATCGGATTCAGCTTTTTTTTAAGTTTTTTTTTATCATGTCTTTGCTACTTTGTTGTGACATTTCTTAAGCTCAAAAACAAAATAACCTACTATTTGCTATAGGGCAACTTTCTTGAAATGGTACGCCCTGTATATTTATCTATATGCTTAAAAATATGGTTATTTCAAAAATATTGGATTTATTGACCTCCAACAAACGAAAAACTGACTGTATGGCATTTGAGAGTATTTTTTGACAGTGTAAATTTGCTACATACCAGTAGCGTACCTATATATATATGTATGCATCCTTTTTTTTGTACTATATCTGTCAAGCACTTTTTACTTATTTTATGTTTTATGTTATATAAATTATACATATGAGATATCTCTTATAATATTTATAGATACTCTATGACTTGCTACAATTGTATCTCTACAAAACGTAGTCAATAAAAATCTAATCTATGCGTAGGCGGTCGCCTACGGCCTCGCGAGAAGGTGAAGGTATGAAATTTGACATACGGAAATATCATAGAAATGAAAAGGTTCGGCCTTTTTTTAGACCCATAATTGTAATGTGTTATGAAAGAGGCCTCGCATAAGTGTATTTTTATGAAATAGTATGGGAAAGACAGGTAACATTAAGTAAAAATAGGGGTGGACCTTTTTTTTTGCTCATCAAAATTTTTGTTGGAGGACATGAAGGAGAAAAGGGGGCATTGCGGATAACTTGTCCTACGCTTAAAGGGCCTCGGAGGAAAGATGAGGACTTTTTTTTGCTCCTCAAATTTTTTTTTCCACGATCATTGTCGACAAGGGGGCCTCGCCAATACGACTTCGCCTTTGCCTCGCCACGCAACGCCACTGCTACATATAGGGACCAAAAACGGCAACAAAACCACTTAAAAATTTCTATTTCCTTTTAAAATAGAGATATTGATAAAAATAAAAAAAGAAAATGTTAAGAAAAGATGGGACCTTAAAATCTATTACACTGATAAAAAAATTGACGCTAAATTATTCTACAGGGTGTTCAAAAATTTAGGTCAAAATGCGACATTTGGCACTCCTCTGCCTATCTGATCCTATCAAACTTTTGGCAATCCCCATATTATATAATAATAATTCGAATGGAAGGATGGTTATTCCTTATATTATTGGGTAAGGATTTAAAAACTTTTTATCGGATTCAGCTTTTTTTAAGTTTTTTTTTATCATATCTTTGCTATTTTGTTGTGACATTTCTTAAGCTCAAAAACAAAATAACCTACTAATTGCTATAGGGCAACTTTCTTGAAATGGTACGCCCTGTATATTTTTCTATATGGTTATTTCAAAAAATATTTGATTTATTGACCTCCAACAAACGAAAAAATTGACTGTATGGCATTTGAGAGTATTATTTGACAGTGTAAATTTGCTACATACCAGTAGCGTAGCTATGCGTAGGCGGTCGCCTACGGCCTCGCGAGAAGGTGAAGGTATGAAATTTGACATACGAAAATATCATAGAAATGAAAAGGTTCGGCCTTTTTTTAGACCCATAATTGTAATGTGTTATGAAAGAGGCCTCGCATAAGTGTATTTTTGTACTTTGCTTCAATTAGACTAAAAGATAATTAAAATCGGCCAAAAACCAAAGTTATTTAAGATTGAATTTAAACCAAATTTTCTTTGTCCGGTATTTTTTGTCCAGGAGTGTATAAGAATGAGTTGTCAGATATAAAAGAATCTTATCATGTGTTTAAGAAAAAGTAATACTATTTTAGAAAAATAAAACAACCTAATAGCGCCATCTTTTATCAAAGGACAAAACAATAATCAGCCATTTATATGTTCATGTTATAATTTTGTGTTGTTTTTTTTCCGTAGAAATAGATCAATCCTGGGGAAACTAATGTTGAACTGCGGCGGCCTAGAAATACTTATGAAACTACTGCGCGACGACGACGAACAAGACAACCGGCGCAGCCTCAAAGTTTTATGCCAGATGGCGTCGAATTGTCTACTAATAGCCAATCCTAGGAAAGCATCCACGGATCTGAACCGCCCGAAGTTAGTCGCGGACAAATATAAACTATCCGAGGACTGCACCAACGTTGTCAGTTTTCTCTTTGACGACGGCAACGTTCTCAACGCCGACCGTGATTTTTTAATTGAAAAATCTGAATTTTTTAATGGACTACTTAATGGGCACTTTAAGGAGAGTGCGCAAAAAGAGATATCTCTAGCAAATGTAGAGTATAAAAGCTTTAAATGCATGCTGTCCTTGCTCGAAACCGTCGATAAGACTGAAACCATAGAGGTAGATCTAGATTTAGACACCTTACTAGACGTAATCTTGCTTTGCGATAGGTATCTACTGATAGATTTATGTGTGGCGCTTACAGATTCTGTAGAGCAGTTTAGAATATCGACAGACTCAGTACCGACGATCTACAATTGGAGTGTAGAGACTGGTACTAACCTGTTAAGGGTGGAAAGTGTTGCTTTCGCTCTAGTGGCGAGTGTAGATGAAAAGAAAGGTACACAATGTTTGAGAGTTTGTTTAGTTTGGGATATAGAGAGCAGTTAGTGGAAGATATTCAGAATTTGTTAGTAAGATATTTAACTTTAAGTGATTACAATCAGAGAGTTAAAGACATGTGTACAAAGAGAAAACATTTAAAGGAGAAAATGAGGGATAGACTTTTGAAAGATAATGTTTAAATAAGGCTATTTTTATGTATTGAAAAGATTTGTACAGAAATTTATTGTATATTTATATTGTTAAACGCTTTTACTGAATTTTCCAAATAATTGACCTTAAGGATATATGGAAGTTCTAAAAAGTACTGTCATCTATCAATAATTCCATTAAGTTTATAATAGTTAAAAATCCAAAATATTGACTAACAGATACTTTTGGTACTGCCTAGGACAAATTAAGGTTTTATTAAATTATTTTGTATTATTATCTAAAGATAAATAAATCTAGTAAGTTATGATTTACAGCAGTTTTTTGTTCACCGCCTGTTCCAGAGAATATTTATTCTTTTCGTCCACAAGATTGAACAAGTAGGAAAAATATGTTAGAATTACACACACACACAACACAGGAGCATAAAGTTGTTTTTTTTTGAAATTTATAAATGAAGAGGTCGGTGAATTAAGGTGTTATGTCACTTTTACCTTTACTTGTTTTGAGTAATTTATATTTTAACATGTTTGGACGTAGATTTTTATGTTAATTTTTTCACGGATTTTACATCACAAGCAAACAAAATATTTATATATATTTTTTCTTTCGTTGCTAATTTATAGAATTATTTCCTTCCTATTAATTTTGACCAATCGCTATCAAGGATTGGTATGTTAAATATAAATTTTAAGTGGAAAAATTACTTAACAACTGTCAACTTAGCTGTCAGGAGTTTTTCCGGAAAAAATCGAAAAAATTGCATGCAAGTTTGACAAGTTGCAAGTTATATTGTTCCTATTAAATATTGTTTTCGTGTTGTTTTAATAAAAAAAAATGATGTATTAAAATAAAACTCAGGAAATAATCTTATCAAATATCCCTCGTGCATCTAATTTTTCCTGTGAAAAATTGGAATACTCGTTTCTAAATAATCTGTTTGAACAAATAGCATTCGCGAGAGTGGAAAAATCCTCGTCTTTGGCTCCGGATTTTCTAAAGCACTTTTGCTCATGCTATTTGTTAAATCAAATTACTTAAAAACTTGTTTTTTCGAATTTTTCCAAAAAATTAAATGCACTGGGGATATTACTCCCGAATATTGACAGTGTTATTATCCCTTCTTCATTTATTTATTTTTCATTTAAATTGATATTTCAGAAGTTTATTGTAAATGGCCCACAGACTATGCAATTGATTTACGACAGATGTTACAACTCAAATAGATTCAGATTCAAAACCATAATCGCATAATTTCTGGCATTGTCGATGAACAAGTTATACAACCGCGTTTGATGTACGACCGATTGCATAAGTGCGCGCGTCGTTGTCTGGAATTAACTTTTAGAAAGAAATTCAGCTTTATTCCAAGGTTCATTGGCATATTAAAACTTTGCATAAAAGAGAAAAATGCATATGGATTTTTTTGTTCTAGTTAATAAAAAAATAAATACAAATGAAACAAAAGTATGTTTATTGGAACGTAGTCAATATATACCACCTTAGAGCATATACCTAATAGAGGCAGTATTGTCACTAGGCCTAGCTAAAAGCGTGCGTAAGAGGGAAAGACACAACCAAAATCTAATTCATGCGAGTGGTTAGGCGAGTAAATACAATTTTTGACCAGTTTAATTTTCTACTGGTAGATTGAGTTTAATCGGCAATGGTCTATATCGATTATGATACACATTTCTAGTGCTTGACGTTTACTATAACCTAAAAACTGAAACATATTTTTTATTATTTATAAAAAGATTAAAAATAGTTTTATTTACTTCATAATTACTAATTAATTATCTTGCATGAAAAGCACTTTATCTATTGTTCATCAATCTTATTTAATCAAGGATCTAAAAAAGTACTCGAACTATTCGTGTCAATTTATAATAAGTTCAAAAACGCAATATTTATTAAGACGCTGCTAAGTACTTTATACAGAAATTAACCACGGAATTAGGTTTAGTTTATCTTTCAGCTTAAATTAGAGCAATGGAAAACGAAGTAACTGTTCACCCGCTCAGCGGAAGCCCCACATCTGCCTGGAAAGAAATTAGTAGGACCCAAAAGATCTTAAAACTCACTGTGAAGATTCCCCAAAAACCAGTAGACGAAAACAAACTACGATTTGTTTGTATGAGTGACACTCACTCTTTAATAAGAAACATAATGTTTGATATACCTGAAGGAGATGTGTTTATACACGCTGGCGACTTCACCAAATGTGGACAGAAAGATGAAGTTATAGCATTTAATAAGTGGTTAGGTATAAAATAAACATATAAGCATTATATTTTGGTAAATAAAAAGAAATTTTTAGGGTCTTTGCCACACAAACACAAAATTGTGATAGCAGGTAATCACGAGCTTAGTTTCGATGAGAAATTTTCAAGTATGTTTAAAAAGAAAATACAATCTCGGGTGAAAGAAATAGAAGATGAAGTCCCAAACTATGGAAGGACAAAAGATAACATAAGTAATGCTGTACATACTGAGAACATCAGACAGTATTTAACAAATTGTATTTATTTGGAAGATTCAGGTGTAGAAATATGTGGAATCAAGATATATGGAAGCCCTTGGTAAGTAAATTTTGTACTTTACAAAAAAATTAATTTTTACAGCCTTTTTGGTAATCTTAGGCAACCAGAATTTGGTAATTGGGGTTTCAATCTTCCCCGAGGTGAAGAATGTCTTTTAAAATGGAAACTGATACCTGATAACACTGATATCCTTCTAACCCACACACCCCCATTGGGACATGGAGATCTGGTATGTTCTGGAGTTCGAGCAGGATGTGTAGAGTTGTTAAATACTGTTCAGAAGAGAGTAAAGCCAAAGTATCACATATTTGGACATATACATGAAGGTAAAAATCTATAAAAATATTTTTGAGTAAGAGCCCATAAGCAGACCTTTATTTTGTAAAAGCTGAAAATTTATCAATGCATGCTTCTAACATAGGTAGAAGCAATGGTAGACTATAAAGTTTGACTTATAGTGGCTTTGGCAGGTACCAGGTACCAAAGGTTAGTTCTGGTTAGTTAATATAAATATAAATTGAAACTTAACTTTCGTTAATTTATAATAGCTGAATTTTATATATGTTAATTCATAATTCATTTATTTTCATGTTATTGACAAATTGTCTTACATACGTCAAAAGATAAGGTTACAACTAGATATAACATACTTTTATAGCCTTGTTTTTTACAATATACTTAGGCTCTAAAATTAAAATTAAAATAATATTTAAAATGTACAGTAGTTACAAATCACAAGTACGATTAAAATTAACATCATTTTACAATTAAAAACAAAATAGCAGACAACCACATTTAAAACCTAAAACGGAGGTACTCGTCCACCGAATAAAAAGCATTATCCAATAATATGGTTTTTACTTTCTTCTCAAAGTTCTTATATGGCAGAACTCTAATATTTTCAGGTAATATATTAAAAAATTTACAGCCCAGTGTCCTGGGCCACTTTGACACCTTTTCACTCTCCAATAAGCCGGAACTAGATCTTGTTTATGCCTTGTATTGTAGGTGTGTATACTTTGATGGGTCACATAATGAGACTCATGTTGTTTTATATATTTTAAGTTTTCAAAAATATATTGTGAGAACACTGTTAATATCCTATGAGAGATGAATGCATGTTTACAGTCGTCTCTAAAACCAAGATTATCCAAAATTCTAAGGGCCTTTCTCTGTAGGCCAAAAACTCTATGAGTTACTTAGGTACCAATTAGAAGATAATTTCTCAGTCGCCAGACAATTTTGACAGTTCTAACCCCTTGGCAGACAAACATTTAGGGGTGGTCTAATGGTCTGAGAAAGTCCAATATTTGTGTTATTTAACAAGATATGACAAAAAGTCTTAAATAAGAGTTTTAGGGTTTCCAAATAGGCATGTCCTAATGTGTACAGAGTGTCCTAAAATTTTTTTTTTTAATACTGACCTCACAGCAATAACTTTTTTTGGGACACTATGTATACAGGGTGATTCAAAAATCGATCACGATAAGGGTAGAGCTTCATATAAATTTTTTTAAAAATGTCGTTTTTGAGTTACAAGCCGTCAAAGTTCAATTTTTATTTTAGTTTTTTCGCCATATTGCATTTGTTTTTTAACCAGTCCAGTTGATATTTGGCACACAAATCGAACTTTGCCAATTCTAAAATTTTAAGACAAAAGTACTTTTTTAAATACCGCTAGAGGGCACTTTACCTAAAACTTAAAATTTATTTACATCATACCTTTTTTATTTTGACAGATATCGCAAAGCTGGGGGCGCCATTTTATAGACAATCAAAAACCTAAAAAATAAAGTACTCTATTAAAGTTGATAAACCTCACCGTTAAGGCACCAATAGACATCAAAGTTTTCATCAATTTCAAGCAAATTACCTACATACATACAGGGTATCCAGTAACTTAACCGAACAACTTTACTGGTCGATTTTACAACAAAAAATAAGAAAAAAACCTCATATAAACATATGTTCTAAACATCTTAGTTTTTGAACTACGGTGTGTTAAATATTTAAAAAAAAACTTTTTTATATTTTCTAAAGCAAAAACCAGTTATAAAGAAGCCACGGGCGTCATAACAAATAAAGACGGCAATCAACTATTTCTTTCTAAAACGTCGTTTAAATAGTGTGTGAGCAACAAAAAGGGGAAAAATTTAAAAGTGAGACAGAACTGATGACCACGTGGCTTCTTTACTACTGAATCTCAGTCTAATAGGTATCCAAGTAATATATATAAAATTATTTTATAAAATGACGAAAGTAAAGTTTCAATTCATTAACCTTTGGTACCTAGTACCTGCCAAAGCCACTTGAGTCAAACTTCATAGTCTATCATTGCTTCCAACTATGTTAGGACCATGCACTGACAAACTTTCAGCTTTTACAAAATAGCGAAGGTCTGCCGCTCACGGGTCCTTGGACTATTTCAGTTAAAAAACATGTAATAAATTTAAGGGCTTTGCCTGATTAGATCTAGCTGCAGATTAAACCAAAGTCGGTCTATATAGGGTCGCGACATCCGGCCACATTGCTTTGACGTGTTATGACGTCACATCTCCCATTTTTCGGCCATGTTGTTCAGTGCTGGAGGTATACAGTTTATTGTATTAGTGGAACAACCGTTTAAACAACAGTTTTTAATTATTATTAAGTTGTAAATTCTTTTACTTTAAATAAAAAACATTTGGAATTACATCTTTCAACAAATATCACTTCCAAAACAATGCAAAATGAAATGCGCAAATTCTAGACGCCACTGGATTGATCATCATTTTACCCAGTCTTGCCAACTTTTCTCCGTGGAGTGCCCTTCCTTGCGTCCCCGACCTCGAACCGCCTAAAAGTTGAGGATGTGTCGCAACCTTATAAATATAAACTAACCTTGGATTAAACAAAGGTTTTCTAATTATTTAATTTTTTAGGTTATGGAGTAACATCAGATGGAAAAATTATTTTTATCAATGCTTCTACATGTGACATCAACTATATACCAAATAACCTACCTGTAGTTTTTGATGTACCTATACCACCAGGTTTTACAAAAAGATAGGCCCAGATAGGTCAGATAAAATAATGTTGGTTTAAAAATACAGTGTTTTCAAAAAACTGCAATATTTGATATGGTTATTGATGATAAAAGTTGTGCTTTAAAAAGAACTAATAGTAATAGAACAAAAATCTATTATTATTTAAAAAAAAATAGTACAGTAAATCAGTATTAGATGATATCAGCAAAATAGGTAGAATTGTTCCGTCTCTTAAAAAATATTTATACTTAGAAGATAAATGTATATCATATTAGCTATTTGTAAAAGTATAAACAAAATATTATTTGGCTTTTCTCCAGAATAAAATTAAAAGTTTACTTAACATTTTAAGAAAATTAAAACTTTTATACATTATGAAGAACTATTCTGCTCTTACACAATATAATAAAAGTTATTATTACTTTAAAAGAAATAAAATAATGAAATATTTAATATTAACTTACAATACAAAGGTTTCAATCTATAATCAAAGGTTCATTATTTTAATCCAATAAAATAAAATCTTAACAAGACGCCAGACGAGAAATGGGCCAATGGTTGCGTCTCATAAATGTGGTAAATAGTTTACCAAAAATGTGGTAAACATTTACACACCATTGGCCCAGTTCTCGTCTGGCGTCTTGTTAGGATTTTATTTTAATGGATTAAAAAATTACAACCGAGCGCTAATGAACCTTTGTTTATAGATTGAAACCTTTGTATTGTAAGTAACTTAATAATAAATATTTCATTATTTTATTTCTTTTAAAGTAATAATAACTTTTATTATATTGTGTAAGAGCAGAATAGTTCTTCATAACGTATAAAAGTTTTAATTTTCTTAAAATGTTAAGTAAACTTTAAAATTTATTCTGGAGAAAAGCCAAATAATATTTTGTTTAAATTAATTCTCCCAGAAAACAAATAAAGTGTAAAAGTATATCAGCCACTAATGCAATAACAAAACAAGCACTATTAGTCACCCAATATGAAATGTTTACATGTTGACATTCTCGTTAGACTGTCTCCTTTCCACACATTGCCTATGAACAACTTCATTTAGCTGGTTGTTTATAAAAGTATGGTTACAGGAAAAACCAAGATAGGGCATTTTTATTTTGTTTGCATATACTTACAAATTTAACAAACATGTAACAACTCATAAAAGTTTGCTTCTGTTGCAGTTTTTTGGACATACTGTAGAATTACCCCAGTGATTTTAAAAATATTTCATTTTTTCTGATACTAGTCATGTTCTTTTTTATTTTGCCAATATTTTTTTATCCATCATAGAATTTACAATGTTTTTATATACTATTTATTTTTAATTTTACAACCTTTTACTTTTGTAACACATATTTATATTTTTCTTACTGTGTTGGCTGCGCCATTTGAAACATTTAATGAAATAAATGTTATTTCAGTTATCTCGTATGTTTTTATTTATTGTATGCATCCTTTAAGGGATATGTACAAAAAAACATTTGTACAGAAAGAATAGAGTAATTTATTAAAAATACTAGAGACATTTTGCACCTCTTAAAATAACAGACGTTTTTTGGCCTCCTTATGGTTATCGTTATTAAACATAACGATTACGGCAGCAGCTTAAGACAGAGATTTTGCAGCCTCTTTTAAGAAATTTATCTTGCGTCTGCGCTTTCGACACATAACCTTATTTTTGCCTGTGGTTCACCGATTTTAAAGTTAACGAAAAATCACTATTTACTTTTATTCTTCATAAGATATAAATTGATATTTAAATATATGCAAACACTTCTGTTGATTTCGTTTTTTAAAGTAGATGCAAACAATACAGTATAAGCAAAACACAAAAAATAAGGTTAAGTTTGGTAGTAGAATAAAAAGCAAGTGTGCCAGATTGTAACATCTAAATTAATTACTGATTTAGAATATCCGTAAAAGTGCAACTCCGTTTTAATTTCTTAACACTATTTGATTTTTATCACTGCTATAGATTTTTCGCTAATTAGAGCCTTTGTATAAATGATATTTTAATTAAGACGGCAATAAAATTTTAACCTTTTAAATAATTGATATTAAAATTTCTACAATCCGGCAACCACGCAGTTTAACAATAACGATAACGATAAGCTCTTCGGTATTCATCCGTAATTAAAGGAGTCCGGTATGGTTAATAACGATAACGAATCATGTTTGCGTTACTGCGCAGTCTCAGAATAACGTTAACCACAACGGAATTGCAAAATAAGGGGTGCAAAATGTCTCTACTGTCTCAGGTGTCTGGAAGAAATAATTACCAATGTTTTAAGTTTATTTTGTGTATTAAAATAAAACTACACATTACTACAACAATTCTAAAATCTTTATTTGTCTTTTGATAAAGAATAAATAACATAAAAAAGGCAAAAAAAATAAAAACAAGTGCATTCTTATAAAACACAGGTACTCATATAAAAAAATCCTTATAACCCATGTTTTTGTTTTTAGGTAGTTAAGTACCAAAAACCCTAAGAAATGCTTCTATTCCTACATCTACCCTAATAAATTGCTGTTGGTATTTCCCCTGTAACACTTTATAAAATGCAAGAAAATAAGAACAATTTTAAAATAAAATAAGTCGGAAAATGCTTTCTTTCCTAAAAACAGGGTGTTAAAGTTTTAAAAAATACCAGTGGCTTTCGAACAAGATTTGTATTGACTTTTTTAATAAAAAAATACTTAGTATGCCACTGCTTTTTCTTTTAACCAATATTATTTTTGAAATACTCATTTACTTTGGGGTTAATTTGGTCTCTTGATACTTTTCCTTACAACGAACGATTTTCGTTTAAAAAAATATAACCTATTTTGATGCATGGTAACCCTTGGTGCACTAATCAATCTCAAGGTATCGTCTTGGCTGGTACTAGAATGCCTCAAGGAACTCAGGGAACTGGCGGAACAAGCAACACGAGGTTGATGTGGGTGCCAGGGCATTGCGGAATTCGAGGAAATGAAAACTCAGAGGAACTGGCTAGAAGGGGTCAGCCGCGACATACGTCGGGCCAGAACCAGTCCTTGGAGTGCCAAAGAGTACCTTCCGGAGCGCGGTACAAAACTGGGTAAAGGACCAGTAAATACTGCACTGGGAAAGGCGTCCTCAACACATGCATAGGAAAATATACATCAGAGGACCATGCACAAAAAGAGCTAAAGAACTACTCAAAATGGGTAGGAAACAGCTAAGAACAATCACAGGTTTCCTCACTGGACATGCTCCAGTGAAAGAACACCTGGATTAAATGGGATTATACAATGGAGATCTGGACTGCAGATTATGTGGAGCAGAGACCGAAACAGTAACTCACATACTATCAGAGTGTGAGGCATTGGATCACAAAAACAGGCAATCTTCGGGGATATTAGAGTGCCCTCGGAAACATATGGTACGCACCCAGCTGACCTATACTGCCTTCTTCAAGGAACTAGGCTACTGGAATGGGTACAATAACACGGGAGTTTGGTAAAATAAGCTTTCAGGCTGCAGTGCCACCGGACATGTAGACGGCTCCTTGGGAAAAAAATGCATGGCATAATCCCCAAAATCTGATGTGGTGTTTTATTTCTCAGTTAGATTTTTGACTGTGTAATAGCTTCCTAAGAGCAACAACTTTTTAATGACATTAAAAATATAGTAATGTAAGTATTTCACCTTACTCTAATACAAATTAGACAAAAACGAATTTTACACACAAAACACCATATCAGATTGTATTGATTTTGCCATGCATCAAAATGGCTTTTATTTTTTAAACAAAAACTGTTATATTGGTTTGGTTTTTCCCCAAAAAAATCCATACAAATTTTGTTCGAATGCCACTGGTAAAAACTTTTTAATAACTTATACAGCAAAAAAATGTAATGTAATTTTTAAAAGAAGTGTACCTTATTTCCTTGCATTTTATACAGTGTTAAAAGGAAAATACCAACCTAAAAAATAACCCTGTATTGTTGCCTTACACAAACACCTAATATTCGTCTTATGAAATAGTGTTTCATCTTTGGTCATTGTGTTAAAACATACTTGTAAAACATGCAAATTAAATATTTATTCCAATAAACTAAAATATTAATATTCTTTAAAATCATTGAGTTTTACAAGGGATTTAAAATCAGGTTTTTAGCTCACATATTAGTTTTTGTAAGACAATACTGATATCTTCTTACTAAAAATACTAACACAGAGTGCTTATTGATGAAGTTTTAGCAGTATCTATAAAATAAGTAAGGTATTTATAGAAAAATAAATAAAATTTTTTAGTTTTAGTTTCATGTAAACATAATTATGGTAAAATTACCTCAAGTAAACAAAAAAAAATTCAACAAGTAAGACTCAATCTATAGCACAGCAAACTGTGCCAGACTATATAAATAAAATAAAAAGTTAAAACTATCCCTAAATTCTACCCACCAAAATAAATAATGAAATAAAAAAAACTTTTAATTTTATGGACATATTGATAAAGAGTTGACTTTTACGAACACTGCTAAATTTGCTATATTACTCTAATTTTCTGGTGTCTTTGGATTCTGAAGGCTTAACTGTCATGATTTCTGAGGTGGAGTCTTTTCCTGTTGGGTACCTAAGAGATTTTTCTTAACTTCTTGCAAATCAAGGTTCTGCTCCTTCATGGCTTTCTAAAAAAAACATTTCTTAAGGTAAAAGGAACTTAGGTCAAATACGATTCAATACTTTAATTAACAAAAATTTTAAAATAGGAAATAGTAGGTAAGGTGTATATTTAGAGGCTTAAATATTGGTGGTTACCTTAACACAATCTTGGTAAACTTTGAACAAGGGAGCGCACATTGAATCATTAGTTCGTCCCTTTAAAAAGTGTTCTGAAAACCAAGTATTAAAGCACTCGTCGTATTCCCTTTTAAGATCATTACAGGTTTCGCCTATGCTGTTCATTTCACTTGTAATTTACAATTTTCGTTACTTATATAGGCAAAAATTCAATATACCTTCGATTTAATTAAAGGATTTTTTGACGCAAAATTTGTTAGGTTTGGTTCAAATTTTGTTCTTCGTATATCTTTAGTATCGTGAGCGTTAGCTTCGTAGCAAAAGAATTACCCTACTTTTGTTCCTTAAAGCATACGTCTTAGAGGCAGCCTTGCACACACTGCACAATAATACACAAATTTTCCCTCTCAAAACCGGTCATGTAAACGCACTTGCATGAAAGCAAATGTCAAATGAAGCCTTGATACACAAGATTTAGATGTACCTGTCAGTACTGCGTCAGTTTTGGCAGCTGGTGGCGTGATCAACTTAAACATAAGCGTGATTCATCGAAAAGTTTTTTTATTTTTGTCAATGTATTAATTACTTTTAACTTTCCAAAAGCATGGATAACCTTGGTACATATCTATAAAATCACGCAATACATCTTCCTGGCGCCAAAGAGCCATTTTGTTAACTCAAAACCAACAATATAACCCCGTAAACGACGTCCCTAAACTGAAACGTTAACTGACGTGTCCTACACATGCACAAGTTTGCACGACGCGCGCCACGAAAAATCAAACTCGGACATCGAGTCGCATGATCTATGGTCGCATGTCAAGCCAGATGTGGCAGTTTTTTAATACACACGGTCAAATTTGCGCGCGAGCTTTGGCTTTTTTGACAGATGTGACAGTTTTGCATGTCCGTGTATACCCCGGTAAATTCAAATTAAAATTAACCGTTACTGTCAAAGTCAAACATTGCATATTGCATAACGTAACCTCATTTTTTAATTTTTTTATTCAGACGAAGAATAGTTATGTTTTTACTCTTAAAATGTTGGAAACTTTAGTTTCGGTGGTGCATTTCGTAAAAACAACGTTTTACTATGGACTGTATATTAGCTACAAAACAGGAGACCTACTAGTACACTCGCTAAACACTATTTTCCAGTATTTTTTATTGTGTTTGGAGAACTCTAGGAGTTTTTCTCAGTTTTATGCGAATCATTAATAATATTTTTTCAAGATGTATTTCTGGTTATGCAGCAAATAGTTTTCTTTGTCACGACAAGTATCGAACTTATATATACAAGTATTAGTGCAGTTTTATTAAAAATATCATCATTTATATCAGGTGCTGCAGGTTTAATCTTTTCTATATACAGTGGAATTACCAATGCAATAACTGCTGTGAGCGGCGGTATAGGACAATCATTTGTCTTCATAAAGAAACTAGTGGTTCTTTTCGGTTCAGGAGTATGGTTCTTAATAACGTTCGTGCCTTTGTTACTCTACTACTCTTGCCTTTTGTGCGTCTCCTTTATTCACAATATTTATAAAGAAATATATGATATATGCCTAACTGGGGTATCAAACCTAAGAATGCTGATTAAGGACATTGTACTCTTTGTTCTAGATGTTCCGCTTGAATCAATTGCAGGCATTCTAATAGCCTTAAGTCTAGGTTACATTTTTAGCCAATTCTACATTTTATTGATCTCGTACTTCAAGCAGCAACTAAGAAAGATTAGAAACTGGTTAAGGAGACAACATGTTGAAGTAAGAGAGATATTTTCTTTATACTCAAGTTCATTTCAAAGGCAGCCACCAAGACAACCACATATTCAAACACCAAGGGCTCGTCAGCCACTAAGAGATGTAGGGGTTCATGCCCAGCAAGATGGAAGACATAGGTCAGTAATCCAGCAAAATGTTCAAGCTCAAAGAGCAAACCACAATCCACAGAGAGCTCAAGACAAACATGAAAATTCTGATTTAGTGGACGAAAAGTGTTGTGTCATTTGCCAGGAGAGGAATAAGTGTATTTTATTGTTGCCTTGCAGACATTTGTGTCTTTGCTCTGAATGTACAAGAGAGCTAAGATATTATAATGAAGTTTGTCCCATCTGTCGAACACATATTGACAGTACAATGAAAATATTTGTATAGTTTGTAAAATAACAACTGTGATGTTTTTATTCATGGATTTTCCCACTAATCATAGGTGCCCCTTTCTTACTTAGGGTGTTTCAAATTAAATGTTGATTATATTAATAACGATTTTTTTCTTTAAACATAGTTTTGGAGTGAGGCAAAATGCTCTATAGAATAAATGGCTTAAAATCTTTGCCATTATTTAGATATTTTGTATCCCTAAGTAAAGGAAGTATGATCACCAAAGATAGTGTTATTATTCAATGTATATTAAGTTTTTTTTTAATGAGAAACTGAACTTTAAACACTAATTGAGGGGGCTAATTTTAAACTGTACAATCTCCAAAATTAAGATTGTTCTGATATATCGAATAAAAAATGAACAAAGAACATTAAATCTAATGCATTCTTTCTTAACTGTGTAATGGATGTAGTATAAGTATAAATGAAGATTGTACACTTTCAAACTAGGCACCTTCAATTATAGTTTTAAATTAGAGTTATAAAGAATTATTTTCTAAGTTTGCAATAAACCTAATTGTTTTAAAAGTAATTTTGTATTTAGTTCAACTATGTAATAGTAAAAATTTAGTGTAAAATTGGAACATTATATGATAACGGGGGCAACCTATTATTTTCTTGTTGGGACTTAAATGTTCCAATTAAAAACAAAGACTGATCTTTTTATAATTTGAGACTGGGTGTTGAATTGAATTTAGAAAAATAATAAATGTGATGGTTTTTGTTAATATTAACCCTCAGATAATGATGAGTTTTCAGTAATGCTACTCATAATATAAATTATATCAATAATGTTGAAGTGATTCTACATTTTGTATTTTTGATAACCATCTAGATGCTTTAATATAGATACCAAAAGCTTCATAAAAGATTGATGTACACGCATATTAAAATTAAATATACATATACAGTGTCTCTATGGATATGTATGTATATAAATTTTTGCTTTACATTAAATGCCAAAAGCTGTAATAAAAATTGCTCTATGATATAGAGGGTTGTTCAAAATTGGAAAATATTATTTTAAAAATAAAAAAAATAGGAAAAATATATTTTGTGAAACTACTTGATTAAATAGCATAAAAAAGAAATAAAATAAGTCTAATAAATGTTTTCCTTATCACTTATTACTGGGGCAAAATTACGTGTAAATTAAAAACAGGTTTTTTCTTCATAAAATTAATTGTACTTTGATGCAAGCATTATTTTATTAAGTGAGAATTATTTATGTAAGTAGTAACACAAAAAGTAACAATTTATTTCACAAAAAGTTAATATCAAATTTTTTTCATGCTTTTTAAATAAGTAGTTTTAAAATTATTTAATATCATTTTTTTTTACAAAATAACATCTTTGTAATTTTGAATCTCTGTATACATATCTGAAGGCAATTTTTTTATTCTATAAAAATAATTTTTTCACTGAATAATTGTATTTTTTTTTACTTAAACTCAATTTTTCCTAGAATTCATAACCAATGAGAAAAAAGTTTAGTTTTTGGCTTTTGATTACTTTTTTTATGCTATTTAATTATGCAGATTTAAAAATACGAGTTTTTCTTTTTTTTAAAGTAACATTTTGGCGATTTTTCAACAACCCTGTATATCCTATGACAATTTTTATTATAGTTTTTATTATTTCAAATAAAGCAAACATTTTTATGGAAAATAGCTCTTTTTTGAAGTATTAAAAATAAGAATTTTTAAAGGTACAGTAAAGTCTGTCTGTGGACACTGGACACACTGTATTATGTAACTGCTACTAAGACATATAGAGTATTTTATACATTTTTTTAGTGTTATTATTCTTGTATATATTTAAATAAAAAACATTTCTTAACTAAACAGAGTCTATTTTACGGTTTTGAAGTAACAAATTATGTACAATTAAAAAGTAAAAAAGTAATATCCCATTTTTTTATTTAAGCGCGGCTAAAATATCTTTTTAAGGGACAAATGTTCGCCATTTCTGTCTATTTCCCTACAAAAAAAAAAACAGTTTTAATCAAAATCATATATTAAAAATAATTCGGATTTTATAAAACATTATTTTGTGTAGCTAAAACATTTTACGGTTCTACTTGCCTCTGCATGAAAACTTTTATTGTATCTTTGGTACTCTCAGGAACAAAAGTAAGATTTGAAATGTTCTTAAGGGAATTTAAACAGCCTGTTAGATTCCACATTGGTTTGAATTTTTGTCTTCACTCTGAAATAATTTTAAAAATTATAAATTTTGTGAATGGACACCTTAAAGCTGTTTTAACATACCTTTATTAAACCTAAATTAACCAATATACTATTGTTAACACAAGAAAGCATATTATGTTTCTGTGCCCATGTAAATAGTTCTTTGTACAAGTTTTCCACAATTTTGGAGGAGGACTGGGCAACTTCTGGTTTGGTATTGTCACTGAGAGCAGCCACCTTCATTAGACTTACTACATAGTTGTCTATGTCAATTTGGTCATTTTTCTACAAAAATAGTTATTAAATGTGGAAAGAATTAAATTTTTTAAGATTAAAAATAGTTTTTAAGGATTTACAATAATATTATACAACAAAAGCGAATAGAACACTCATTACAGAAAAAAATAAGTTATACCTTCAATGCATTTAAAATAAGTTGCTCTCTATTATCTCCTAATAATATTAAATTTTGGGCACTAGGTATATTTAAAAATTCTTCTACTGACACTAACTTTCTTAAATCCTGGACCTACAAATAAAAATGCAAATAAATATTACACATTTCCTTAGAAAACTTTGGTATTAAAAACCTTTATAGAATATTCAGATTAAAGAAAACTTTTGGGTCAAAATATGAAACAAACATAGTTTAAAAGGTTTTTAAAATAAAGACAGACAATGTATCCACGATTCTAATTAAGAAACACAGTTTTGCAAGATGTTCATTTAGTTGATAAAAATGGATATCTAGATATTCTAGATCACAAATGGCAAAAAATATTAACAGAAATTACCCAATTTTGGGTTTGTCTCAGCTAGAAACAAACATTCCAATCAAGACATTTAATTTCAGAAAAAAATATTAGGTATTATTGTCTTATAACCTGAATAAAACAAAGAATGGTTAACTGCCTTTGTACATTATCCTTCAGTTCAGAATTTTTATCAAAATCCATGATGAAAACCACTTAAACTCTTACCACAAGTTGTAAACTAGCTTTTTTATCTTTTTATTGCATACATCCAATAAACCGTGTTTTTTTAAAATATGATACTAACTGCAACAACAGCAACCAAAATATGACTTAGAAATGTCATAGTGCTCCAAAAAGGTTCAAAAAGTTTCTGATAAGGGGAAAAATTGCAATTGCAACATTGCCAAATCACTTAACTTTAATAGGTAATATTTTTAATAATGCAATTTAAAAGAATTTTTTCTTCATTTAAACTCACTGACATAGCACACAACAATGATTTTAAAAATATGTTTGTCTTTTAATGTTTTCCTACATTTGTACTCGTAATTTGTATAAATTTTAAAAGTATGTTTGTTAAAAAAAATAGTTATTTTTTTAGATTTTTATCCTATTAATTATTTTATACATAATATGTTTTATTATTTGATTGTTTAAATTTTAATTTTTAAATTTGTATTTAACTATTTTTATTCTTTAACTTATGACTTGTGAAAATACAACTTGTATGGGCATTCATCAATAAATATTTGAATTGAACACCACTATGGAAACCTACCTCTTCCACTTCCTGATCTTCTTCAGTATCACTATTTTCGCTATTGTCTGATTCCTCTTCAGAGTTCTCAGCATCGTCTTCAGACTCTTCTTCTGATTCATTTTCATCTAATGAGCCCAATACATTAAACTTTCCTAAGAAAAAACAATTTTTGTTAAAATAGAATTTTATACCATCTTAACACCTGAGTGGCTTTCCAGTGACGTAAATAGAGCGCTCCCGAGTAGCTCAGGAGCATTTTGTTCTACTTTATGGTGTTCCAGTGACGGAAAGTGTTATGCACCTGAGCTACTCCATTTTTCTTTCCCCTTGCCCCTCATGCACCAACCCCTCTTTTGGTTTTTGTGATTCAAACGTGTTTTTTTATGGTTAAGGATGGATTTTTTAAAATGGAATTAGATATTAAAAAGAGATTATTATAATAAAGCCATCAGAAAGGTTAAAAACAACGAAATTTTAAAATTTCTTAAAGTATCTCTCTTTTCTTGTCTAAGGATGCATTCCAGTGACTAACTTTTTAGAGCAGTTCAAGAGCTTCAAGCCCTGGAGCGTGACGCATAAAAATTTTCGTCACTGGAAAGCAACCCTGCACTCTTACCAATTTCCTTAAGTTTATTTTCTAATTCTTGTACTCCCTTATCACCAAATTGATTTCCATCTAGTACCAAGTTCTTAAGTTTGATCTTATTGGACATAGCATCAGCTATTTGCAGGCCACCTTCTTTTTAATCTCATTAAAACCCAATATCAATTCTTCTAGTTTTCATGGCCAGATTTTAAACCTAAGTAAAAAAATATTTTGGTTTAATTACAGAATAAAACCTTATTACAAAAGAAAAATACCTTTAGCTAATGAAATAGCTCCTCTTGTTTTCAACAAGCAATCCCCAAAATTAATTTCTTTTAAATTCTGTAAATCAGGCAGTGCCTGAGCAAAAGCTTCAGCACCCTTTGGACCAATGGTGTTGTCATTTAAATTTAAAATTTGTAAATTTTTGTTGTGAGTGAATGCATCTGATAGAGCTGCAATACCAATGTGATAAATTCCATTTTGTGGCATTGCTATTTCTTCGAGAGTACCAATCATCTAAAAGGGTTGTGTGTTTTTTAAATGATTATAAATTAAATTATTAGGAAGATTTTAATTCACTTATGTACCTACTACTTACCTTAAAGACTGCGGCAAGTGCTTTGGCTCCTTCATTTTCAAGTCTGTTTCGTCCCGCAATAAAAACTTTTAGAGCTAAGGGTTTCCCTTCATTTTTACTGCAATTATAACAATCTGTGAGGGCGGATGCTAAAAGTTTTCCACCGGTAATACCCAAACCGTTGTTATTTAATCTCAATTCTTCCAAAACATAGCAAGTTGAACTTCTTAGTAAAGATGCCAAGCCTTGGACACCTATAGGTCCAAATGCATTGTCACTCAAGTCTAGCTCAGTCAAACGCGCCCCTGCTTTCATCAAACCATCTCCAAGGAATTGCTAGGAAGAAAATTTAAAATAAGTATTTGATACTCTTCACTTATATGTATTCCTTTGAAACTTACCAAAGCTTTTGGGATTTCAGATTTCATTCTTCCAGTGAACATATCTTTCCATAAGGCCCTCTTAAATTCCGGGTGCTTTTCCAAGGCTTCTGCAATGCCTTGCGAAGCATCGACACCAAGACTGTTACCTTCTAAATTTAGGTATTGTAACTCTTCACATTTATTGATTTCTTCCACTACCGGTTTTGCTATAATTATAAATGAGTTAGAAATCTTAATAATAATTATAAATTACTACGTACCATCAGCTTTTGTGTCCAATTTTAATGATTTTCCAGCAAAAGAGACTCCGGCCGGTGAAACCCTTGTACTTTGCAGGGCATCGGCTAATGAGTCAATATTTGCGGTAGACTCAGTTCGACTCATTGTAACGTATCTTTTTATTAAATAGATAAATATACAGACAGAACAGAATACAACGTTTTTAGAAAAATTTAAAACACAAAACGGCAAAACACGCCGCGTTTTATTTTGACAGTTGATTCACTTGAAGTTGTCACTAGGCGAATTTGGTTTAGTGCTGTTGCTATTGCAGTAACCGGTTATACATTGATATATGGTGTTTGACAAAGCAGAACAACAAATATTTAATAAAGAGATAAACACACAGATTATTGACTTTAATAATTTTCTTTTTGAAAGATTTGGTTTGCTTGTATTTATCAATCATTTTCAGGTGTCCCCGAATTGAGCTGGCAAATAGCCTTAACATTTTGATATGGTTTAGAGCCAGCAATATCTGAATCTCCCCGGGATATGGATTGACCCTAGAAGGGTCGCTCTACCTTTGTTAAGTTTTGAGACGGGATGAGGCCGCGCGATGCTGGCATGTTGGACCGAAAGGGCCAGAGCCAAAAAATAATTTGAAATAATGAACCAACAAAGATTTTTTAAACAAATTGTTTTAAATTACTTTTGAAATCTTGTTTATGCATAGAGATTTACTTAAGACTGGATTTATGCACTCACACCACAATATACTAAGCTTTACACTGCAAAATTTTAAGTGGCTGCTAGAGTAAAGTGACCACTAGACATACAAGTAAAATACGATTGTTTTTTTCCCCAAGTTTTTTTGAAGAGCAAAAAAAAGGTCCGTTCTTTCTTTTATTGGGGAATTATTATTTATCTCCTAAGGGGTCACCTCAGTGACAAACCTGTCTCTCCAGCACAAGTAGGAATTTTTTCAAAAAAAAAAAATCGGGATATTTTCCCACATCGGCGGGACTGTCCCGCCAACCGCCAAGATCGGGACGTGTGGTCACTTTTTGCTAGAGGGCACTCGATTCAATTAGGTTATTTCGTCTTTGTCAAATGTATAGAATAAAAAAACAAGTGTGATAATGGTTTTTAAATTATTTATTTACCAAATATGCAATACAACAATAGATAAGTCATTTTTATTCTGCCATATTATACAAAATAAAACATTTAAAATCTGAGTTTGAGTAACTTTTCTCTTAGATGACAAAATGTATGGCATATAAGAGAAATTCAACAATTAAAATACAATTTCAACGAAATTTTTCAGCAAAAAACATAGAAGTCTTAATTTAAGCTAAGTTTATGTACAGTGAAATACAAGAGGTTATAGAAGTGTGGAAAATTCAGTAATAATTTATACAGGTCATCTCAAAAATGCGTTTTTCTTTAAATACAGTTCTTTCTCACCCAACTTAACTTATAAGATTATTGAAGCCTCTTTAGAAGCAAATATGATAAAACAGTGATTGGGGATTGAAATTACCCTAAATAAACTCGAAAAGGAGAAATTACAAGATATTTTAATATTTATAGTCATCCAATAAAAACAATTGGGCCAGATTTGTATCCTCAACATTGAAAAAAAAGACCATCCCTGTGTATTTTTATCCATAGAATAACAAAGAACATTAAAAATAATAATTTGACTTCAAGTGGGACAGATACAACACAATATTAACATTTTCTAAGCAAAGTAACATCCATATTCATTAATTGTTTGTTCTTTATTGCAAAAAATAGAAAATATATATTTTAAAAGCAAAACTTGAAGCTAGAACCACAGAAGTGAAGATAATCCCACACTATAATACCTGACCTTAAGTGTTCTTTTATATTTTACTGGGGAGAAATATACAAAATCGCTACCTTTTTTTATATGAGGAAAGGCGTAAATATTGCCATGTTGGGTCCTCATCATGATACAATGAATACAAAGTATCGTGATTACCGCCTCTGACGTAGTAATGGGAGAAAATTTGTAAACAGAGTTGAAACCATACGTTGTTTGGCGTTTACTCTGCTTTTCGGAAGTTTTATGACTTTAAAACTAGTTAAAGTACAAGATAATTTGTTTTTAAGTGCTTTAAACAGTGGTTTGTTTCATAAATTTCGTTTATGCTAATAATATTTTAAACTAGGTAACATGAAATACTACATTCTTACTGAAATATTATTCTAAAACTTATTTCTTTAAAATTTTCCTGATATTTAAAAAAATTACCGATATTTTTAAACATTGCAGTCTTTCTTGGGGCCTCAATTTAAATATGGCTAGGGAAAAACTCGTAAGTCATTGCGCAAAGCGAACCGATATGGAATCACCGTTGATCCTACCTTGTTTTCGTTGTATCATGGGTCCTCACTGGATGACCTCATATAACCGACACATTATTGAGGAATTCTACAAAATTTATCTGTGAAAACTGCAGAAGCTTTGGCAGTAAAAAGGTGAAAAGCTTAATTTGTTCTTTAATTTAAAAAATAGTTGTATTTTTATCATTAATAGATCATTCATTTTTACAGTCAAAATTAAATTTAACCATAGAAGAAAGCATTCTTGTAAAGCACTTTCATATGCTTCACAACTAATTAACATTTTTTGCTAATGATATTATGGGCTAGGAGATGGATAGAGATAAATTTGGCAGAATTTTGATATAAATTATGAAAAAATAAGGGAAAAACTTGGCTAGAAGGCTTGAATTTAATTTCAGATATCTTTAAAACTATGAGAAATATTAATAATGCTTACAACAATCTTATAAAAGATTCTTATGTGATAATCTTTATTAAGACGTACTGAAATGCTTATAAAACATATAGGAATGTGTTTATGTCTTTTTAAAATAAGTATCTTTTCTTATTTTTTCTTAACTTCTTTTTCATAGACGATTACTAGCGACGCTATATTTATTTTCTTAGTAATCGGTGCCAGGATAAAAACTTTAATACCATGGAATTTTAATATTTTCATAAACGACAACAAAATCATACTGCTAATCTTTGCGAGTGACTGATTTTCAGATTGGATGTGTCTGTGAGCAAAAGTCCATGCAACTTGTTGCACCGATTGTACTGTCTATACAACCTGTCAAGTTGCATAGTCTGAGGGCCGTTTTAACAGTGGCGGCCGGTACTAAAGGAGCACAACGGAACGTGCCCACCCTTCAAGTAAAAAACAATGATTTTGTGAAATATAATTTAATTTCAAATATTTACTATACTTCCATTAAAACACTCCTGCTCAAAACTTACTTCTAAATTACTCCAGACTGCCGAACGATCTGCCTAAATATCAAAAGTTTATTCCCAAGCCGTGGAACGCGAGAATTCTGCCCGCTTTGTCTTGTATATTTTGCTCATGTGACATTCGTCTCCTTTACGCGAAAATAGTATAAAGGGAATGGGCACAAATTTATGTGTCTTCAGTTGTCTCAACCAAAAGTCGAAAGTTAAACGATAGTGGCTGGTAGAGTTTTAGCAATATTTATTGTTGATTATGATTATATGTTTCATTTTAACAAGTATAGTTAAGTAAGTTGAGAGTTATGTGATGTTAAATGTGATATTTTAGAAATGGATTCACAACTGGAAATAAATACGGTGCAGTTCCTACTACAGAATAACAGTTTGCCTTTGAATAGAAACTTTTAATTAAATAAAAATGAAGACCTATCCCCGATCTTCAAATTAATTATGCACCTACAAGTAAAACTAGGACATAAAACAGAGTTTTTAATAAGAACATTTATAGAAAATATGACTGGATGCCACTTCATTTTAAAGAAGGCTTGAAATAAAAAGAGATGCTTATCAAAATCATAACTTTAATATATTTTTTTTCTACAATTATAAACATCTCACAAATCACTCTGGATAAAAAAAAGCAAGCAATATTTCTCATACTTCAAAAGATTTTTAAATTAAAATCAAGTGAGATACAGGAAAAATTCATACAGAAAAAAAAATAAGAGACATCTTAAAAACCAATTAATGATCAATATATTAAAAAAACCTACAACATGGCCATTTTGTGGTTTGTATGACAAAATATGGGTAAATCTAATTCAATTTTTCGATATTCGAAAATCAAACGGTACCCAATCTGTACAAAAACCAAAGAAATAACTACAACCGCACGGGAACACGTGCCGTCGAAAAATTAAATAAAATTTACTAACTAAATAACTGTTCAGTGGCTCTTTCTAAATCCCAATTGTAAGAAGATAGGGCGACGCGTGCTTGGTGCTCCTCTATACCCATATCTACGAGTCGTTTTATTTTTTCATCACATTCAGGATTCGCATTGGGTCCTAAAAATAGTAAAATCGAGCTGTTGAGAACCAGAGCGGACCATTTTACAAGATCTTAAAAAGTGAACCTTTGTTCAGTACAGTTTTTATTTATCAGAAACCTAGTGGATTAATTATTATTATAGGGAATTCACAACAAGCGCCCTCTATTGAATACTTTTGAACCCTTTGGAGGCACTATGACATTTGGTTTTCATATTGTGCTTGCTGTTGTTGTAGTTAGTATCATATTTTTTAATTTTAAATGTGAACGAGTATAAAATTTATAGGTGATAAAGCTGACGTTGTTATCTTTAAGTTGTGGTCTTTTTGAGGAATTTCAGTAGAAAAACTCTTAAAGCTATAGCTGATATGATACTACAGTAAAAGCACCGGAACAGATAATTTGATTGGTTGGAAGCACACAGGCGGTCATGCAAAAATATCACATTGGGAGGTTCACAGTTAGTTAAATCATTTTTTTAAATCCCTTAATAAAGCGAACTAAAAAAAAAAGATTTAACTACCAGAACCCCAATGTGAAAGTGTTGCATGAGCAACGTTGTGCACGTTTTGTGGCCTTAAATAAAATTACGCGGAACGCTAGCTGGTAAATACACTCTGTTTCATTTAGGTTTTTAGACAACGATAGTCCTGTGATGGCTTAGCGTGTAAGGCGTTAAGTCGTTGAGCGCACAACGGACGTGAAGTGGGTTCGAATCCTGCTGAGGCCAAATACTTGTTTATAAGTTGGTCGGAAATTTAGTGGTTAGCTCAACACCAGACGGACAAAGTGCAAAATATATCGACGCTGAAGGCCACCAGGACCAGGGCGCCGGAACACACTTTGCCGTGTCCTGCGCAACCGTAGACATGCGGACCCCACTCAGTTGGTAGGTTCAGTAGTGCCCCCTGGGTGAGGACGAGGTCTTAAGTTGTCGCTCATAGGACCGTGGTTCGGAACCCACGTTAAGCTGTAGGTCCCGTCTGGCTGACATCACCCAGACGTAAAAAGACAGGGCGCACAATAAGCCAGAGCGGCTTCAGTGCATGGGTTATCCCGGCCTTATTCTAATCTAATCTAGACAATGATGCCTAATACTTTTTTCTGAAATGTAATGCCTCGTTTATAAAAGTGTTTGCTTCTAGCCGAGACCCAAACTAAAAATCTGATAATGTCTGTAAATATGGTAAAAAGACAATGTGTCTCTTAATTTAAATTCCCAATAGTAGTAGCTCACCTAGTTCCCCTGGCTCTGATAAATAATTTTCTGCTGTTGAAAATATGTATTGATAAACTTTTTAGGACCTGTGGAATGGTTAGCTCTGGTTGTCAACGCCTCAAATAATCCAAAAGTGGTAGAAAGTTATCCAATCAATAAAATTTTCTCTACAGGATGGTGAAAATTTGACATGCACATCGGACGTCAAACAAACTAATGACTATTATATAATATCGCAAACTCAAACTTACCTCCAGCATAGGCATTAGTCCAATGCCTAGCTGTTAATTTAAACATTTCTATATTTTCCTTATACTGCCTAGCGACGACCGCATCTTGAGGATCGTCAGGTTCCGCCGCTGAAAGCAGCGCCTGTAGGGAGAGTAACACCGTTCGCAAAGTCATCGCTGCCGCCCTACAATTATATTTATTAAAACCAAAAATAAAGCATATAAATTAGGGCTGGTAACTGAAACCGGTTTTTCGGTTAACCGGTTTTCGGTTAACCGCGGTTTTGGCCAAAACCGAAAACCGGTAATCGAAAACTGGTTTCGAATACCGGTTAACCGGTATTTGAAACCGGTTTTTGAATACCGGTTTTTCGGATAATCGGTTTTCGAACACCGGTTTTTGGATAATCAGACCAAAATCGAAAAGTGGTTCTTCAAATATCAATTAATAGGTTTTTGGTTGATTGCTGTTTATATCTAAAAAAGAAAAACCGTTCATTTTGTAAAATCGGATATTGGTTGACAGATTATACAGGGTGGTTCATTTAACCTTAGACAGGCAAATAACCAGAAAACTGCGCATTTTAGAAGAAAATGTTTCTAGTAAGAATTGTTTGAAATAAAGGGGCAAATTTAATGGTATTATTATTCAAAACCTTAATATGTCGAGATTCTTGCGATTAAAATCGGTAATGTCAATGGCATGTCGGCAGCACTATATTTGCGGTCATCCAGAAATCCCATGTTGACAGATTTAATACAATTTTTCTTATAATATACGTCGTGCCAGCTCACTACTGGCAGTGTGTTGAACACTAGCAGGTCAAAATTAGACAAAAAAAAGGATTCCAGATAGGATGACTAATTGAGCTTGCTTAGTGGCATGACGTATATAACAAATATGTACTAAAAACTACAACTTACTATAATAATACACTAAATAAAAATTTAAAAATCACCACTTTTCCTTTTCTGTTTTTTTATTAACCAATAAACCAAGAAAAAACACCGAAAATAGAATACCAATTTTAAATAAAGAGGAAAAAATAAATTATGTATGTATGTATGGAATTTTTACATCACCTTTTATAATCTTGCATTTTATTAACAGGGATGTTATATTTTTATTCTTATTTATATTTAACCAATTTCTTTTAAAGAATATTCTAGGATGAATAATGATTATCACTTAACACCACAGCTCATGGGCAAATCCGTAATCAACGCAAAAACGATTAATAGAGAATAATTACTTTCCGATTTTCTGTTAACTGTGGTTTAGAAAAGCCTTTTTCGGTTTTGAGAACCGTTTTTGGTTCTCGGTTTTAAAGACCGTTTTCGGTTTTCGGTTTTAAAACCGATTTCAGTGTATCGGTTTTGAAAACCGTTTTCGGTTTTTCGGTTTTAAAAACCGGTTTTAAATATTCAGTTAACCGGTTTTAACCGAAACCGGTTTTTTAAACCGGTTAACCGGTTTTGATCTTTTCCTGTTTCTGCCAGCCCTAATATAAATACGAGGAGAGCCGCCGTGTTGCAGCCCCCCCTCAAAGATTCCTGAGAAAAAGATTACCTTTCTTGTTTCGCGATATATTATGATAAATATACAAACTCACCATTGATCTTTTAAGATATCTAGACATATAGCCCCAGTAACTGAAGAGATATTTGGATGCCATATTTTTGTAATAAACCGTACCTAAAACAATTAGTTTTATGATAAACTGTATTTTTCAAAATGACCTCATATCAAAATCATATTTAGCTTAGCTAGATTTTTACATTTTTTTATTTTATATGGATATACTTTTATTATACTATTCTCTACTATAGGAGGTAGCAACATTTTCGAGAAAGATTTTTTATTATCTAGCTTTTTGATATGTTGTTCTCCTTCCTCTTCTGGATAGACCCTGGGCTGTCCACTGATCTCTATCTATCTATTCTTTGTTTTATGGCTCTGATACTAAGTCAATTCGCCAGTTCTCCTGTTCCGGTCATATAAGCTATTGCTTATAAGCTTTCCCGGCTTTGTCCTTGGAAAATCTAGATAATCGAGTTTGAAACTCCCAGACTTTCCTAGCATATGAATAAGAAACACTTGTAAAAATCAACAACAGCAATGAACTTCTGAACATGCATAAATTGTGATTGTCAAGCCAGCGGCTGCTACTGGTATCGCGCATAACCGTCACTTTCACTACTGACGTTTTTCCGCAAGGCGTGCGCACCTCCTCGACCATACCAAGACACCATGTGTTCAACACCAAAACGTAAAAACCACAGGCTTCCAGGAATCTTCACTCACAGTGCTTAGCCCCAGAAGAAAGAAGCCCCAATTTAGCGTGAATCTTTTCTCGATCCGCGAACGGCGTCCTGGTTTTCTGTTCGAAGTACGGTAGCTAATGAGCCTCACGGTCAGACCGCGGATGAAGGGTACGGGGTGCCGGTGTTTGTATTTTGCCACGGCTTTTAAGTGAGCATGTTCGTCCACCCATTCATTTGTTTACTGCGCGAGGTCGTAAAAATCCGAAAAATGCTTCTTGCCACTGCGGATCTAAATGTACGGGCTCTATGGGGCTGTCTGGCTGGCGGTAGCGATTGCGTTTATTAGTTCTCATGCTATACTTTATCTAAAACTAAATCCGTCGCACGTCACTAACCTGCAAATATGCCCTGTTGCCAAGTTGCCATGAGAATCTGAGTTTTGTTGAAAAGAACAAAGCATTTGTCGGTTAAGAATTTGTTGATTTGAGTTAATCGTCATAATTTTCATTACAAAAATGAAGCAATATCATAAAAAGAAGAATAATTTTATTTTGAAAAATTCAGGTGTTACAAATTCAATATAGAAACATGGATTTATCCACTAAAACACTGAATACCTATTAACTGGAAATCCTTGTAACTATCTTCTCTTACTGCAGCTACAGGCAAGAAAGGGCCATTATTTTCGCGTTCTTGCTGAAAATAGCCTATTAAAGAAGCAACAAGCTCCTTGCATGTACTGTTCAACTGCTTCGGCATTTTCTTCTATGTTTTTTCTTAAAAGAACAGATTCAAATCACTACGGACACAAAATCTAAACTCTTGAAAAGGTTCGAAACTGCTAATAATGATAAATACATTAAGAAAACCGAAAAATAAGCCGAAGAATTAAGAAACTAATGAATAAACAAACAAACAATGAAATCAATCGAATCAACGTCAAAAAGCACTATCAACGTGACAACATTGCATGATTAGGTATCAGAATAACCAACATGATAAGCTAAAATACACTAATATGATTGATATTCATGTAATGATGAAGAGTACCTACTATATATCTATCTCTTTCTAATGTATATGGCTAAAAAGAAATAACAAAATCAAATTTGATAGAGATTGGAAACGAATAGCTTTAATATCAATAAGTGATTATATTTTTGTTTGAATGGTATGAAATTTAGTAACCTCAAGGTTAGTTTATATTTATAAGGTTGCGACATATCCTCAACTTTTAGGCGGTTCGAGGTCAGGGACGCAAGGAAGGGCACTCCACGGAGAAAAGTTGGCAAGACTGGGTAAAATCAAAGCTGATGATCAATCCAGTGGCGTCTAGAATTTGCGTATTTCATTTTGCATTGTTTTGGAAGTGATATTTGTTTAAAAAGTAATTCCAAATGTTTTTTATTTATAGTAAAAGAATTTACAACTTAATAATAATTAAAAACTGTTGTGTAAACGGTTGTTCTCCTAATACAATAAACTGTATATCTTCGGCACTGAACAACATGGCCGAAAAATGGGAGATGTGACATCATAACACGCCATAGCATTATGGCCAAATGTCGTGACCTTATATAGACCGACTTTGAGTAACCTGAAGTTTAGATGACGTGCTACAGATTTAGTTTTAAATAAAGTATACCTATACAGGTGATAATCCAAGGTTTTGAAAACACTTTAAGAAACCCAATTTTCAAACTTTGTCCTTAGATAGGTTTACCAAATATATATTTTTTTAATGCCAGACACTTTTATCATTGCTAATAATAGTCATCCTCCTTCTAATTTCTGAACCGGTTGACATATTTTGATGAAACTTGGAACAAAAATATAAGACCAAGGTCTTGCATTTTTTGACATATCAGTGACAACTCTAAATGTCAAGGTGACACCTCTAAATGTCAAGGTCTCAGCTGGTCGCCTACGCAACCGCTACCGCCAGCCAGACAGCCAAGGATCTACTTGAAAGAGGAGTGTGAACAACATATCAAAAACTCAGCCAACCTAAAATTCTTGTTTTCCCGACGTTGCTACCTTCCGGACCACTAGAATATGTGGGCATATGACAAGTTTCTATATTTTATTTCTTAAAGCCCCTCTTTACCAAGATATGTTCCGTTAAAGATGCCACTGAAAATAGGTTTTTCTTGAGCCACTTTTATAGCACCTATTTGGTATAATGCAATATTTTTTTATGTTATTTACGAAAAAACGGTTTTGGCGGTTCCTTTAAGGGCACATATCTCTGTAAGAGGGTCTTTAAACAATTTTTTGATACGAACTTGTCATATTATTTTTCTGTGTTCTATATGAACAAGTAAATCTATTTACAGTAAGAATTAAAAATTAGAGAAAAATTTAATAGACAATCCAGATCCTCCATCTTTTACCTTAGGTGGATTAAAAGGGTATGTCTCAGGTACTTTAATTTCTAGAACAAAGTTGCCCCCTTCATACGCCGTGTCAGGTGGACCAGCTATTTCTCCCCTAAGCTCTGTATAATTGTTGTCTACAAGTTCAAGTTTGATAGCACATTTTGCCACCTGAAAATTACCAAATTTATACTTAACTATAACACAACCACCTCATTATACAGTTAAATATTAAGAAATCTACATTTTAAGTATTGGTAAGCTCAATATTGTTGCTTTTTAAGTAAATTTGCCTTATATTTTTTATATTATAGTTTTTATATTTTTTTCCTTGACACAATACAAGCTGTAATGCTATAGTTGGATATTTTTGTGCAGATTAATTCCAGTTTAACTTCTACCCAAAAATAAATATTTTTGGTCAGGTGACCAACAAAAGAGTAGTAGTATTTTAGATATTTTATTTGTCTATACATCTTTTAAATTTGGTAGACAATATAAGCCCTAAGGCGATAGTTACGAATTTTTATATAGGTTAGTGTCAATTTTTGACAGTCCCATCAAAGGTCTAAGTTCTAAAAATAAAAATAAATATTTTTAGTTTATGTGGACTAACAAAAGAGTAGTATATTTTAGATATTTTATTTGTCTAAACATCTTTTAAATTTGGAGACAATATAAGCCCTAAGACGATAGTTACGTGAATTTTATATAGGTTAGTGTCAATTTTTGACAGTCCCATCAAAGGTCTAAGTTCTAAAAAATAAAAATAAATATTTTTAGTTTATGTGGACTAACAAAAGAGTAGTATATTTTAGATATTTTATTTGTCTATACATCTTTTAAATTTGGAGACAATATAGGCCCTAAGACGATAGTTATGAATTTTTATATAGGTTAGTGTCAATTTTTGACAGTCCCATCAAAGGTCTAAGTTCTAAAAAATAAAATAAATATTTCTAGTTTATATGGACTAACAAAAGAGTAGTATATTTTAGATATTTTATTTGTCTATACATCTTTTAAATTTGGAGACAATATAAGCCCTAAGACGATAGTTATGAATTTTTATATAGGTTAGTGTCAATTTTTGACAGTCCCATCAAAGGTCTAAGTTCTAAAAATAAAATAAATATTTCTAGTTTATATGGACTAACAAAAGAGTAGTATATTTTAGATATTTTATTTGTCTATACATCTTTTAAATTTGGAGACAATATAAGCCCTAAGACGATAGTTATGAATTTTTATATAGGTTAGTGTCAATTTTTGACAGTCCCATCAAAGGTCTAAGTTCTAAAAATAAAATAAATATTTCTAGTTTATATGGACTAACAAAAGAGTAGTATATTTTAGATATTTTATTTGTCTATACATCTTTTAAATTTGGAGACAATATAAGCCCTAAGACGATAGTTATGAATTTTTATATAGGTTAGTGTCAATTTTTGACAGTCCCATCAAAGGTCTAAGTTCTAAAAAATAAAATAAATATTTCTAGTTTATATGGACTAACAAAAGAGTAGTATATTTTAGATATTTTATTTGTCTATACATCTTTTAAATTTGGAGACAATATAAGCCCTAAGATGATAGTTATGAATTTGTATATAGGTTAGTGTCAATTTTTGACAGTCCCATCAAAGGTCTAAGTTCTAAAAATATAAATAAATATTTCTAGTTTATATGGACTAACAAAAGAGTAGTATATTTTAGATATTTTATTTGTCTATACATCTTTTAAATTTGGAGACAATATAAGCCCTAAGACGATAGTTATGAATTTTTATATAGGTTAGTGTCAATTTTTGACAGTCCCATCAAAGGTCTAAGTTCTAAAAAATAAAATAAATATTTCTAGTTTATGTGGACTAACAAAAGAGTAGTATATTTTAGATATTTTATTTGTCTATACATCTTTTAAATTTGGAGACAATATAAGCCCTAAGACGATAGTTATGAATTTTTATATAGGTTAGTGTCAATTTTTGACAGTCCCATCAAAGGTCTAAGTTCTAAAAAATAAAATAAATATTTCTAGTTTATATGGACTAACAAAAGAGTAGTATATTTTAGATATTTTATTTGTCTAATACATCTTTTAAATTTGGAGACAATATAGGCCCTAAGACGATAGTTATGAATTTTTATATAGGTTAGTGTCAATTTTTGACAGTCCCATCAAAGGTCTAAGTTCTAAAAAATAAAAATAAATATTTTTAGTTTATGTGGACTAACAAAAGAGTAGTATATTTTAGATATTTTATTTGTCTAAACATCTTTTAAATTTGGAGACAATATAAGCCCTAAGACGATAGTTATGAATTTTTATATAGGTTAGTGTCAATTTTTGACAGTCCCATCAAAGGTCTAAGTTCTAAAAAATAAAATAAATATTTCTAGTTTATATGGACTAACAAAAGAGTAGTATATTTTAGATATTTTATTTGTCTATACATCTTTTAAATTTGGAGACAATATAAGCCCTAAGACGATAGTTATGAATTTTTATATAGGTTAGTGTCAATTTTTGACAGTCCCATCAAAGGTCTAAGTTCTAAAAATAAAATAAATATTTCTAGTTTATATGGACTAACAAAAGAGTAGTATATTTTAGATATTTTATTTGTCTATAACATCTTTTAAATTTGGAGACAATATAAGCCCTAAGACGATAGTTATGAATTTGTATATAGGTTAGTGTCAATTTTTGACAGTCCAATCAAAGGTCTAAGTTCTAAAAATAAAAATAAATATTTTTAGTTTATGTGGACTAACAAAAGAGTAGTATATTTTAGATATTTTATTTGTCTAAACATCTTTTAAATTTGGAGACAATATAGGCCCTAAGACGATAGTTATGAATTTTTATATAGGTTAGTGTCAATTTTTGACAGTCCCATCAAAGGTCTAAGTTCTAAAAAATAAAAATAAATATTTCTAGTTTATATGGACTAACAAAAGAGTAGTATATTTTAGATATTTTATTTGTCTATACATCTTTTAAATTTGGAGACAATATAGGCCCTAAGACGATAGTTATGAATTTTTATATAGGTTAGTGTCAATTTTTGACAGTCCCATCAAAGGTCTAAGTTCTAAAAAATAAAATAAATATTTCTAGTTTATATGGACTAACAAAAGAGTAGTATATTTTAGATATTTTATTTGTCTATACATCTTTTAAATTTGGAGACAATATAAGCCCTAAGACGATAGTTATGAATTTTTATATAGGTTAGTGTCAATTTTTGACAGTCCCATCAAAGGTCTAAGTTCTAAAAATAAAATAAATATTTCTAGTTTATATGGACTAACAAAAGAGTAGTATATTTTAGATATTTTATTTGTCTATACATCTTTTAAATTTGGAGACAATATAAGCCCTAAGATGATAGTTATGAATTTGTATATAGGTTAGTGTCAATTTTTGACAGTCCCATCAAAGGTCTAAGTTCTAAAAATAAAATAAATATTTCTAGTTTATATGGACTAACAAAAGAGTAGTATATTTTAGATATTTTATTTGTCTATACATCTTTTAAATTTGGAGACAATATAGGCCCTAAGACGATAGTTATGAATTTTTATATAGGTTAGTGTCAATTTTTGACAGTCCCATCAAAGGTCTAAGTTCTAAAAAATAAAAATAAATATTTCTAGTTTATGTGGACTAACAAAAGAGTAGTATATTTTAGATATTTTATTTGTCTAAACATCTTTTAAATTTGGAGACAATATAGGCCCTAAGACGATAGTTATGAATTTTTATATAGGTTAGTGTCAATTTTTGACAGTCCCATCAAAGGTCTAAGTTCTAAAAATAAAAATAAATATTTCTAGTTTATATGGACTAACAAAAGAGTAGTATATTTTAGATATTTTATTTGTCTAAACATCTTTTAAATTTGGAGACAATATAAGCCCTAAGACGATAGTTATGAATTTTTATATAGGTTAGTGTCAATTTTTGACAGTCCCATCAAAGGTCTAAGTTCTAAAAAATAAAAATAAATATTTCTAGTTTATATGGACTAACAAAAGAGTAGTATATTTTAGATATTTTATTTGTCTAAACATCTTTTAAATTTGGAGACAATATAAGCCCTAAGACGATAGTTATGAATTTTTATATAGGTTAGTGTCAATTTTTGACAGTCCCATCAAAGGTCTAAGTTCTAAAAAATAAAAATAAATATTTTTAGTTTATGTGGACTAACAAAAGAGTAGTATATTTTAGATATTTTATTTGTCTATACATCTTTTAAATTTGGAGACAATATAGGCCCTAAGACGATAGTTATGAATTTTTATATAGGTTAGTGTCAATTTTTGACAGTCCCATCAAAGGTCTAAGTTCTAAAAAATAAAATAAATATTTCTAGTTTATATGGACTAACAAAAGAGTAGTATATTTTAGATATTTTATTTGTCTAAACATCTTTTAAATTTGGAGACAATATAAGCCCTAAGACGATAGTTATGAATTTTTATATAGGTTAGTGTCAATTTTTGACAGTCCAATCAAAGGTCTAAGTTCTAAAAAATAAAAATAAATATTTTTAGTTTATGTGGACTAACAAAAGAGTAGTATATTTTAGATATTTTATTTGTCTAAACATCTTTTAAATTTGGAGACAATATAGGCCCTAAGACGATAGTTATGAATTTTTATATAGGTTAGTGTCAATTTTTGACAGTCCCATCAAAGGTCTAAGTTCTAAAAAATAAAAATAAATATTTTTAGTTTATGTGGACTAACAAAAGAGTAGTATATTTTAGATATTTTATTTGTCTATACATCTTTTAAATTTGGAGACAATATAGGCCCTAAGACGATAGTTATGAATTTTTATATAAGTTAGTGTCAATTTTTGACAGTCCCATCAAAGGTCTAAGTTCTAAAAATAAAATAAATATTTCTAGTTTATATGGACTAAAAAAGAGTAGTATATTTTAGATATTTTATTTGTCTATACATCTTTTAAATTTGGAGACAATATAAGCCCTAAGATGATAGTTATGAATTTGTATATAGGTTAGTGTCAATTTTTGACAGTCCCATCAAAGGTCTAAGTTCTAAAAAATAAAATAAATATTTCTAGTTTATATGGACTAACAAAAGAGTAGTATATTTTAGATATTTTATTTGTCTAAACATCTTTTAAATTTGGAGACAATATAAGCCCTAAGACGATAGTTGTGAATTTTTATATAGGTTAGTATCAATTTTTGACAGTCCCATCAAAGGTCTAAGTTCTAAAAATAAAAATAAATATTTTTAGTTTATGTGGACTAACAAAAGAGTAGTATATTTTAGATATTTTATTTGTCTATACATCTTTTAAATTTGGAGACAATATAGGCCCTAAGACGATAGTTATGAATTTTTATATAAGTTAGTGTCAATTTTTGACAGTCCCATCAAAGGTCTAAGTTCTAAAAAATAAAAATAAATATTTTTAGTTTATGTGGACTAACAAAAGAGTAGCATATTTTAGATATTTTATTTGTCTAATACATCTTTTAAATTTGGAGACAATATAGGCCCTAAGACGATAGTTATGAATTTTATATAAGTTAGTGTCAATTTTGACAGTCCCATCAAAGGTCTAAGTTCTAAAAAATAAAATAAATATTTCTAGTTTATATGGACTAACAAAAGAGTAGTATATTTTAGATATTTTATTTGTCTAATACATCTTTTAAATTTGGAGACAATATAAGCCCTAAGACGATAGTTATGAATTTTTATATAGGTTAGTGTCAATTTTTGACAGTCCAATCAAAGGTCTAAGTTCTAAAAAATAAAATAAATATTTTTAGTTTATGTGGACTAACAAAAGAGTACTATATTTTAGATATTTTATTTGTCTAAACATCTTTTAAATTTGGAGACAATATAGGCCATAAGACGATAGTTATGAATTTTTATATAAGTTAGTGTCAATTTTTGACAGTCCCATCAAAGGTCTAAGTTCTAAAAAATAAAAATAAATATTTTTAGTTTATGTGGACTAACAAAAGAGTAGTATATTTTAGATATTTTATTTGTCTATACATCTTTTAAATTTGGAGACAATATAGGCCCTAAGACGATAGTTATGAATTTTTATATAAGTTAGTGTCAATTTTTGACAGTCCCATCAAAGGTCTAAGTTCTAAAAATAAAATAAATATTTCTAGTTTATATGGACTAACAAAAGAGTAGTATATTTTAGATATTTTATTTGTCTAAACATCTTTTAAATTTGGAGACAATATAGGCCCTAAGACGATAGTTATGAATTTTTATATAGGTTAGTGTCAATTTTTGACAGTCCCATCAAAGGTCTAAGTTCTAAAAAATAAAAATAAATATTTTTAGTTTATGTGGACTAACAAAAGAGTAGTATATTTTAGATATTTTATTTGTCTAAACATCTTTTAAATTTGGAGACAATATAGGCCATAAGACGATAGTTATGAATTTTTATATAAGTTAGTGTCAATTTTTGACAGTCCCATCAAAGGTCTAAGTTCTAAAAAATAAAATAAATATTTTTAGTTTATGTGGACTAACAAAAGAGTAGTATATTTTAGATATTTTATTTGTCTATACATCTTTTAAATTTGGAGACAATATAGGCCCTAAGACGATAGTTATGAATTTTTATATAGGTTAGTGTCAATTTTTGACAGTCCCATCAAAGGTCTAAGTTCTAAAAAATAAAATAAATATTTCTAGTTTATATGGACTAAAAAAGAGTAGTATATTTTAGATATTTTATTTGTCTATACATCTTTTAAATTTGGAGACAATATAAGCCCTAAGATGATAGTTATGAATTTGTATATAGGTTAGTGTCAATTTTTGACAGTCCCATCAAAGTTCTAAGTTCTAAAAATAAAATAAATATTTCTAGTTTATATGGACTAAAAAAGAGTAGTATATTTTAGATATTTTATTTGTCTATACATCTTTTAAATTTGGAGACAATATAAGCCCTAAGACGATAGTTATGAATTTGTATATAGGTTAGTGTCAATTTTTGACAGTCCCATCAAAGTTCTAAGTTCTAAAAAATAAAATAAATATTTCTAGTTTATATGGACTAACAAAAGAGTAGTATATTTTAGATATTTTATTTGTCTATACATCTTTTAAATTTGGAGACAATATAGGCCCTAAGACGATAGTTATGAATTTTATATAAGTTAGTGTCAATTTTTGACAGTCCCATCAAAGGTCTAAGTTCTAAAAAATAAAAATAAATATTTTTAGTTTATGTGGACTAACAAAAGAGTAGTATATTTTAGATATTTTATTTGTCTATACATCTTTTAAATTTGGAGACAATATAGGCCCTAAGACGATAGTTATGAATTTTTATATAAGTTAGTGTCAATTTTTGACAGTCCCATCAAAGGTCTAAGTTCTAAAAAATAAAAATAAATATTTCTAGTTTATATGGACTAACAAAAGAGTAGTATATTTTAGATATTTTATTTGTCTATACATCTTTTAAATTTGGAGACAATATAAGCCCTAAGATGATAGTTATGAATTTGTATATAGGTTAGTGTCAATTTTTGACAGTCCCATCAAAGTTCTAAGTTCTAAAAAATAAAAATAAATATTTTTAGTTTATGTGGACTAACAAAAGAGTAGTATATTTTAGATATTTTATTTGTCTAATACATCTTTTAAATTTGGAGACAATATAAGCCCTAAGACGATAGTTATGAATTTTTATATAAGTTAGTGTCAATTTTTGACAGTCCCATCAAAGGTCTAAGTTCTAAAAATAAAATAAATATTTCTAGTTTATATGGACTAACAAAAGAGTAGTATATTTTAGATATTTTATTTGTCTATACATCTTTTAAATTTGGAGACAATATAGGCCCTAAGACGATAGTTATGAATTTGTATATAGGTTAGTGTCAATTTTTGACAGTCCCATCAAAGGTCTAAGTTCTAAAAAATAAAATAAATATTTCTAGTTTATATGGACTAACAAAAGAGTAGTATATTTTAGATATTTTATTTGTCTATACATCTTTTAAATTTGGAGACAATATAAGCCCTAAGATGATAGTTATGAATTTTTATATAGGTTAGTGTCAATTTTTGACAGTCCCATCAAAGGTCTAAGTTCTAAAAATAAAAATAAATATTTCTAGTTTATATGGACTAACAAAAGAGTAGTATATTTTAGATATTTTATTTGTCTATACATCTTTTAAATTTGGAGACAATATAGGCCCTAAGACGATAGTTATGAATTTTTATATAGGTTAGTGTCAATTTTTGACAGTCCCATCAAAGGTCTAAGTTCTAAAAATAAAATAAATATTTCTAGTTTATATGGACTAACAAAAGAGTAGTATATTTTAGATATTTTATTTGTCTATACATCTTTTAAATTTGGAGACAATATAGGCCCTAAGACGATAGTTATGAATTTTTATATAGGTTAGTGTCAATTTTTGACAGTCCCATCAAAGGTCTAAGTTCTAAAAAATAAAATAAATATTTTTAGTTTATGTGGACTAACAAAAGAGTAGTATATTTTAGATATTTTATTTGTCTAAACATCTTTTAAATTTGGAGACAATATAAGCCCTAAGACGATAGTTATGAATTTTTATATAGGTTAGTGTCAATTTTTGACAGTCCCATCAAAGGTCTAAGTTCTAAAAAATAAAAATAAATATTTTTAGTTTATGTGGACTAACAAAAGAGTAGTATATTTTAGATATTTTATTTGTCTAAACATCTTTTAAATTTGGAGACAATATAGGCCCTAAGACGATAGTTATGAATTTTTATATAAGTTAGTGTCAATTTTTGACAGTCCCATCAAAGGTCTAAGTTCTAAAAATAAAAATAAATATTTTTAGTTTATGTGGACTAACAAAAGAGTAGTATATTTTAGATATTTTATTTGTCTATACATCTTTTAAATTTGGAGACAATATAGGCCCTAAGACGATAGTTATGAATTTTTATATAGGTTAGTGTCAATTTTTGACAGTCCCATCAAAGGTCTAAGTTCTAAAAAATAAAATAAATATTTTTAGTTTATGTGGACTAACAAAAGAGTAGTATATTTTAGATATTTTATTTGTCTATACATCTTTTAAATTTGGAGACAATATAAGCCCTAAGACGATAGTTATGAATTTGTATATAGGTTAGTGTCAATTTTTGACAGTCCCATCAAAGGTCTAAGTTCTAAAAATAAAAATAAATATTTTTAGTTTATGTGGACTAACAAAAGAGTAGTATATTTTAGATATTTTATTTGTCTAAACATCTTTTAAATTTGGAGACAATATAGGCCCTAAGACGATAGTTATGAATTTTTATATAAGTTAGTGTCAATTTTTGACAGTCCCATCAAAGGTCTAAGTTCTAAAAAATAAAAATAAATATTTTTAGTTTATGTGGACTAACAAAAGAGTAGTATATTTTAGATATTTTATTTGTCTAAACATCTTTTAAATTTGGAGACAATATAGGCCCTAAGACGATAGTTATGAATTTTTATATAAGTTAGTGTCAATTTTTGACAGTCCCATCAAAGGTCTAAGTTCTAAAAATAAAATAAATATTTCTAGTTTATGTGGACTAACAAAAGAGTAGTATATTTTAGATATTTTATTTGTCTATACATCTTTTAAATTTGGAGACAATATAAGCCCTAAGATGATAGTTATGAATTTGTATATAGGTTAGTGTCAATTTTTGACAGTCCCATCAAAGGTCTAAGTTCTAAAAAATAAAATAAATATTTCTAGTTTATGTGGACTAACAAAAGAGTAGTATATTTTAGATATTTTATTTGTCTATACATCTTTTAAATTTGGAGACAATATAAGCCCTAAGACGATAGTTATGAATTTTATATAGGTTAGTGTCAATTTTTGACAGTCCCATCAAAGGTCTAAGTTCTAAAAAATAAAAATAAATATTTTTAGTTTATGTGGACTAACAAAAGAGTAGTATATTTTAGATATTTTATTTGTCTATACATCTTTTAAATTTGGAGACAATATAAGCCCTAAGACGATAGTTATGAATTTTTATATAAGTTAGTGTCAATTTTTGACAGTCCCATCAAAGGTCTAAGTTCTAAAAAATAAAATAAATATTTCTAGTTTATATGGACTAACAAAAGAGTAGTATATTTTAGATATTTTATTTGTCTATACATCTTTTAAATTTGGAGACAATATAAGCCCTAAGATGATAGTTATGAATTTGTATATAGGTTAGTGTCAATTTTTGACAGTCCCATCAAAGGTCTAAGTTCTAAAAATAAAATAAATATTTCTAGTTTATATGGACTAAAAAAGAGTAGTATATTTTAGATATTTTATTTGTCTATACATCTTTTAAATTTGGAGACAATATAAGCCCTAAGATGATAGTTATGAATTTGTATATAGGTTAGTGTCAATTTTTGACAGTCCCATCAAAGTTCTAAGTTCTAAAAATAAAATAAATATTTCTAGTTTATATGGACTAACAAAAGAGTAGTATATTTTAGATATTTTATTTGTCTATACATCTTTTAAATTTGGAGACAATATAAGCCCTAAGACGATAGTTATGAATTTGTATATAGGTTAGTGTCAATTTTTGACAGTCCCATCAAAGGTCTAAGTTCTAAAAAATAAAAATAAATATTTCTAGTTTATATGGACTAACAAAAGAGTAGTATATTTTAGATATTTTATTTGTCTATACATCTTTTAAATTTGGAGACAATATAAGCCCTAAGACGATAGTTATGAATTTTTATATAAGTTAGTGTCAATTTTTGACAGTCCCATCAAAGGTCTAAGTTCTAAAAAATAAAAATAAATATTTTTAGTTTATGTGGACTAACAAAAGAGTAGTATATTTTAGATATTTTATTTGTCTAAACATCTTTTAAATTTGGAGACAATATAGGCCATAAGACGATAGTTATGAATTTTTATATAAGTTAGTGTCAATTTTTGACAGTCCCATCAAAGGTCTAAGTTCTAAAAATAAAATAAATATTTCTAGTTTATATGGACTAACAAAAGAGTAGTATATTTTAGATATTTTATTTGTCTATACATCTTTTAAATTTGGAGACAATATAAGCCCTAAGACGATAGTTATGAATTTTTATATAGGTTAGTGTCAATTTTTGACAGTCCCATCAAAGGTCTAAGTTCTAAAAAATAAAAATAAATATTTTTAGTTTATGTGGATTAACAAAAGAGTAGTATATTTTAGATATTTTATTTGTCTAAACATCTTTTAAATTTGGAGACAATATAGGCCATAAGACGATAGTTATGAATTTTTATATAGGTTAGTGTCAATTTTTGACAGTCCCATCAAAGGTCTAAGTTCTAAAAAATAAAAATAAATATTTTTAGTTTATGTGGACTAACAAAAGAGTAGTATATTTTAGATATTTTATTTGTCTATACATCTTTTAAATTTGGAGACAATATAGGCCCTAAGACGATAGTTATGAATTTTTATATAAGTTAGTGTCAATTTTTGACAGTCCCATCAAAGGTCTAAGTTCTAAAAAATAAAAATAAATATTTCTAGTTTATATGGACTAACAAAAGAGTAGTATATTTTAGATATTTTATTTGTCTATACATCTTTTAAATTTGGAGACAATATAAGCCCTAAGACGATAGTTATGAATTTGTATATAGGTTAGTGTCAATTTTTGACAGTCCCATCAAAGGTCTAAGTTCTAAAAAATAAAATAAATATTTCTAGTTTATGTGGACTAACAAAAGAGTAGTATATTTTAGATATTTTATTTGTCTAAACATCTTTTAAATTTGGAGACAATATAGGCCCTAAGACGATAGTTATGAATTTTTATATAGGTTAGTGTCAATTTTTGACAGTCCCATCAAAGGTCTAAGTTCTAAAAAATAAAATAAATATTTCTAGTTTATGTGGACTAACAAAAGAGTAGTATATTTTAGATATTTTATTTGTCTATACATCTTTTAAATTTGGAGACAATATAAGCCCTAAGACGATAGTTATGAATTTTATATAGGTTAGTGTCAATTTTTGACAGTCCCATCAAAGGTCTAAGTTCTAAAAAATAAAATAAATATTTCTAGTTTATATGGACTAACAAAAGAGTAGTATATTTTAGATATTTTATTTGTCTATACATCTTTTAAATTTGGAGACAATATAAGCCCTAAGACGATAGTTATGAATTTGTATATAGGTTAGTGTCAATTTTTGACAGTCCCATCAAAGGTCTAAGTTCTAAAAATAAAATAAATATTTCTAGTTTATATGGACTAACAAAAGAGTAGTATATTTTAGATATTTTATTTGTCTATACATCTTTTAAATTTGGAGACAATATAGGCCCTAAGACGATAGTTATGAATTTTTATATAGGTTAGTGTCAATTTTTGACAGTCCCATCAAAGGTCTAAGTTCTAAAAAATAAAAATAAATATTTTTAGTTTATGTGGACTAACAAAAGAGTAGTATATTTTAGATATTTTATTTGTCTATACATCTTTTAAATTTGGAGACAATATAAGCCCTAAGACGATAGTTATGAATTTTTATATAGGTTAGTGTCAATTTTTGACAGTCCCATCAAAGGTCTAAGTTCTAAAAAATAAAATAAATATTTCTAGTTTATATGGACTAACAAAAGAGTAGTATATTTTAGATATTTTATTTGTCTAAACATCTTTTAAATTTGGAGACAATATAAGCCCTAAGACGATAGTTATGAATTTTTATATACGTTAGTGTCAATTTTTGACAGTCCCATCAAAGGTCTAAGTTCTAAAAAATAAAATAAATATTTCTAGTTTATATGGACTAACAAAAGAGTAGTATATTTTAGATATTTTATTTGTCTATACATCTTTTAAATTTGGAGACAATATAGGCCCTAAGACGATAGTTATGAATTTTTATATAGGTTAGTGTCAATTTTTGACAGTCCCATCAAAGGTCTAAGTTCTAAAAAATAAAATAAATATTTTTAGTTTATGTGGACTAACAAAAGAGTAGTATATTTTAGATATTTTATTTGTCTATACATCTTTTAAATTTGGAGACAATATAAGCCCTAAGACGATAGTTATGAATTTTTATATACGTTAGTGTCAATTTTTGACAGTACCATCAAAGGTCTAAGTTCTAAAAAATAAAATAAATATTTCTAGTTTATATGGACTAACAAAAGAGTAGTATATTTTAGATATTTTATTTGGTTATACATCTTTTGAATTTGGGAGACAATATAGGCCCTAAGATGATAGTTATTAATTTTTATATAGGTTAGTTTCAATTTTGACGGTCTTATGAAAGGTCTAAATTCTAACCAATAAAATAAATATTTCTAGTTTAAGTATATGGACTAAGAAAAAAGTAGTCTATTTTACGATATTTTATTTGTCAATACATTTTTTCCATTTGGAGACAATATATGCCCAAAGATGATAGTTATGAATTTGTATATAGGTTAGTGTCAATTCTTGAGATTTCAATAAAAGGTCTAAATTCTAACCATAAAATAAATATTTATAGTTTTTATGGACTAACAACAAAAAGTTTAATCTAGATATATCATATCTTTTAAATTTGAAAATAATTAAAGCCCTAAGATGATATTTCTGTATTTTTTATAGGTTACGGTTAGATTTTGACATACGAATTACCCAACTTCTATCCAATAAAATAAATATTTCTAGTTAAATGGTTTAAAACAATGAGTAAGCATTTTTGGGTACATCCTTTATTGAAACATATTTAAAATCTTTAAAATAAAATAAGCTATAGAGTGAGAGTTGGGGAGTTTTCATGGTTTTTAAGAAACATTTTCAATAGTTTGCTATTTGTTTCGTTACAGTGGGCCAGATTTTAGAAGCAATTTTTTTAACACATCATCCCCAATTTTTATAAATAGGTATTGAACCACAAATATAGGTTGTAGGTTAAAAATATGATCTTTTATTATCCCTAAATAATAACCCAAAGCAAGTTTATCTTAAAAAAGCGTTAAAATTACTTCAGTCACCGTTCCAATTTTCTATAAATTGCTATAAATACCAAGTGATAAAAAAGTTGTTGACTAAAACATATTTTAATATTGACCAATCAGAAATGTAGTAATTTGATAAAATAAAGACATCAATAACAAAATTATTGTGAAATAAAATCTTGATGACCCCCTGCAAGTATCTTTACTAAGTGTAAATACATTTTAATGTTGTAAATAGGAAAATTTAAAGTAAAAACAAGACAAATGTAGAAATTTGTGTGGCTTAAACATCAGTGTCAAACAATTTGAATCCCTATGGCTGACAATAAAGGTACGACGGTAATTGTGAAATATAAAAATAAACCGTGACCTAAATACCTAAAAAAATATATTTCATGTCGGAAAACTTACCTCTTCGCTTTTAATAACCTCTTTAAATTCGCGTTTAATTCTTTGAGCTGCAATGTTCGCCATTTTTGCCTAAATATTTCACTGTTAAACCAAAATAAAGGGCATTACAGGCTATGTAGTCCACTATAAGGAGTTCAAGAAATATTCCTTTATGGTTTTAAATTGACTTTTTCTTCACTTTTAATTTTTTTTACGAGATATCAAAAAAGTTTCGGAAAAATGTGAACGGACAAATGATCTGTCAATTTTTCGTCTGGGGAATTTTTTTGTTATGGATAGTGTTGCCAGTGTTGTCAAATGCGTGTAAAAATGTTGCCAACATAAGATATTTTTTTATTTGCTTCTTTCCATTTAATTTTTACTTGTTCTTTTTTGTTAACATGCAAATAATTTATATTTTATTTATGTCTAAGTAAGATAAAATAAAAACAATCTATTTCTTTTTCATATTTTTGGTTTCTTAACAGTTGCGTTTTTTCTGGATGGAAATTGAAGTATGACAGATCTCTAGAAAAGCAATAGTATTTTCTTAATAGAAAGTCTTTGTTTTTTAAATATTTATCATCAAAGTTGAATATCGAACTAACCTCATTTTTACTAACTACTGTACGAAACTTAAGGGGTGCTTTCTTATGTATTTTTATGAAAAAAGGTCGGTAATTTTCTAGAAACCTGCAGCAACTCCGATTTTGACGAAATTTGGTATACGGGGGTTTTTTGGGGCGCTGATCACGAATCTGAAAGAATTTTTCGCGAAAACGTTTCGTTCTTGAGATATCTCATCATCAGACTTGAAATTAATACTAATCCTATTTTTACAATATTCCCCTTTGCACACAATTCTTGTTTTAAAGCTAAAGTGGCACACAATATTTGATTTTAACCTTTTAAAACCCCGTTTTTTCGTATTTTACATTATTTTTGCATTAAATTGCATAGCTATACTTTGAATCATTTCAATCCCAGTGTGTCATGAAGCCCTATGTGTATGTATGGTTGCCACATTATCAAAGAAAAGCCACGCAATTTAATGCAAACATAATGTAAAAAACGTAGAAAAACGGGGTTTTAAAAGGTGAATATCAAATATTTTGTGACACTTTAGCTTTAAATCAAGAATTGTGTGCAAAAAGAAGGGGGAATATAATGAAAATAAGCTTAGTTCAAATTTGAACTTTGATGATGAATATCTCGAGAACGAAACGTTTCCGCCAAAAAATCTTTCAGATTTGTTTTTACACCTTTTATCAAACAAATTGCGAAGGTTCCCTTTAAAAACTCAGCAAACCATGCATAACACTGCTCCGGCGCATTCATCATAATCTGCGGCGTTTGAAAATGAAGCTATGCAATTTACTGCAAAAAAAAGTGTAACAATGGTGTTTTAAAAGGTAAAAATCAAATATTTTGTGCCACTTTAGTTTAGAGTTAAGAATTGTGTGCAAAAAGAAGGGAAAATAATGTGAACATTGAGATAGTTTGATTTTCAACCTTGATGATGATTATCTCGGGAACGAAACGTTTCCGAAAAATTCTTACAGATTCGTGATTAACGTTCTAGACAATTACCTTTAACTTTCAGGATGAATATTTCGAAAATAAACATTGCCTACTAAAATTTTCATTCAGATATAGTCAAAATCAGAGTTGCTCTTACTTTCGAAACAATTACCTTTTTTTTAAACGTTTTGTATTCGGGATATGAAACTAAAAAAATCGAACTAACCTTATTTTCACTATATTCCCGTTCTTTTTGTACACAATTTTTTATTTAAGATTAATTAAAATATTTAATAAAAAAATTGAGATTTTACTCGAAAGTCCAAATAAAATCACTTTGTAGATTTATTATTTTTATGATTTAATTTTAAAAAAAGTCATATCGATATTACATCATCCTAAATTCCGAACAGTTAGCAACATTACTTATCTGCTCTACTTCTTCCATACACCATTAATTTTTTGACCCCATATGACGTCTGTCACCTTTCGAAGCATCTTATTGGCCAGAGATTAACCAACAAATTTGTAGTTATGCCCGGTGCCTCTCAGCCGTGCCGAGCAAAAAGCATCTTACAAGACAAGGTTCAAGAAGTCTGTAAACCCGAATTAAAAATCAGAATGCCGAATATAAAAGTGTTTTCCGGCACTAGCCATCCTGATCTGGCCCAGAGGATCGTAGATCGGCTCGGGATCGATATTGGAAAAGTGGTCACGAAGAAATTCTCTAATCTAGAAACATGGTAAGTGGTTGCTTGATTTGTTTGATCGAAAAACGTGCAATTGTCACGTTTGCCAGGTTTAGCTTAATTGTTTTCGGCAATTGTTTGTTTTCTTTTGTTTCTGATTGATTTTGCATTAAGACCGCCATTTTATAAAACAAAAAATAGTATAAGTATTTGGGGTTGTCATGTCATCCCCTTTATGTCAAGGTCAAAGCCAGGGCCATCTCTTATATTTTAAATATAGGCTAGAGAGACCCAAAAACCACTAAATTGTGCCTATTTTGGAAATGTAAATTTATCAAACATCTGTAACATACTTACCTCAGTTAATAGTTTTTAGCTCCGTTTTGACTTTGAGCAATTTCAAAAGGACCTTTATTTTCCTCATAAATGTATTAAATTTTACAAAATGTTGAAAATTTATTGGTTTGGTTATAAGGCCTTATTATTCGTTATCATGTTTCTGTATATTGTTCCTTTAAAAAACTTTATTACCTATTTAGTTTTTCTATTATTATTTTTTTATAATTCTCATTTATAAATTTACATCTTCTTTACTAAATTCTAAAGATAGGTATGCCTTTAGAGCAGACCTCTAATGAAAAGTGATCTAAGCTGGCGCATTCGCCATTACTTAAAAACAAACAATTGGGACATTTAAAAAAATACTTTGATAAAAACAATGATTTCATTGTGAAACTGTAGGAATCCACATCCAAGAACTTACTATAATATGTCCCCAAAACTATTTAGAGGCATTATTAGTTGCTTAGTTATTCACAAAGAACATTTTTTATTCAAGAAGCCAATTTTAAATGCATCTACCTAGACATTGTATTATGTTATTTTCGATAGTGACATAAAAAATTATTTTCAGTGTGGAAATTGGCGAATCTGTTCGTGGAGAAGACGTCTACATTGTACAGTCGGGATCCGGAGAGGTCAACGACAATCTAATGGAGCTCCTCATCATGATAAATGCTTGTAAAATTGCTTCAGCTAGTAGAGTGACAGCTGTCATCCCCTGTTTCCCTTATGCCAGACAAGATAAAAAAGATAAGGTAATACAAAAGTTAATCTTTTGGCAGGGTTGAAATTTATGTTGGGAGGGTGGTAATTTGTTTTAGGTTCACTATAGTCTGCTCACTATAAATTGAGAAAAACACCTAAACAAAAAATGTATTATTCATTATCAATTTACAGTGGCCAAAGTATAGTAAGAATTTTTTTGCTTTTTTTTATATATATACAGGGTGGCTCACCATATTTAACACGGTCTGTAGCTGGATAACCATGGGGTTTTTAAAAAAGTAAATACTGAAACATGTACAGGTCGGATAAGGCCACAGTAGAAAATTATTTTACTCTATACAGGATGTCTCAAAAAAGTGTGACATATCAAAGTTATATTTTTTTAAATGGAACACCCTATATTTTATGACGGTTTTAGATTCTACTTTAAAAAATAACTCAAGTTTGTTAGTAGTACTAAGTGTCTCATTTTATTCGTTTTTGTGATATTTGATTGTCTTGAAAAATGCAGAGGTAAAATTAAATTGATTTTACTTTAACACTTTTAAACTTTAAAATGTGTAACAAGATTAGAAAAAGTCTGCCATATCATATGTAGGTCAAATCAAGTTCAAATATTGTACAGGGTGATCAAAAATAATTTCAATTTTTCACAAAATCAAATAGCCATATCTCTCTTATTTTAAATGAAACAGCCTGTATTTTTTTACGTCACATGATGACAAATAAAATACTCTTTCAAATGGTGTATAGGTTGCCTATATCTATCTTTTGTGCGTTTTTAGTAAAATCTGTTTTTACATAATTTTTAGTCCAAATGTTTATTTAAATTAAAGTTGGCCGTGACATAGCAGCCATTAATATTTTTCTTAAAAAAATAACACCGACAATTTATTGATTACTAGTGTTTTAGTCAGTTTAAAAGAAATTTCAATGATTTTAAATAAAAACCCGAGTAAAAACCCTTCTTCTACAACAACAAGATGATATAATACTGGTAGGATGTGAAAAAATGGTTTACTTTAGTCTAGAGTTAATCCTGAAAAATATTCCAGGAGAAACCATCTAATAACCTTAATAGTTGCTTTAAAAATTTGACACAATGATTATGGATAATGGAAGAAACAAGTTATAGGTCATAGAATGTCGTCATAACTGACCAGAGGCATTATTAGGATTGTTTAAAAACACAAGTTTTATCATTACCACATTCAGCTGAAATAAGTGCATGTTATTGGAAGTAGCATTCTAAGCAACTAATGAATTTCTTTTTTCTGGGAATTTTAAAAATAGTGGCAGATAATACAAAATCTTTTAATTTTGTGCTTTTTTCCAACAAATTTACATTTTGCAATAACGGCCTAGTAAATAGGCATAGCTATATCACAGCCTACTTACATTTAAATAGACATTTGGAATAAAAATATGTTAAATCGGAATTTACTTAAAAAGTATAAAAGATAGGTATAGGCAACCTATACACCATTTGAAAGAGCATTTGGTTTGTCATCATGTGGTGTAAAAAAATATAGGGTATTCCATTTAAAATAAGAGAGATATTGCTATTTGACTTTCTAAAAATTTAAATTATTTTTTGATCACCCTGTATAATCTATGATCTCCATATGACCTACGTATGATAAGGCAGACTTTTCCTAATCTTGTAACAAATTTTAAAGTTTAAGGAGTTTATATTGTTAAAATAAAATTAATTTAATTGCACCCCTGCATTTTGAAAAAAATCAAATATCACAACAAAGAATAAAATTAGACACTTGGTACTATTAACAAACTTAAATTATTTTTTTATGTAGAATCTAAAACCGTCATAAAATATAGGGTGTTCCATTAAAAAAATATAACTTTGATACATGTCACACTTTTTGAGACATTCTGTATAGAGTAAAATAATTTTATACTGTGGCCTTATCCGACCTGTATATGTTCCAGTATTTACTTTTTTAAAACCCCATGGTTATCCAGCTACAGACCGTGTCAAATATGGTGGGCCACCCTGTATTATTCTAATTCAATATTTATTTAAAGCAGGTACAACCAACTTACTTTAAAACAAATTTAAGTAAATGGAATTTAATTTGTAGAATTTATACGGATTTATTTTTTTATCTAACCTCCAACTTCAAGTTTGCTGCAAGAAAATTTAATATGACTCTAGAATTTTATACTCTACATATTAATGTGTATATTAAAACTTCTTATTTACTATGCAAAAATTTTTGTTTTAAATTATTATGACAGTGTAGAACAGATAATTCAAAATTTAAAGAAAAGTAAATAAAAATTTGCATGGGCCAAGATTTGGATTTAAACCTACCTATTGATTCTAAATAACTTTTTCCTTAACATTTTGTAATATTTTTTTAAAAATAAGGGCACAATAATCTTAAGCAGTTTTCAATATTTTTGTCCTACTCTGTATACTATTAAACTTTTAATAAAACTAACCACTTCTAATATAGTTTGAAATCATGTAATTTTTATGAAGAATAAAATTTTCTGACAAATTACAAATTAAAAAGTTTTCCATTTGTTGGACACCCTGTATGTTGTAGAGAATTATATTTTGATTTGATGAATAAAAATACATAAAAATATTTTAGGTGTAAAATATATGTAAAATTTCTCTGAATTTAATCTTTAAGTTGGAAAATATTATTGTTGTTTATTTGCAAGACATATCACTAAATATTAAGAGATAAACATATTAAAACTTAAGCTATAAGTAGTACATAATATCACAATACATTATAACATCAATATGTTTTTAAACATTATTTTTAATAGGTACTTGGAAAGTGTTAAAAAATACACTTTAAAGTCATTGAAAAATAAATCTGGCCATTCTGGCGGCCTTTCTTTTTATGTCATCAGGTACAACATGACAGCCAGAGAAAAACAGGTTTTATTTGTATCGCGTTAGATTGAGCAGGTCATATTTAATATATTTACAACTTTTTTAAATTCCATTTTACCACTTGCAACATATGACAACACCACCTTTTCGGTAAAACGTTGGAAGGCCTTCAAATATCTCTAAAAGCTCTTAAGCTGCGTTTACAAAATTTTGCATTTGCAACAGTGATATTGGCGTTCTTGCCAGATTTCCTAGTTTTCCCAGCTAGATGTAATATTTTTGTTATTATAAATGGAATGCCCTATCCATTTTAATGGAAATGAAATGGGCGTGCTATTTTAGTAAAAATCTAAACTGTGTTAATGTCAATGTTTAATTGGACATGCCTAAAAACCCTCATATACCATAATTTGTAAAAACGGCTTGAGCGGTTTAAAAGATATTTTTATTTATTTTAACAGCTAATAAAGACACAATTTTAAAAATTTACAAATTCACTGAATTTAACCAACCCAAAAATACGTGTTTAATACCAAACTGGGAGATCTGGCAACAGTGCCAATATCGCTTTTTAATTCCACCTGCCGAAAACGTCTAAAAAATACCAAATTGGGTATATGATATTTTAGCGGTTTTAAAAATATTTAAGAGTTGCAGAACTTTTTACTAACTCTGTATGTCGTTGGAAATTGGTAAAAAGTAATAAGGTCGTTAACACCAAATGAATCCGGTTTTTGGGTGTGCATTGCTCCAATTTTTCAATTATAATTGTTCAAACTTTCTCTGTGCCAATTTCAAGGTTTAGATTAGACGAAATTTAAATGTTTGTATTTCTCTGCTGAATTTTTTAGTTACAGCTGCTTATAATTTGTTAAATTAGATTTGTGTAAATGTATACAGTAGTGGAAAAAAGTATGGAAACTTTTTAAGATTACGATTATTTTTTGTTTCTGCAATATTATTTCCGCATACACATAATTAGAATATAAATTGACGTAGTATTATTATTTTTTTTTTGAAAATTGTTTTTGTTAGGATTCTTGTTTTTAAATAATAAGAAATTTTCAAAAAACAGTTGGAAAAAAATATGGAAACTTTTATTATTTCATAAAAAAAAATGTTACAAACATATGATTGACACTTTTTTAGTATTTTGTAGAATACCCTTCACCATCTAAGACTGCCTGGCACCTTTTAGGTATAGAGTCAACCAATTTTTGAAGTGTCTCTACAGGAATTTGGGACCACTCTGATTTAATAATATTAAACAGTTGTTGTTGATTTTTGATATTAGAATGAATTCGAATACGGTGATCTAACACGTCCCAAAGATGTTTAATAGGATTTAAGTCTGGGGATTGAGATGGCCATTCAAGTACAGTTATGTTTTTCTCACCAAACCAATCTTTTACTAACTTGGATGAATGTTTTGGGTCATTGTCCTGTTGAAAATCCATCGCAATGGCATATCTTCTTCTGCAAATGGTACCATTGTATTTTCCAATATCTCTTTGTATTGAAATCGGTCCATTTTACCCTGCACTTGAATGATTGGTCCTGTCCCAGCTCGAGAAAAACATCCCCAGACCATTATGTTCCCTCCTCCATGCTTCACAGTAGGAATTTGGTACTTTGCTTTGAATCTTACGCCAGCCGGTCTTCTTATATATCGTCTGCCATCAGATCCAAATAGTGAAAATTTACTTTCGTCACTCCACAGAACGGTATTCCATTTTTCTTGAGACCAATTAATGTGAGCTCTAGCAAATTCCATTCGAGCCTTTCTATTTTTTTTGGACAAAAGCGGCTTTTTAACAGCGACTCTTCCATAAAGCCCTCCATCAAGTAGACGGTTTCTTACGGTTCTACTTGTCACGTGTTAACACCAAATTGCTCAGAGATTTCAGTGGTAATTTGACTGGAAGTTTTTCTGTGATCAAGTTTTGAGATCCTTAAAATAGTTTTATCAATTCGGGAAGTAGTTTTACGAGGTCTTCCCGACTTCGGCGCAGTTCTTACATCACCACGACTTTCATATTTTTGTATTATTTTCGTTACCGCACTTTTAGTAATATTTAGAGATTTTGCAATTTTTGATTTTTTTTCTTCCCATTTTAAATAAGTCAACAATTTTTTGTTTAAAGTCATTTGAAAAATAACGGTGCCTTGGCATGATAAATTTAATAAATTAATACCGTACACGATATTTGCTCTGTAGAACTAAGACTAAATCTTTAGAACCTAAAATCAGAATAGTTATTATTAAGATTTTAGGCAGGAACGGACTAAATAATATTTGGTTATCAGAAAAATTGTAGAATGTTAATGATGGTTTCATAACGACGAAACTTCGCGGTCAAGAATTGCTTCCGCCATTTTGTAGAGGTCAAGAAGTTGCTATGTCAAAACTCTTATCGTTTTAACATTTTGAAAATATTAGAAACGTAAAATACCAAAAATACAAATTTTTCCAAATATCTTCAGAAATTTTCGAAATTTGTAACATCTTAAAAGGTATAGATGAATCCACATTTAATTCATTCTGAAAGCAGTACCGCAAAGTACGCAAAAAATGATAAAGTAAACAAACCCTTTGTGAACCATGATTTATTGCAGCAAAAAATATTCATCCCGACGAGCTTCTAGTTCCACGCCACGTGCCACCGGTTTTATGGCAGGACAGAGGCGAAATAAGAAGATGTTTTTTAATTGCGAGATACGTGTTTTAGCAATGTTTTTTTACTTATCTAAAAATATGTAATCAGGCTCTGTCAAAGGCTATGTGCCTTCGAAAAGTTGTTTACTTTATCATTTTTTGTGTACTTTATGATACTGCTTTCAGAATGAATTAAATGGGGACCCATTTATACACTAAAGAGACAAAATTACGCAACTTTGCCCTCATTACACCGACTTTGTATCTATTACGTTTTTTAAAATCCCAATGGTTACCCACGAATTTGGGCCACCCTGTACATATCGTGGGTTGTTTAAACCCTACGAAAATTATTGTTTTGGTTTAAATTGGTTTTTGGTTTAATGGGGAATTCAGATTAAAAAACACAATGTTGCAACACTGTCACTGTCAATCAGTTAATAAAAATGAGTTTCTTAATAAAAAAAAATGCGAAATACAGGGTGTTACAAATTTGAGAAACACCATTAGGATCTCGGAAACGGTAGGAGATACAGGGTTGGTTAAACTAGAGCAAAGTTGCGCATTTTTATGCTAACAGCAAGCATGATATGACAAACTAATGTCATAGCGCCCCAGACGGGGTTTAGAAAGTACGCCATAGCAGCGCCTAAACTGGATTCCCCATTGTAAAGTGTTTTAGCAGTTTGGCTTTTTCTATGTAAATTCTTGTAAGTTATTGACGTTGCTCTAAATGTTGCAGGTTGGTGTAGGTAGGATAGAACACAATATTACAATATATTTTATTCTAAATTTTCATAAAAAAATAGCTTTTTTATTAATAATGCAGCAATACTTTCTTTAAGACGTCAAAGACGTTTAAATCCCAAAAAATCTTTTACCCTGCGTGTTTTTATTAGTAGACCAAATTTGAGTTGAGTGTGATTATGTTCCACTATTATTTCTCAAATAAGAAGAGGGCAAGTAGACCTTAGATCAAGCGCAGCTAATCTAGAATACGAAAGCTGTTGTTTGTAAAAGCACAGCCTTCTTAAACTTATGAGCCGTGAAGGAGGAAATCTGGCAACACAGCACAGTAGGAATGTCAAGTAAAGTTTAGAAGTAAACGGAAACAAGTTTAAACGATTGCTTGAATGGTTTTTTCTGTTTTTAAAAGTTAAATAGTAGCGTATATTTATTATATAAAGAAAAAAATAAGTAATTCATTGTTATATTTAAAAATAGGACCAGTGCCAATATGTCAATCGTTGTTTTTACGTTTAAATGTGCGCGTATAGTTGGTGCGTACGGCGTACATTATGCCACGAACGTGTTGCTTTTGGGCTGCGAAACGAATTACCCCAGTTATATTAAAACAGAGCGTTATCAAACAACATTTAATTTCCCCAAAGACGATGAAATTAGAAAAGCCTGGTTGTGCGCTATTGACCGGATAAGTGTTTTTTTATTCTAAGTAAAAGTAGGACCTATACGGTAAATGGACAAATATATTTTACGGGCAACTAATTAACTAAGTGTGTTTATAAAAATTGGTTTAATTTGATATCAGTAGTGTGTAAAGTGCACCAAAAGCAATTATTTACCCTAAGCAATATCCTAAGGACAATATCAACTAATTCGCATAAATATACTGGTAAATTCACCAAAAAATATTATTTTTATAGATATTCTGAAACTTATTTACTTAAGGCGGTTTTAGGGTAACTATAGTGGAAAACCTAATTTAAAGCGTTTGATATTTTAAAGTGCATCTTATGTAATACAAATTAGGCTTTTATATTTATACCTAAACACACATGCTTTTAATTCATTTTAAGTATTGCAAATATATCTAAATAATAATTGTTTAGTTAAATTTAAAAAGCTACTAAAAAGCAATCTTAACAACTTGAAATTTTTAAACCCTTACCAACAAATTTGTTGGCAGAAAAGTTCCTGATAAGTTTTGCAGACACATTATTGTTTTTTAGGGCAACTATAGTATTTAAAATTATACCTATATGTTGTCTAAAACATCCTAAAAAAATTAATACCCATATTTTGTTAAAAACACTTAAAAAATTAATTATATTTAGCATGTAATCTATTAGGAACTCATTTCAATATTCCTACTGTACAGTACAGTGTTTGCAACGTTGTCTCTTCTTGCTTCACGGCTCATAAGTTTAAGAAGGCTGTGGTAAAAGTAAATAATCTTTATATGTTGACTAGCTAAACTGACTAGTTCGTGAGCTTGTCTTATTAACGTCTTCAAAATAGTGTAATACAATTTTGTTGTTAAATTAATAGGGGAGCTATTTGAAGGTATCAAAATTTGTGCTTGCCAATCTCGCAATGCACTACCCGATTAGTTAATAAAGGATACAAAAATATTTAGCATATTGGCAAGTGAAACAGAAACATTAAAAAGCCAAATTTAAGAACTATCTTCCATTTTTAGAACATGGAGAGATCCGACAAGGAACGCGACGTCGAAAGATGGAAGTCTATTGAATGGAAATTTAGGGTAAAATATTTTTCAGATGGCTGATTGTCGAAAAGGGGGCTTTTATTTGGTATTTTACATGTATTTCAGCTGTCAATGTCTGTTTATGTATGTCAAACATCAATAATATCATTCACGAAAAATAAACTAACTCATTTTTTTCACAAAAAAATATTAATAGGGATTTTTACAGGTATAGAAAGACACTCCTAAAGGTGGAATTATATTGCCAGCATCAAAATATAATAGTGTCTGGGCAATAAAAGGAACTTCATGATAATATTATAATTCACTTTTTAAACCTATTTAGAGGGGGGTTCTTTTGACGAGTCTACTACGAATCTTCATACCGCCATATATGGCAGCGGCGTTTTAAACCAGCCTGACATGTTTCGGATGTCGGACTGGGCAAACGCGTCACTTTTTTATCGTATAAGTTTACCACAATGCTTTACATGCAATTTTTAAATATTGTGCCAAAAATCGTAAGGGTTATAGTCACGTAACCCACTTAGTCCGATACCTGAACATGTGTTTGTTTATAATGGTTTAATGTTTCCCTGTAAAAACACTATTTGTTTTTAGAGGAAAACTTGACATTTTTGAGTCACAAAAATTTTATTAAAAACTTTCATCGTGGATCCCAAGCTTTACAGTTACAAAACCACCACCATGCTTAAAATTGCATGTAAAACATTGTGGTAAACTTGTAAGACAGGCAATACGGATTTCGTCACAAGAGATCTACAGCAGATCTTTTTTCCTTTGTTTCACACAACTGGAACAAGTCTCTTGAGTTTCTAGCTAGCTAAAGCTTTCGACCAGGTGTGGCATGACGCACTTCTTAATAAACTTCCCTCCTATGGTCTTTCAACTAAACTCTGCTCTTGGCTCTCCAGTTATCTTTCTAATCGACGTATATCAGTCATTGTTGATGGCCACTCTTCAAGCTTTCACGAAATTAATGCTGGAGTGCCTCAGGGTTCAGTACTAGCACCTACTTTGATTCTTCTTCACATCAACGACCTTCTTTCTTCCACAACCAATTCCATTTATAGTTATGCTGACGATAGTACCCTTCACTCCACTTTTCAGGTTCCCAAGCCAATCTCTCAATTTGATATTGGATTGGGGCGCCAAAAATCTCGTTCAATTTAATGCATCCAAAACACAATCATGTTCCTTGTCGCGAAAAAATTATCAAACACTCACCCTTTGCTTATGAGTGGCCAGGTTTTGCAGAGCGGGGACACATTTAACTTGTGGGCGTCACATTTGAAAATAACCTTAACTGGCATAAACACATTGTATCTATAGCCACCGCGGCGTCAAAAAAGCTTGGATTTCTTTTCCGAGCCAAATAGTATTTTTCCCCTTCCAATTTATACACTTTGTATGTGTCCCAAATTCGACCCTCTCTGGAATATTGTTCTCATGTCTGGGGAATGGCATCCCCTACAACCCTCAGCATTCTTGATGCAATTCAAAGAAGGGCTGTTCGTCTTATTAATGATCCTTTACTTACTCAAAGACTTCCTTCTCTTGCCCATCGTCGAGTTGTGGGAGATCTATCGCTCTTCTATAGATACTTTTACGGCTTCTGCTCCGACGAATTATCCAGTATAGTCCCTCCTCTTGCAGCTCCCAACAGAGAAACTCGTGATGCCGCACGTATGCATCCCTATACGGTCCAATTGGACAGGCCCCGAACTTCCCATTTCGTTCGTTCTTTTATCCCTAGAGTTTCTAGACTGTGGAACCTACTGCCAGCGGAGGTCTTTCCTTCCCCCAAATATTCAAGTTTTTAAGTCCCGTGTTAACAAACTTCCTCTTACCCTGCTTAAGACACCCACGGTACGTTAGTATTTAGGCTTTCAGCCTTCGTGGATTGTCCAAAGATAAAAAAAAATGACGCGTTCGCCCAGTCCGACACCCGAAAAATGTGAAAATTGACAAGCTGAGTTAAAGCGCCTCTCCCATATATGACGGTATGAATATTCGTAGTAGACTCGTCAAAGGAACTCCCTCCTAAATATATCTTAAAAGGTTATTACTTATTATTATGAAGTCCATTTTATCGCTTTTTCAGACACTATAAAAACTGATGCCTCGCATCTCTCCTTGTTGATTTGCGCATCGGAATAGCGAGGAAATTCGTACAATGTGATTCCGCCTTAATATTAAACAGGTTGTCTGCGAATAAAAATAACTGTTTTTGTACGACCGGGCGTAAAATACAATTTTACGCCCCCATTTGAGGGCGTAAAATTGCACTTTTACGCCCTAGGGCAAAAAGGTATTAAAACGCACGCATTTATAAATTAGGGAGTAAAATAGCACTTTTACGCCCTAGGGCAAAAAAGTATCTGAAACGCCCGCATTTATAAATGAGGGCGTAAATAGCACTTTTACGCCCTAGGGCAAAAAAGTATCTGAAACGCCCGCATTTATAAATGAGGGCATAAAATAGAACTTTTACGCCCTAGGGCAAATAAGTATCAAAAACGCCCGCATTTATAAGTTTATAAAACAATAATTAAATTAAATAATAAACGATATTTTTTGGTAAAACAACAATTTATTTAATTAAACATATGTTAAAAGTATACTAATAACAATTTGAAACATTAAAAGCTAGGAAATTTTCTCCTAACGTCGTACAAAAATATTGTTTGCACCTCTGGCGTAAAGCACTTTTACGCCCACAGCTGATTGTTGCCCTCGCGGAGCTCGGCCAACAACTTTCAGCCGCGGGCGTAAAAGTGCTATTTTACGCCCTTGGTACAAAAATAACTATTAGGTACTTTTAGCAGAAGAAAGTAATATTATTATGAATAAATTGCATGCTGCAGTGGGGGTAAAAAAATTGCTTGATAATTTTAAGTGTTACTGAAGTTTTTCATTTGTTTTTATTTATCAAAAAGAGTTTTTGACGAAACAATAATTAAACATTTTAGCATGTATTGAAAAAAACAGTATGAGTGAAATATAGTATATCTAATAATGAAAGAGAAAAATTTAAAATTGGGTAGTTATGTTTTTAATATGCGCTTTAAAAATTCTCTTAAAAAACTTGAGTTCCGATTTAACAAAATCATCAATAAATTTATACAGGGTGATTAAAAAATCGATCACGAAACTTATGGGGGTGATTCTACTTGACAAAATAAGGGTAGAGACTTATTTAAATTTTTTCAAAATGTCATTCGTTTTCGAGTTACAAGCTGTCAAAGTTCAATTTTTATTTTGATATTTTCGCCATATTGCATTTATTTTTTAACCAATCCAGTTGATATTTGGCACACACATCGAGCTTTGCAGATTCTAAAATTTAAAGACAAAAGTTCTTTTTTTAAATACCGCCAGAGGACACTTTACCTAAAACTTAAAATTTATTTACATCATAACTTTTTATTTGACAGATATCGCAACAACTTTTTTTTTAATTTTTAACACTCAGTAGTTCTAAAAACTAAGACGTTTAGGACATATATGTTTTATATGAAGTTTTTTTCTTATTTTTGTTATAGAACCGTTGGGTTAAGTTTGTCGGTTGAGTTACTGGACAGCCTGTATGTATGTAGGTAATTTGATTGAAATTGATGAAAACATAGATATCTATTGGTGTCTAAACGGTGAGGTTTATCGACTTTAATAAAGATTACCTTATTTTTTAAGTTTTTGATTGTCTATAAAATGGCGCCCTCAGCTTTGCGATATCTGTCAAAATAAAAAAGTTATGATGTAAATAAATTTTAAGTTTTAGGTAAAGTGCCCTCTGGCGGTATTTAAAAAAGTACTTTTGTCTTAAAATTTTAGAATCTTCAAAGCTCGATTTGTGTGCCAAATATCAGCTGGATTGGTTAAAAAATAAATGCAATATGGCGAAAAAACCAAAATAAAAATTGAACTTTGACGGCTTGTAACTCGAAAACAAATGACATTTTGAAAAAATTATATGAAGCTCTACCCTTATTTTGTCAAGTAGAATCACCTCCTTAAGTTTCGTGATCGATTTTTGAAGCACCCTGTATAATTCTTAAATGTGAGGCATACTGTATGAACATTTGTTTGGTAATTATTTACAAATCGAACGCATCGCCGATTTTAATGAAATTTGGTATACGGGGTTTTCTGGGGCGTTGATCACGAATCTAAAAAAATTTTTAGTTGAACACGTTTTTTAGATATCCATTATCAAAGTTGAAAAACAAATTTACCTTATTTTCACCATAATCCCCTTTCTTTTTGCAAACAATTCTTGATTTAAGCTAAACTGGCACTCACTATTTCATTTTTAATCTCAGTAGCCATGGCTTTTGGGATTAAAATAATTGAAAGTGAAGCTTTGCAATTTTATGGAAAATTTCACACCACTGTTTTTTGACCATTCAAATGTGTAGTTTTGGTTGCATTACCACTGACAACACAAGAATTTATAAGATTTTTTTTTCTGCCTGGGGTACCCTGGAGCGAATTATAGTGGAAATTTTTTGACATAATCATTGAATTTGTTTTAACGTCATGTCTGTCATTTACATATATAATTAAAGAAAATGTTATTTTGTACCAGTTGTAGTATTTCAGACATAACATAATATAAAATAATGGAAGGTTTTAAGACCCTAAATGACAATTTTATACAACTACAGCTGGTAAAATAATATCATAAGACAGAAGTACTAGACATAAGTGAAGAGCAAACGAAAGCAAGGTATGGGTCTAAAAAAATAAAATAAACCATTTTTACCAACTATAGTAATATAAGGTATATATAATATAAAAGAATAAACCATGATAAGCTCTAAAATTACATATATTTGCAACTACAATTGGTAAAATGGAAAATATTTATTTTATAGTAAAATTTTAAAGCTCGTGTCAAAGTTACAAATATTAATTTAAATTAATTTTATTTATCACAAACTTGGTGTGAAATTTTCTTACCGAATACCACACGTGCTTAAATTATTCCGGGAAATAAATTTAGCACTAGTGGTATTACAGGTAAAAAATGGGTAAAATAAATAGAAAATGGGTTTTAAGAGGTGGAAATTAAATATTAAGTGCCAATTTAGCGGAAAAAACAAGAATTGCTTGCAAAAACAAGGAGAAATATGGTGAATGTATATTAGTCTATTCAACCCATATAACATTTTTTGCCGGCGTTGTACATTTAATTTACTGGCATTGCCAACACTCTTTAATGGCAAGGCATTGGCAAAAAGGTATCAAAAAGATGCGAAAGTGGGCAATTGGCCGTTATTAGGCCAAGTGTTGCAGATAAAGTGATGGCATCCGTCATTAATAAGTTATTGGCAAAAAATGCGTTTAAGATGATGACATCCATCATTAATAAGTTATTGGCAAAAAGATAACAAAAAGACACGAAAGTGGGCAAATGCAAATACTCCCAAGCAGCAAGCTGACGTCTTATTGACGAAAATTGTCGCATATACTTTTTTTTAAAAGCTAAAATGATCCGATATTTTATTTGAAAATTAAAATAGGAAAAACTCCCTACTGCATGCAATTTCCTTGCAATGCAAAGTACCATCTCTCGGAACACTGTCCAACTTGGAGATGCAGATTTTTACACTAGCCGAAGATATTTCTTTCAAAGCTAAGTGAGATCACCTACCGCAGACCGCTCTCAAATTATTGTTGTCTAATGGGTACGGTTTAGACGATAAAAAGTGAAGATATTGCAGAAACGTATAGTAGTTTATTGTCCATTACGCCATCTATCGGTATGTCAAAAAACTATTAAATTTATATAATATTTTTTATTAACACGTCTTTAAAACTTTTAATAAAGTTTTAAACAAAATGTTTACAGCTCCTAACAGTCTACTTGAATATCTTGTCTTCTCGACTAGCCATCACCAATTAATCACACAACACACACTTATTAGGTAATGAATACATTTAATTACGTCTATTAAAAACTCTTTTCTTTAAAAAAGAAACTAAAAAGCTAGAAAACCACGTAGAAAACAAATGCACAAAGCGGTCACCTTCGGTCGAAATTAACGTAGCTAATTTTACCATTATTTTATTTTTATTCGCTCCAAAATACATAATAAACATTTTGTTTGACCTAATTTTTATTTGCATGATTTTTAACAATAAAATATTATGAAAAAGGCCATTTCCTTTAAATTATGTAAAAAAACATAAAATAATGTTGTTTAGCTGCCATTATAAATAAAACAGATCAAAAAAATTGCTTTAATGTTAGTTAAATACCAATGTTAATAATATTGTTTAAAAAGTATGAATATGCGTTGAAGGTTTGCCTTCAAAAATCCAATATTTATTTGCCTGCAACAAAAACGCGTGCTTTATTTAATCAGGATTGGCATGCCGCCATTTTTTATGCTTGCCGGCAATTCGCCTGCATGTAAAATTTATCGGCAATTAAGTGTTTATTTAGGGTTGACTTTTTTAATGCGTATAAGATGTTGGCATAATATTGCCACCAATTGCCAATGCTTTACCATCAATGCCAATATGAAAATGTACATTGCCGGCAAATAGTGTTTGCTGGGAAGTTTGATGATGAACATCTCGAAAACAAAACGTGTCCGACTTTCAGATTTCAAGTTAAATCTCTGACTGAATATTATAATAAAAATAATAATTATTTTTTTCGTCATAGGGGGCCATCGAATTACGAAATACTTTGTGATAAGTGGGTCGATATTTCTAAATCGGAGGTCAAAAACACTAATATAAACTAATATCAACTGTGGTCTAACGAAAAAGATATGTAGTAATGTACCTAATTGGTACACATTTTTATATTGGTTATCTGTTTGTTTTATTAAGTATATATTTTAATTGACCAACTATTCTATTTTTCACTATAAATGTTCCATAAAAATATTTATTTAAATTAAATAAATTACATATAGGTTTTATATCAAATAGGAATAATGTATTAGAAAACAATAGAGACATTTTGCACCTCCTAAAATAACAGACGTTTTTTGGCCTCCTTATGGTTATCGTTATTAAACATAACGATTACGGCAGCAGTTTTAGACAGTATTTTGCAGCCTCTTTTAAGAAATATATCTTGCGTCTACGCTTTAGACACATAACCCTATTTTTGCCTGTGATTCACCCATTTTAAAGTTAACGAAAAATCAGTATTTACTTTTATTCTTCATAAGATTTCAATTCATATTTAAATATATGCAAACACTTCTCTTAATTTCGTTTTTTAGAGTAGATGCAAACAATACAGTATAAGCAAAACACAAAAAATAAGGTTAGGTTTGGTAGTAGAATAAAAAGCAAGTGTGCCAGATTGTAACATCTAAATTAATTACTGATTTAGAATATCCGTAAAAGTGCAAGTCCGTTTGAATTTCTTAACACTATTTGATTTTTATTACTGCTATAGATTTTTCGCTAATTAGAACCTTTGTAATGATATTTTAATTAATACGGCAATAAAATTTTAACCTTTTAAATAATTGATATTAAAATTTCTACAATCCGGCAACCACGCAGTTTAACAATAACGATAACGATAACGATAAGCTCTTCGGTATTCATCCGTAATTAAAGGAGTCCGGTATGGTTAATAACGATAACGGATCATGTTTGCGTTACTGCGCAGTCTCAGAATAATGTTAACCACAACGGAATTGCAAAATAAGGGGTGCAAAATGTCTCTAATAAGTACAATCGCATTTTAACCAGTGACGTAGCCTGGCGTGGACAGAGTGGGTCATCGTCCACGACCTCGTACTTAAAGGGACCTCTTTAAATGCGGTGCCACCAAACCTAAAATACCCACTTTTTTTTTTAATTTGAATAACCACCTAAATAAATTATATACCGGGTGATGCATCGCCGGGCGGGATATAGGAAATCCCATGTAATTTTTAATGGGGTCAATTATTCACTCCCCTAATTATTTTAGAGAAAAATTCTATTGAAGTTTATTGAAGAGCATGCAAATCTACGTCCATGGTAAAAACTTTAGATTTTTCGGTTAACCCGTTTGCTAGTAAGATGCTAATATATTTTTAAAATTGTTACATTATTATCGCCTCATATTTATGAACAACAATAAAAATACCAGTTAGCGTGACATAACGTTGTCATTTTGAAATTTAGTGCTTTATTATTATCAAAAATCGTAGAGCGAAAAAATAACCATGAGTTATTATATAAACTTAAGATTTAAGTAAATTTTCAAATATTCCTCGATTGACTGCTAGACAATAACCCAGACGTTCATAAAATTGTCTTCTTACATTGGCAAACTGGTAAATTGAAATTTTATTGCATTCTGCAGAAATAGCATTTTTTAAACTCATCTATATTAGAGTAATTTTTATCCTTGTATATCATGCTTTTTAAATGGCTTCAGAGGAAGAAGTCATTTGGCGAAATATCAGGAGACCTGGCTGACCAATTTATGGTGTGATGTAGGCCAATAACATTTCCGTTAAAAGCATTGTGTAAATATTCCCGAACAGCCAGGGTATTATGTGCCGGGCAGCCATCCATTTGGTACCAAATTTCCTGATTTTTCCTGGATACATCATTTAAAGCGGGTAAAATTGGTTCTTCGAGTAGTTCCTAATAAAATTCTGCATTCAAATTTTGATTAAGAAAAATGGTCCAGTAATATGTTGTCCGAAAACCTCGCCCAAACATTTACTTTCTGTGGATATTGCGTCCTCGTTTCGACAAATCTGTGTTGGTTTTCTTTGCTCCAGTATCGGTAATTTTGATGATTGGGTTCATTGTTTAACGTAAATGTGCACTCATCAGTAAAACAAATATTTCCTAAAAATTCCCTGTCCATGTTTGCCCTTTCCATCATGTCAAAACTAAATTCCTGCCGTCGTATTTCATCCCCATCCCTTAGCTCTTGATGTCTTTCATATTTGTATAAAATGTATTTATGCCTTTTCAAAATCCGGAGCATCGTTGATTGATCTTTTCCTATGATATCCTGAAGTTTCCTTGTACTCACCTTCCCTTCATTTTCTTCCACGTGCAATAAAATTTCGAAGTCTCTATCATCTCTTACATTTTCTTCTGTTTGATACTCCTGCAGTTATTTATCACTGTGCCTTTGGTCTCAAATTTTTTGATAGTCCTATCAACTGTTGATTTTCCGGGTATCGGTCTATTCGGATACTGAGCAGCGAACATGTCTGACACCTTTTGGTAACTATTTCCTTGATATTACCATTTAATCATCAATACTTTTTCTTCAGTAGTATAACTCGTGGTTAATCTTTTCGCTCTACGATTTTCTGATAATAATAAAGCACTGAATTTCAAAATGACAACGTTATGTCACGCTAAATGGTATTTTTATTGTTGTTCATAAATATGAGGCGATAATAATGTAACAATTTTTAAAAATATATTAGCATCTAACTAGCAAACGGGTTAACCGAAAAATCTAAAATTTTTACCATGTACGTAGATTTGCATGCTCTTTAATAAACTTCAATAGAATTTTTTTCTAAAATAATTAGGGGAGCCAATAATTGATCCCATTAAAAATTACATGGGATTTCCTATGTCCCGCCCGGCGATGCATCACCCGGTATATAAAAAAAATGTTAAAAGGTTTTACTGTACTAAAAGCTAAAAAATAATTCAGTAAGTCCTAGCTACCCGATCGCACCAATATTCTCATCATCTGCATGTTGGGTATTACAAATTTTTAGGTTCGTATTTTAAAAATAAGGATGCTTGATATGCTTTTACACTAATAAACGACTGGAGATGCAGATATTATGGGAGTCATTATATCAACCACCGATGCCAGATTAAAAATGGTGCTTTTAATAACTAGTTGGAAAAAAAAATCATAAACGGGTTAGCATACCTACTTTAAAAATACGTATGTTTTCTTTCATACCATATGTGCAAGTCAGGCTAATATTTGTCCTGAAACGATTATGTTCTTTTATTTACAGGAGTTGTAAACTAAATTATAAAATAAATAATAGTTTAAAAAAACTAAAAAAACACGCTTTTATATGCAACCGAACTAAATATTAGAAAATAATTTTTCATTACAAAGAGTTTGTATTACAGTAATAAAAGGTCAAACAATGAATCATAATTATATACCTAAAATAGAATTATAATAAAATTTAAGATAATAACAGAATAATTCACTTCAGAGTAAAAAGCGTGGGGTGCATTTTACTATTTTTTTTTTCATAACTTTTCCCTCATAGATATTTACAAATGAAATAATTATAACATTTATTATATTAAGCACTCCACGCTTTTATTCTGAAGTGAATTATTCTGTTATTATCTTAAATTTTATTATAATTCTATTTTGAGGTATATAATTATGATTCATTGTTTGACCTTTTATTACTGTAATACAAACTCTTTGTAATGAAAAATTATTTTCTAATTTTTAGTTCGGTTGCATATAAAAGCGTGTTTTTAGTTTTTTAAACTATTATTTATTTTTCATTTTTAGTTCGATATATCAATTAGTTTTCTGCGGACATGTGATATTGAAATGTTTCACGAACTATTTCGTAATCTAATCATTTCATTTAAAGCTTCACTATTGCATGGGGTTTCAGAACGCAACTACTCCGAACAAGTTTCTGTCAGCCTTATGCTGAGAGTACGTCCGAAACTGCATGCATGCGCAGATCGCGCACTTGCTCTTTCTCTGTTACTCTCCTACAGAAAATCTATAAAGGAATTTATTTATCCTAGCGATCCTAATCAGGATAACGGGATACTGTTTGCAGATTATTGCATTGTCATGGGTCCTTGATACGTGTGCAAAGTTTTAAAGAAATCGAATCGCTGGAAGTTGGTGAAAATTAAGCTTAAAGATTCCGTTACATACATACATACATACATACCTACAACCCAAGCTAATAAAAGCGTGTTAATTAAATGTTTTTTTAATTCACAGAGCAGAGCGCCAATTTCGGCCAAATTGGTAGCCAATATGTTATCAGTAGCTGGCGCGGATCATATCATCACCATGGATCTTCATGCCTCGCAAATTCAAGGATTTTTCGATATCCCTGTAGATAACTTGTAAGTTTCGTATGAAAATAAGAAAAGTATTATATAGGGTGTTCAGATAATATGTATATACAATTTTATAACATAATCCTGATGTCAAAATGGGTTTACCAAGTCTTATTATTACGATTCAAATTAAGAAACACAATTTCGCAACACGGTAAATCAGCTGAAAAAATGGGTATTTAGATTAGGGCTGGTAAAAACCGGAAAAAAACAAAACCGGTTAAGCGAATATTTAAAAACCGGTTTTTAAAACCGAAATCGGTTTTTAAAACCAAAACCGGTTTTTAAAACCGAAAAACCGAAAACGGTTTTCAAAACCGATACACCGAAATCGGTTTTAAAACCGAAAACGGCCTTTAAAATCGAAAACCGAAAACGGTTCTCAAAACCGAAAAATGCTTTTCTAAACCACAGTTAACAGAAAATCGGAAAGTAATTATTCTCTATTAATCGTTTTTGCGTTGATTACGGATTTGCCCATGAGCTGTGGTGTTAAGTGATAATCATTATTCATCCTAGAATATTCTTCAAAAGAAATTGGTTAAATATAAATAAGAATAAAAATATAACATCCCTGTTAATAAAATGCAAGATTCTAAAGGTGATGTAAAAATTCCATACATACATACATAATTTATTTTTTCCTCTTTATTTAAAATTGGTATTCTATTTTCGGTGTTTTTCTTGGTTTATTGGTTAATAAAAAACAGAAAAGGAAAAGTGGTGATTTTTAAATTTTAATTTAGTGTATTATTATAGTAAGTTGTAGTTTTTATATAAACCGCAATCAACCAAAAACCTATTAATTGATATTCGAAGAACCGCTTTTCGATTTTGGTCCGATTATCCAAAAAACCGGTATTCGAAAACCGATTATCCGAAAAACCGGTATTTGAAAACCGCTTTTTAAAACCGGTTAACCGATATTCGAAAACCGGTTTTCAAATACCGGTTTTTGGTTTTGGCCAAACCGCGGTTAGCCGAAACCGGTTAACCGTAAAACCAGTTTCGGTTGCCAGCCCTACTTTAGATCCTAAACAGCGAAAAATACTTACAAAAATTACCCGATTTTCGGTTTGTGTGTTGGCTAGAAACAAGCACATTTGGAAACAAGGCAATATTAGACATCATTGTCTAAGAACCAAAATAAAACAAAGAATGGTTAACAGTTAGCGTTTCAAGTAATTTTGTATAGACACGAAATGTACGTTCTTGGTTATTTAGGCCTGAGCTGTAGGCACAACAAAACCGACTTTGTATATTTTCGTTCATTGCAGAATTTTTAATAAAATCTATAATGACAACCACTAAAACACCTAAGATAAGTGATGCATAAACTTTGCATATTTGAAAAACATGATACCAAGTGCAACAACAGCAAAGCAAAATATGAGAACAATTGTCATAGTGCTCCAAAGGGTTCAAAAATATCCGATAGGGTCGCTCAACCTGAAATTTCCGTTTATGTAAAGATTTTTAAAAGTTTAGATTTTTATGTAAATTCTTGCTCTTTTAGATCTCTTTTTAATGGTGATATAATATACAGGGTGCGTCATTAAAAAAATATATACTTCTTGTCCTACCCTGTATAGTATCACAAATATTACCATTAAATAAATCCTTAAAAGGGCTTTAAGATAAGGTAATTTTCTAGAAACCTGCGGCAACTCCGATTTTGACGAATTTTGGTATACAGGGGTTTTTGGGGCGCTGATCACGAATCTTTCTGATTCGTGATCAGAGCACCAAAATACCCCGTATACCAAATTTCGTTAAAATCGGAGTTACCAGGTTTCTGAAAATTACCTAAGATAATACCACATTAAGTGTATCTAACTTTATTAGATTCGATAATACACCCACCTAAATGAGGTATTTAGGTAATTTTCAATGTACTGGGGTTTTAAAGTACTCGTCCGGAGCTTTAAAACGATGTGCCACAAGACCCATCTTTCGATTATATTTTTATTTCAAAATGGCGCCCAGCTGTCAGTTTGACATTTATAACTGTCATTTTCTGTCAAAAATTTGGCTTATGTTGTCTCACTAAAGTCCTTTAATTTTTATTAAAAAAATACCAAACAATTTAAAAGTTAGGAGGGGGTCCTGAATTTATATGTATGTATACATTGTCAGGTTGTCATCTTGAAAATTGTTATAATAAATTGGGATAAAGACTTGTCTTTTAAAACCTGCCTAAGATAAGATATTGTTGCTATAAATGTTGCAGGCTGGTGTAGGTGGGATAGAACACAATATTACAATATATTTTATTCCAAATTTTAAAGAAAAATAGCTATTTTAAAATTTTAGAGCAGTACTTTTTTTGGACGCCATTAATATTAAATTTCTCACAAAAGCTTATTTTGATTGCCATTCTTGAAACAATTGACCTAGAGGCGGTCATAGGGGGCCCCCTTGGATGGGACATTCTTTCTATTTTATTGTGTTTGATACATGTCTAATGGCAAATATGGGCATTTATTGAGGTTCCCCCAAGGTTGAAATAAAAGAGGTTAAAGGACCTTTTTTTTCCTCTTCAAAAAATTTGAACCTCCTCCTTTAAATTTTTTTTTTTTGCCACCTCAAACACTTCTTCTGGGACTATGCCCCCCTGCAGAAAGTCGATATGACCGCCCCTGAATTGACCTATTTTGACAGAGATGTGTTAGTGATAAAATTTTGTATACATATTTTGATAACCCTGTAGATATTTTTAAAGCTCTCTTAGTGGACTTTAAACATTTTTAAATGTATTTTTAAGATATGCAGAGCCTGCTGTACTAAAATGGATCAAAGAAAACATTGCTGAATGGAGAAATAGTATAATAGTATCGCCAGATGCAGGAGGTGCCAAGAGAGTCACATCAATCGCCGATAGATTGAACGTAGAGTTTGCCTTGATTCACAAAGAAAGGTAATTAAGCAGAACTAACCAAAAATTGTACACATATTTTCAAAACCGCCAACCATAGGAAATACATGTATTCAATCCCTTCCACTAATCTGCCATGTACTCCCATAATTCGTCGGACGGCGACACGAATAACTCACTCCCCACCTCGAATATTTCCTATGCTGTTAATTCCCCATGTTTGGCGAGTTCGTTTCGACGCCTGTATATTATACAGGGTGTCTTCGGAAGTTCTTACCAAATGGGAAACTTTTTAATAATTAACTCTACGAAAAAATGCCTCCTCATAAAAAGTCCTGCTTGATGAGAAAATACATTTCCACAGACAACTGTATGTTCGATGTACAGGGTGGCTTAAAAAGACTTTTTTCAAATTACTATACAGGTTATTTCCTATCTACGGTAAAAAACTTTAAGGAAAGATATGTCCAAAGTTGCTTCGTTTCTGAGATATAGGGTGTTAAAGTCATAAAAAGTAGGTATTATATGAATATCTTAAATACTCTAACCAATTTGGTTTGGTATGTGTTTATTTGATGAAATAAAGCGCTGGTAAAGCCTTAACTAGATTGACTTTATTGGGTTCAGTGGCGTCTCAGTGGGCAACACAGACAATATTATTGAGAGAAAAATGTACGCCACTGGCTTTTTGTGTAGTTTATGGTTTTTTTCCTAAGGAGCAAGAAAAATTACAAAATACAAGAAAAATAATAACAAAAAGTTATTAGCCACCCTGTACATCCAAAATACAAATATTTTTGTGGAAATCTAATTTCTCATTAAGCAGGACTTTTATGAAAAGGCACTTTTCTTCATAAAGTTAATAATTAAAAAATTTCCCATTTGGTAAGAACTTCCAAAGACACGCTGTATTACAGGACATAAATTTAATTAGTTACACTATCCAACATATTTTGAGCATGATTTTGCTTGAAAAATAGTTGAATGTACAATAATGTAAAAACGAAACCAGGAGACCGCGGAGCGGACAAGATTTTTTATATTTCTTGCTTATGAAACTAAAAAGTATGCTTTAAACGAGACTTATGATTACAGAAAGAAGGCTAATGAAGTCGCCAGCATGGTTCCTGGTAGGTGACGTAACAGACAGAGTCGCCATCTTGGTAGATGACATGGCGGACACCTGCGGAACTATCTGCCATGCCGCAGAGAAACTCATGGAAGCGGGCGCTACCAAAGTCTACGCCATTTTGACGCACGGAATTTTTTCCGGACCAGCTATCAGTAGGATAAACAATGCCTGTTTTGAAGCTGTTGTTGTCACCAATACTATTCCACAGGATGAACATATGAAAAATTGTTCAAAAGTACAGGTAATTTTAGAAACAATACATATTAAGAATCACACCCAACATATTATACAGGTTGTCTCTAAAAGGTGTGGAAAAAATGATACCAGGCTAAAATATAACGGATTTAACCTAACTTAGTTTAGTCTAAAAGTTTTAGAGATATTCAGACGCCTTCCATTTGAAATGTATGGAAATGTGAAGAATTTTAATCTAAAAAATGATAATACAGCGCTTTTTCTTACATTCTAACTTTGTTAGGTGTTAGAATAGGACATTTATTAATTAATACCTCTTATAAAATATTTAAAAAGGGTTTGGATGTTTAAAATAGATATTTAACCAGACATAAAAGTCTCTAGTCGTAATCGCGTAATGTAAAGAAATTCCGTTTTGAAAATAATTTGAAATTTTTGGTGGGCTAATTAGTTTATAAAATTTAATAATATATAATTAAAAATTCGAGTAGATAGAGGAGGCAAGTATTTTTTTATTCAAATTATCTTCACGAATAAAGGAGGTAATTAATAGAAATGATTAAAATAGAGATGACTAGACTACATTTAAATAATAAATGACGAATAAAGGACACAACTAACGCACTTATCACCATTATTCGTGAAGAGAAGTCGAATAAAAAAGTGTGTTTTACCTCCTTTATCCACTCGCTTCTCAAATTCCTTTTTACTAGTGAGTTTTTGGTTATAATGATTAAATTTTTTTTTAATTAATATTAGTTTTATTAATTAACAATTTTTTTAACTTGCAAACTTTGCTGCGGTTACTGTCAGTCACAAGTTTTCTTTTTAAACTTTTCTTACAATTTGATTGGGCCTGAAAGATATTACAATTAATTCGAATTATAGTTCCTAATGTTTCAAAGTCATATTTTAAATGGCATATTGTCTTCTTTTTCTTTATCTTATTTGCTAATTTTTTCACTATTCTAGGTCACTGTTTTATAATATTATTTGCATATTTTTCAAAATAAAAATTACATTTTTGTATTTTCTTGAACCATTCCGAGAGCCATTCTGAGTTGTACAGCCACGAGTTAGATTTAAAGTGGGAACTGCAGTTTTCTTTAAAACTCTGCGCAAGGGTAGACCTAAAATATAAAATAAGATATTTGAATTTATTTTTTATAAAAATAAATTCATTAATACTTACCCAACAGTTCATTTTAAGGATATCTTTCATAATCATTTGATGTAAAATATAAGGAGCAAATTGCACAAGTATTCGGGTTTCTGGTTAAATTTGTCTTCACGTTTACACCAATTTATCCATTCCTTTCTGAGTGTGAACAAAACTAAATTATTTGTCTTAGGAAATTAAATGTAATATTAAGCTAACACCTTTGTTTTGAGTGTTAACCTATTGCTTTTGCATGAAGCAATGGCACAAATCTGTCCAGGCATATTTCTATCTAAAACCACAAATAAGCATTAGTGAACATATTTCTTCTAAGCTTTATTGTGCAAACTTACCAAATACTGTTCAAACTATAGTTAAAAAACAATGTACAATGTTAAAAGTTCTTGTCTCTGGTTCAAATTTCAAGTCAAATATCACACACACGTCTGGACAAAAAACTATGAACACAGACAAAATACAGGTTTAAGAAACAAAATCATTGTTTATATAAGGTCTTTAGACGTTTATTATCACACCCAAAATGTTAAAACACTATGAAAAATCAGAAAATAGTCACTAAATAATGACGAAAAAAGTCATAAGATTACATATAAACACACTGTCGCCGCCAAATCTGCACTGATGACTACGTCACGAGCGGTCGTCCTTGACGGCTCGACTGGCTAACGTTGCTGCTTATGGGAATAAGCTATCCTCTGTGTGTATCGTTCTTGGGTAAAATGCAGGTAGCTAGCTTTGATCCTGTTACGGATTTTGGGTATCAAAACGGTTAAAGATGGATTTATAGATTGACGTTTCTGTTTCCGTTTGCCATTTTACGTTTTCATTTAGAAGATAAAACATCAACTTTGCATTTGTCAATTTATAGTTTCTGGGGACCGTTTTTATATACCATATCAGAAAAAGAAACGTCAAACGGCGATCGGTAACGGAAACGTCAGTCTATAAATTCGGCTTTAAATACTGTTCAAGTTTCAATACAGCTGTAAATTTGTATAGATTTATACGTATTAAGTGTGTTAAAACTTGATTTGTGAGTTTGAGTAGTGCCCTTGATGGTTTAACAGACTTTTTGTTAGTGGTGATTAGTGAAGAAAGCGCCATGTAAAACTTTTTCGGAATGAGTAAAGAACTGTTTTTGACGCTAAGCTCAGTATTTTCATACCTCAATTACACTCCTGATAGTAGGTGCACAGTGAAAGGAGAAGAAATCTTGAATTCCAACCATATTATTTTGATTATACACACGTCTTTTTATTTTAGATGTTAATGGCTCAAAGGGCGCCACCTACAGTATCTTGAACGAATTAAAAACGAAATAACTTTTTTAAGTCACCCTGTACGTAATTTTTAGATAAAATTTCCTACTTTCCAACATATTTTACGTAAAAAAAGGTACATATGATAAAAGTTAATTCAAGCAGTCGTTTTTAGGATATCTAGATTTAAAAGAATTCCTGTATGCCCAGCTTAGAGCTGGGCATACAGGAATGCTAGTAATGGTGTTTCACAATAAGTTGCTTATCTTTTAAAGTGTGAATACTAAGATAGTTTTACAAAGAAAAGTTTAAATAAATCTCTTTTCTAAATGGCTTAACTTTTTAGATACAGAGTAGTAAAACAACCTTATTAAAAAAAAGTACCACCCTGTTTCTTAAAAGTTAAGCTATTTAGGGCATAGGCAAAATCATTGAAATTGGTTTTTTAAATTCCCGATATCTCAAAAACGGCTGCCTTAAAGAACTTTTATTAATTTTACCTTTTTTATGTAAAATATGTTAAAGAATAGGAATTTTTATCTAAAATTCACTTACAGGGTAACTCAAAAAGTAATTTTGTTTTTAATTTGTGGCAGATTCTGATTTTCCACCTCTTAAAACCTCCCTGTGCCGGGTATTGCGACAATATACCTATTATTATCAAAACTATTTATAAAAAACTAAATTCAGAATAAAATTTTCCCCTTTTGAACTAGAGTAAGTTGGGTTAAAGCGTCATATTTAAGCCTCAGGCATTTTTTCCGCGCCTTTTTGAGACACCCTGTATATCAAATTTTTGACAAAAGGTATGATGATTGTTTACTTATACGGGGGTTTTTGGGGCGCTGATTGAATTTGAAAGAATTTTTAGTCGGCAGAGTTTAGCTCTCGAGATATTCATCATCAAACAAATAGAAAACTAACCTAAATTCAAGGCGCGCTTGTGGCGGCTTCGGTTGTATCGGCGAGCGTCGATCACCGGAGTTAAGCAGTGAAATGCGCGCCCATAATTTGATGGGTGTCCGGCGACAGCGGTGTTTCGAGCAGCGGCACACGGTGTTCTGCTTGGGGATGCGGACCGAGCAACAACCATCCAAGTTATGGAATGAATGGTGTGTGAATGAGAAGGAGTAGGGGTCAAGGTACAATAAGCCTTCAGGCTGCAGTGCACCACCTAGGGGGCGGTCGTCGGACCTGGGTGGGATGACCCCGAAAGGGTGAAAAAAAAAAACCTAAATTCACCATATTCCCCATTCTTTTTGCACCCAATTCTTGAGATTTCTGCTAAATTAGCACGCAATATTTGATTTTCACCTTTAAAAATCAATTTGTATTACCCCTTTTTCCATAAAACTGCAAAGCTTCACTTTCAATCGTAGTAGCCATGGCGCCGCCATTTTTTTTTTGTATGATGTCATTTCATTTTGTGTTTGTAATGTAAATATTATATATCATAATTTGAAATAAAGAAATTTCAGTAAGTAAATAAGGAGCCTTAAAGTAAGAATGATTTGAAAAAGAAGAGGGAATATAGTGAAAATAAGGTAAATTTGCTTTTCAAGTTTGATGATGTATATCTCAAAAACGGAACGTGTAAGACTAAAATTTTTTTCAGATTAATAAATCAGCGCCCCAAAAACTACCGTCTGCCAAAAATCATCAAAATTTGCGTGGTATCCGATAATGTAAACAATTGCCGAAGATATTGGCACAATGCTAACAATTTTTTTTTTTTTTAGTGTATAGACGTCTCCATGATGTTCGCAGAAGCAGTCAGGCGTACTCATAATGGAGAAAGTGTGTCGTATCTATTCTCAAACGTTCCCTACTAGTTTTTATTCCTAAATATAAACTACATAACTAGGTCTTAAGAATAAAAATCCATTTTTTATATTATAATTATAACAATAAATTTTTCGCATTAATTTCTTTGTGCAAAGAAATAGTGAAAATGCAAGGTAGTATTGAGTTTTTATTTTAAATTTTATATCGCCAAAATAAACGAAATTGTAACAAAAGATTTTGCGCCCTTTATAAACTGGTTGCCCGTTTTTAGGTTTTTTACAGTTTAAAAGGTTTCTTGTTTGTACTAACTTTACTTTAAATATGACATAGCCAAATATTAAAGGCCATTTTTCGAGGCTTTAGTTAACTTTTCAGCAATGTTATTAAATGAGATAAGCCTCAACACCAGTGCTGGAGAACTACTGTTATTAGTATTAACACAACAACCTTAAACACAGGATTCCTTCAATAATATTATTAACTTGCAACTTCTGTAACTTTTATTAAATAAAATAATTGGAAACACAACTTTCAAGTAAAAATCTTTCAGAACAACGCAAAATGATAAGTACAAATTTGACCAAAGTAGAGATTTTCGGCACTTCTACCAGTATTAACAATTTATGCCTGTTCTTACCTCTCCTGGGGTCCCAAACATATTATGTCGTCTAAAATCCAGTTTATGCCGTAACTCTTTTCAGTTTACATTGGGCACTTTCAGGAAACTGCAGATATTTGATAATGGGGTGAAGCATATACAGGGTGTCCGCTAATTATTGGTACACAGAAAAACTAAAGATTCCTTAAGTCAAAATATTAAGATTTAACCAAACATACCTATAGCCAAAAGTTGATAATAAGGAAGATATAGGGAGTCAAAGTAAAAATAGTATTTTTAAGTTCTTTTCCATAATTTTTGATATGTTTTATATATTTTAGTGAAACTCGGTATCTAGTGGTTTTTGTGACATAAGCTATTCAGATCTAATAATAATTTATATGTGTATACTAGAGGGGGCTAGCTACACTATTTACATTTCTCTAAATCGTCCCAACCTTTTTGTGCTACTTTGTATGTATCATCCAAGTAAACCAGTAAACTCCCTATGCTTTACACACAAAAAGGTATACTTTGTAAGAATGGCTCCGAGCAACCGTTTTCAGGATATTTGCATTTATGTGGTTTAGTGCAACCAAAAGTATATGAAAGAATACATTAAATCATTCGTTTATCATGAGGCAGCTGTAGTTATGAATAATACGCTGTTTTTCAAGGCATATTTTGGTTGCACTAAACCATTTAAATGCAAATATCTTAAAAATGGTTGCTTGGAGTCATTCTTACAAAGTATACATTTTTTGTGTATAAAGCATAGGGGAGTTTACTGGTTTACTTAGATGGTACATTCAGAGTAGCACAAAAAGTTTAATTTAAATGTGATTTTCAATGACGTAAATCGGGACAAGTCAAACAAGATTTTTTAAGGTTTTTCCCCAAAATTTTTTGAAGAGCAAATAGAAAAAAAGGTCCTCATTTTCATTGGGGAATTATCATTTATCCCCTAAGGTCCCCACCTCAATGAAAAAACCTGTCTACCACCACAAGTCGGGACTTTTTCTTTCAAAAAAAAACGGGACATCTTCCCAAATCGGCGGAACGCGGGAGAAACCTCCAAAAGCGGGACTGTCTCGTCGAAATCGAGACGTGTGGTCACTTTAAGCTAGCCCCTAGTTTACACATAAAAATTAATACAAGATCAGAATAGCTCATGTCAAAAAACCTATATGTACCGAGTTTTACTAAAATATTCAAAACATATCAAAAATTATTGAAAAAAAAATCACTTTGACACCATGTATCTTCCTTATTATCAATTTTTGGATATAGGTATGTTTGGTTAAATCTTAATATTTTGACTTAAGAATCTGTGGTTTTTCTGTGTACCATTAATTAGCGGACAACCTGTATATATTTTTTTATCCCCGTATTATTTGTATGCCTAACCTCCTTTTGCTACCGGCACTTTGAAAATTGCTGAAGTCTCAGGTATTTGAACAATATTATTCTGATTTCCGATAATTTGAAAAAGCACATATTCTTTATATGCTTCGTTACTAAGTTGTATTACCTAATTGTTATTTATTCACGTAAAATTCACCTTTTATACCCTTAAAACGTCAATTAAAATTAAATTTTTAAAAATAATAGTGTGCCTTATTGCTGTAAATTGGCTCAATGCCCCCAGTAACTCTGGGTTAAAACATGTTCATAAATAACAACGCAAAAATGAAACCTTGCATTCTTTTTATACTAAAAATTCCATAAATAATTTAATAAGTGGTTTACCTATTTCACTAAGTTGATAAACCTTAAGGTATGATTCTGAGCACCGCGGCACGCGACTTATAACCGCCGACGCAAGCGCTAAAACCTTATACTTGTTTGATTTTTGCCTTGTGGAGTTACAAGTAGCAATGCTGGTAATGTGAATGGCTCTGGCTCTTGCGTACGCGGCGGTTAGCCGTCTGTCGCGGTGCTAGGAATCGTACTTTTAATATAAATACAAACCAAGGCAAGAAAAATTTAAAACTGTAAAATACTTTTAGGTATCTATAATTTTCGCGGGAAACAACGACCGTATGGGCAGCTAATGTATCTTAATTTCATTAGTCTGTATTATAAAATCTTTCAGTTAGTATCGTTTAATTTGGCGCTCTTTAATAGCCAGATGTTGAATAAACAAAGGTTATAAAGTATTTTTTACTTTGACAAAAAGGTTTCAGATTAATTTAATAATTTTTATTTAGAAGAGTAGTTTATAGCATGATAAACTAAAGTCCCCATATTCGTCTTGTCAAAAAGTCAAAGCCTACTTGTTAACCCTTTTTATTGAACATCTTTTTTTTTATCAATTCTTGATGCCATATTGGAAATTAGTTTTTTGTTCCGATTATTATTATCAAACATTTACAATATATGTTTTCTTTTTTATAGTTTTATAAGTTTGAAAAATAACTTTAGTTGAGATTTTTCCCAGTTTTCTTTAAAATGATAATAAGGTATTGTTTTTTAACAAACATTTTTTATTATGTATAGTATGTTAGAATCCTATAAAAATAAATCCACTCTTTCTTTTAAAATGTGTTTTTATTAGCTTTTCAGTACTTTTCCTCTAAGTATTTTAATTTCATCAACGGGTCGATCATTTTTGTCAGTTTCTACCAATCCTATTCTTTTTATAACTTGCATGCCTAAAATAAAAACAAAATTAAATAACCTTTACTTCAATATAGTCACACATGTTATGTACAGGGTTTTTAATTATATTTTGCCACC
>JACEGR010001032.1:0-79202 GCA_014170235.1 Listronotus bonariensis
GATGTTTACAACACTGCCGGTATCTACCAATGTATCCACTTGTGTATTGTTTATAAAAATATTTTTATGCATTTACCCAGTAAGTAGAATCAAATTTTTACTCGTCTCGGCCGATGTCGACATAGTAGGCCTATCTTCATTTTTCTTAGACGACTGCGTTTCATTTTTTAATAAAACTTTAGGTTTTTTCTCATTGCACTTAAAACTTTTATGGACGAATTGATTACATTTAAAACATTTTGCCCCTAAATGTTTTGAATTGCATTGCGACGATTTATGACCAAGTTGACCGCAGTTGTAACAACGTTCTTTTAAATTTTGAGAAGAATTTTGCCCTATATTTTCACGTTTGCCTACATTATGTTTTGGAATAAATTTTTGATGACTATTTTCATTTTTATTTCTTATTTCCTCATAAATTTTTAGCTTGGCTTTAAAATCATGAATGTTTTTAGAGCCATACAAACAATTTTATTTGCTTAATCATCTCTTATACCATCAATTATATACTGAATTAACGCTTCATGCTCAACAGATCCCCGAATGGCCAGCTCTTTAATAAATAAAAAATATTCTTGATTACTTCCATTGTTTGTTTTTCCTTTCCATTAAAGGTTTATGTATTGAGGCACTTTTTAATTTTGATGAAAATTCTTTTAAAAGTGCTGCTTTAAGATGTTTTTAAGATTTAATGTTTGTTTCGCCTTGAATAAATAATTTGGCTAAACCAGTCAAAGACTTTTTGGCAAAAATCAATTGGTGAAACTCACCTCATCCAAGTAAAATGGAAATGTCTTTAAAATCTCTTACCCACTTTTCTATGGAATAGTTACCAGTACCGTCAAATGGTTTAATTGAATCCTCTACGTCACGAAAAGATAATGCAAACTTAGCCGTAGTAGACACTATAGATGCTGCCTCGTTGTCACTGGTATCATCACTGCCATATTCTTCCTCTTCTTCTTCATTTTCGTTGGTTTCAACCATTGTTTTTAAAGTGTCCGACTCCATTAAAAGAGCACAAATATTTTTAATGAAGTTCGGTCTCGGAGCAGAATAATCCAACAACAAAAGATTTGCAACCGACGATAAGTCACTCTTGGAAAAGGTGTCAAAATATTCGATTTTATTTTTATAGTCCTGGCCAAAACACTTAGTATGTAAGGCCAACCAACCTAGATATATAAAAAAATAGTCTACGGACTCCAACGGAAACGTAAAGCCATTAAATTCGTACACTTTTATTCGACTGTTTTTACCACCATCAGTCCCGAAAAGAAGTTTATAAAATGTCTTAATTACGAAAAACTGCGCGGCTTTAATGTTCTCGAACACTCGCAGAATGTCGGCTAAAGTCGTCATTTTTAGCTTACCGAAGTTCTAAGTAATCTTTCCAAAATACAAAAAGAATGCTTAGTTTTAATCCAGCAACAAATCAGTTCAAAATTATTAAAGTTTTAACTTTTTTCTCAGTGTAACATTAACTTATTTATTTTTATTTTTTATACGAGCACTAAACGTTATTTCGAATTCACTTCGTCATAATTTTACTATTGTCACTTTACACTTTTATTTAAAACGGTTTTATGGTAAACTTACTGCATTTCTTCAAAATTGATCCCGGATGAGCCCCCAAAATTTGTGAGATTTGGCATGAAGAAAATGCAATAAAACGAATGATGTTAGTTTCGTTGTTTAATTTCAAAAGTAATTAGAATAGGGTAACTTATTAATTATTAAAATATGAGGAGTAAATAATAAAGCGTAGTTTCGCAATTTTATTAATAAAAGGTATAAAATACTTGGAAAAACGGGGTTTTGCCACTTTAGCTTTAAATTAAGAATTGTGTGCAAAAAGAAGTAGGAATATAGTGACAATAGGATTAGTTGAAATTTTAACTTTGATGAAGGATATTTCGAAAACAAAACGTTTCCATCCAAAAATTCTTTCGGATTCGTGATCAGCGCCCCAAAAAACCACGTATCCCAAATTTTGTTAAAATCGAAGTTGCCGCAGGTTTCTAGAAAATAACCTTTATTTTGAACAAGGAATAACCTCTTAAATTTTTTCGGATTTGTTTAGGATTTGTATATAAATTAACCTTGGAACACGAACGTACTAAAACAATTAGTACGTTCGTGTCTTGGAACAACCCTAACTTTTAAACTCTGACAGTCGACAGTAGACAGCCCTGCCGCCCGATGTTACGTCAAAAATTTTTCCCAGAATGTGAATTCTATTTTCATTTTTCATTTTTGGAAACAGTTGAAAATAGCACTTTGTGATGTTTAATACGTATTAAGGTATTTTATAAAATATGACCGAGGAACGTGATCGATTAAAATATAGAGTGTATTATGCCGCAAAAGATGGTATGTCGATATCTTTGTACACTTTACTTTCCGAAATCGATAAAATTGAAGCAGATCAACTAGTAAACGAGGTAATTTTTACTTAAATATATTGGATTTTTTTGTTTCTTTGTTTCCAGATTGGCAGCTTTCCTTGACAGGCTTTTGTTTAAAAAGAAAACGCGCATTTTCCCTAAGTATATTTATACAAAACATTTTAAGAATTTTTACAATAACTTATGACTTTAATCTTGTTTTCTATTAGAAGTTTTGTTTTAGAATGTATCAGATGAAGATGGTCAGGAATGTAATCCTCTCCTTGCTGCTGCTAGATTTGGCCATGAAAAAGTGATGCGAATGCTATTATCAAAGTTTACACCAAATATTGAACAAGAAGGCATTGTAAAATTTGATGGATATGTCATCGAAGGTGCAACAGCTTTATGGTGTGCAGCTTGTGCAGGTATCTTTATGAAAACCATATTTGGCTCTTTATAGGAACACCATTTATATCTTTGCTCAAATTCACAACCCTCATTACTTCAGAATAGATTGAAATTAAGCTTTTTGCAGCATCTACTAACTTGACAATACATGTGTGAAATTTGGTATGGGTGCGTCACACTATACGGAAACACTATTTTAACTTTTTTTTCTAAACTAAACAAATAGGGCAGGACTGGTACAATATAAGTATCTCCGATTTTTGGTAATTTTCTAGAAACCGGCGGCAACTCCGATTTTGACGAAATTTGGTATACGGTGATTTTGGGGGCTGATCACGAATCTGAAAGAATTATTTGGCGGAAACGTTTCGTTCTCGAGATATTCATCATCAAAGTTCAAATTTGAACTAAGCTTATTTTCACTATATTCCCCGTATTCCCCTTCTTTTTGAACACAATTCTTAATTTAAAGCTAAAGTGTCACAAAATGTTTGATTTTCACCTCTTAAAACCCCGTTTTTAAGTATTTTACATTATTTTTGCATAAAATTGCATAGCTATACTTTGAATCATTTCAATCCCAGTGTGCCATGAAGCTCTATGTGTATGTATGGTTGCCGCATTATCAAAGAAAAGTCACGCAATTTATTGCAAAAATAATGTAAATAACGTAGAAAAACGGGGTTTTAGAAGGTGAATATCAAATATTGTGTGACACTTTGGCTTTAAATCAAGAATTGTTTGCAAAAGAAGGAGGAATATAGTGAAAATAAGCTTAGTTCAAATACCAACTTTGATGATGAATATCTCGAGAACGAAACGTTTTCGCCAAATAATTCTTTCAGATTCGTGATCAGCGCCACAAAAACCCCGTATACCAAATTTTGTCAAAATCGGAGTTGCCGCCGGTTTCTAGAAAATTACCCGATTTTTGATTTTAATAGATAATTTAGTGTATTTTAGAGACTAACGAAAAGAAAAAATGCAGAATATTCATAAAATACTTTAAATTTGAATTGAGAAAATTACGGGATGGGAGAGCGAACAGGGGTGCACGGTGGGAAAAGAAAGAAAAAAACAGTAGTAATAAGAGTATTTAAGTATATTCAAGAAAGAGTAACAAGTAATGAACCTTAATTAAAGTACTTAACCAGAACAGACTACAGTAATAAAGTGTATGAATGCATAATTTGATTGGTTTGAAGTGCTACAGACGGTCATGCAAAACTGTTAAATTAAGGGGATCGTGGGTAGTTCTGGTTAGTTAAATCTTTTTTTTTTAATTTGCTTCATTGAGGAATTAAAAAAGACTTGCTAACCAGAACTACTATGAGTGCCTCAATGTGACAGTTTTGCATAAACGTCTGTAGCGCTTCAAACCAATCAAGGCAGATTTTTAAATTAGTGATATCATTTTATAGAACAAAAGTGGCAATGTTATTGTGTCGTTAGTCTTAAAGTATCTATTTAAATAAACCGAAAAAACAATAAAAACGGTTTTGAAAAATTCCGTTTTTTGCCGGATAATTCTGGAACAGCTGCAAATTTTTAATATTTAAAATGGAATATTGTTAAGCATAAAATTGCCCCAGTTTAACCAACCCTGTATCTCTTACCGTTTCCGAGATCCTAATGGTGTTCTTCGAATTTGTAACAGCCTGTATACAGTGTGTCCACGGATGGACCTAACTATACCTGTAAAAAAATTATCTTTAAAATTTGGAAAAAGTTATTCTTTATAAAAAAAAATTTTTTGTTAGAAATGCTAAAAGCTATAATACAAATTCGCCGTAGGATATACAGAATGGTTTAAAATCGCGAAAATATTGCTTTGAAAAGTAAAAACAAATCAGACAAACATATTTCCTAATATTCCTAATTAAAAAGGGTAAAAAAATAATCAAAAGTTTATTATATTTTTTTGCTATTGGTTATGGTTTTCTGAGAAAACTAAGGTTATTGTTATCAAAAAAAAAAATCTTTTTTAATTAAGTGAAAAACAAATTAAGCTAAAAGCGTTTAAAAGAATTACCCTATAATATTCAGGGAGATCCAAAATAACAAAAATTTAATTTTGAAAAATAAAAAAATTGGTTATAAATAGTTTTTAAACACTCATTTAAATAGCCTAACAAAATAATAAAAATTAAAATTTTTATGTTACTACTTAAATACAATTTAACTTTACTTAATATTGTATGCATATAAAAAGTATAATTTACTATTTATAAATAAAAGAAACATTTATTTTAGTTTACACCTTATTTTTCAAGTTATGATAAGCGATAAGGAAAAAATGTATGGGACTTTGTTAATTATTTTTGTATGACTTATGCATTTACAAAAATATATTTTTTCATTTTTTTATTTAAAAAATATTTTTGCGATTTTCAAGCACCCTGTATATCATAGGGCAATTTTGTTATAGTTTTTTCATTTTAGACAAAGCAAAAATTTTTATCAAGAATATCTTTTTTAAAATATTAAAAATAAATTTTTTACAGATATAGCCAAGTCCATCTATGGACACACTGTATATACAGGATGTCCTAACTCTATTTAAACACGAATTTACTTAGCCCCTGTACAAGATACAAAAATAAACTTAAAATAAAAAATGTTTATTTGGATATGTTCTTTTAATTGATAGGACTAGTTAATATACAAGGTGTCTCCAAAACATAATTTTCATTGGCGAATAGGTTTTTTAAATGGACCACCCTGTATATTTTTATACATATTTTGACTCTGCAATAATGCAAATAATGTATAAAATACTATACGTCAATTATTGCTAGTTTTTAAGATATCAGCAGTATGCTAATATACTAATTAACAATTAAAAATGAAAAAAAAATAAAAATATTTTGGTTCAAATTATATTAAAAAATTTTGTCACTGTCAGAGTGACAAATAATATCATACTACTTATAGGTATGTCAGCAATGTAGTTTATTTTGAACACACACCTTAATTGTACCAGAAAAATAGCAATATGTCAATTATGTGACTGGTTTTTAGGTAGGTAAAGTAGGTAAATATGTATTTACAATATACTAAATAGCTGACTTACCTATTAGTAGTTCTTACAATGAAAGGTAATTAATTACACATAAATATATAATTTGTCACTTTGACAGTGACAGAACTAATCAAAAATAATTAAAACCAAAATAATTTGTTGCCTTACTTTTAATTGTTAATGAGTATATCAGAATACTGGTAATATCTCAAGAACCAGCAATAATTGACATATAGTATGTTATTCATTTTTGATGTAGAATTTAAATTAAAGTCAAAATTTGCAAAAGTATACAGGGTGTTTTGAAGAAAAAACTTTCTTGACAATGAAAATTATGTTTTTGAAACATCTTGTATATTACCTAGTACTGTCAATAAAATGAGTGTATTCAAATAAACATTTTTTTACTTTAAGTTTATTTTTATATTTTATACAGGAGCAAAGATATTTCATGTATAAAAAGAGTTGGGACACCTTGTATATATTTTTACTAACACTTGCGCAAAGTGTCTTTTCCTCACATAAAGGTTATCCGAACTTTCGTTTGGCTAACTGCCCTTTCATGCGGGAAAGTATCACTTTGCGCACTTACTAGGAAAATAACTATTTTAGGACATCTCAATATTGTGAAGACCTTGGTTAAAGCTGGTGCCGACGTAAACCATTCTACTAAAAATAATTCTACCCCTTTACGAGCAGCATGCTTTGATGGACGACTTGACATAGTTAAATATCTGACATATCATAAGGCTGACATAAATATAGCAAATAAATACAATAATACATGTCTCATGATAGCTGCCTATAAAGGGCATTTGGATGTAGTAAGTATTTGAACCAAAAAATATATTCAAATACTAAATATTTGGTTATTTTCTAGAAACCTGCGGTAACTCCGATTTTGACCAATTTTGGTATACGGGGTTTTTTGGGCGGTGATAACCAATCTGAAAATTTTTGGCAGAAACGTTTCGTTCTCAAGATATCCATCATCCAATTTGAATATTAAACTAATCCAATTTTTACTATATTCCTTCTTTTGCACACAATTATTGATTTAAAGCTAAAGTGGCACACAATATTTGATTTTCACCTTTTAAAATCCTGTTCTTTTACGTATTTTTGCATAGCTTTACTTTGAATCATTTCAATCCCAGTGCGCCATAAAGCCCTATGTGTATGTATGGTTGCGGCATTATCAAAGTAAAGCTATACAATTTAATGTAAAAAATGTATAAAAATGGGGTTTTAAAAAGATGAAAATCAACAAATAAATAATATTGTGTGATACTTTAGCTTTAAATCAAGAATTGTGTGCAAAAAGAAGGGGAATGTAGTAAAAATAGGATTAGTTTAAATTTCAAGTTTGTTGATGAATATCTCGAGAGTGAAATGTTTCCGCACAAAAAATCTTTCAGAGTCGTGATCAGCGCCCCAAAAACCCCCTTATTCCAAATTTCATCAAAATCGGAGTTGCCGCAAGTTTCTAAAAATTACCAAATATTCGAGCAAATATTTTAAAATGTGGTAATATAGCCCAACCAATATGTGAATATCATTTAATTACAGGTTAGTTTTCTTTTACAAAATGGTGCAAACCCCAATGAAAAGGCCTTATGTGGAGCCACAGCTTTACATTTTTCTGCAGAATGTGGACATGTAGCTGTAGTAAAGGAACTTTTAAATTATGGCGCAAAATTTTATATAAATGACACTGGAATGACTCCTCTTAAGTCTGCAGCTGAAAGAACAAGACATAAATTGGTAGAATATTTAATAGAAAGGCCTGAAATAAGTAAAGAAGAACAAATAGAGGCACTTGAGTTACTAGGCGCTTCTTACGCCAATGACAAAGAAAACTACAACATACTAAAGGCCTATAAGTACCTGCATAAATCTATGTCATTAAGGTAAGATTGTATATAAAATACTATACAGAAATTAGCAGCCAAGTTCCCCTGAAAACTTAAATGTATTTTTACACACCTATCGGGTGTTAATGACTTTATTAAACAGAACATAACTCCTAGAGTATTAGACATAATAAAATGACACTTGGTATACTTAGGTAAATGGCATAGAAAGAGGAGGGTTATTGCATATTTTTCAGTTTCCAGTTACCACCGGTTCAACCGGAAATGTCTCTGATTTTGATTTTTAAATGATAATATTATTTTCTTTCATATTAAATATTATTTTTACTATATGCTACCACACATTACTGAAAAATTCTGCTTTGAAAAATGCGCCTCTAAAATTTCTAAAAATGGAGTTACACACTTTGCGAATTACACTGAAGATATAGAATCTCCCTGCGCTCAATTTCTTTATTTAAAAATATGTTAAACAAAGAGTCTACTATGGAACAGCTCCATTTACTAATAAAATCATGTTTGCTTTCAGGAATATTTTGGAGAATGTAATTTTTGGGAGGTATAGCCATCTTAAGAGGAATTTTTGGGGCATGTTTACATGATTTTTGTTTATATTTTGAGAAACAAGAGAGCTTTTAATATTGTTTACTAATGTCAGGACACCCAGTTTATTAATGAAATTAAAAAATTATTTACATTTACAATATGTGAATAAGGCCTATAAACTAAACTAAATAATTTTGAAAATCAATATTACCTATTTGTTTTGATGTATAGGTATGCTGATCCAGACAACCCTGTAAAGAAAAAACTAATTCCTCCCATACCAGCCTATGAAAATTGGGTTGAATGCCAAACATTATCAGAGTTGGAGGCCATTCAGGGAAATACCAACAGTTTACATATGGAAGCCCTTACTATAAGGGAAAGAATTTTAGGTCCCAATAATCCAGAATTACCACATCCAATCATTTACAGGGGCGCTGTTTTTGCTGATAATGCAAGATTTGATAGGTATACCTACTTTTAAGTTGCTTTGGAAATACTTGATAAGTTTAGTTTAATAACAATTACACACATTCAGCCACTTTAAAAGGTTTAAAAGTAATTAAGACAATACCAATGCGACACCGATGCGTCAACTTATATGGAAATGTTTACATGCCGGCGTTCTTTGCCTAATGTCTATATGTTAGAGTTGTACATGAATTAGACCGTTTTCACCATCGAAAAAAAAATGCTTTTGAAGCGTCTACTTAAATGTGTACACTATAATAATAATATAGCACATTTTAGTACCCTACTGGACTAATTAGAATAATGACTTACGGCAACTGTTGCGAATTTTTAGTTTAGAGACATTATTCCATTTATCTTAGGTATGAAGAAATTCTTATTTTAATTTGAAGGTATTTGTGGGTAGAACGCAGTACTTTTACCGCTCCATTATATTATGACTTATAAATACTATTTAATAAATGAAATCCGTGGAAAAAATGTATTAATTTTATAAAACAGAAACCCCAAAATTACATCTTTAAATATACCAGGTGACACAGGATATTGTAACCCCCATTTTTTTAGTTTTTAAGAATAACTAATAAAATTTACAGTACTATTATAGCATAAATTGACATTTTTGTCATAATCACAATCTTAAAATCACTTTTAGTTTAACCAGACATACCATAAAACTTTCTTATTTTAAATACAAGAGCTTTCTATTTTTTTTTTTCTGGTTGTATTTTCTATAAAATTCTTTTTCAATGATAGATCATACAGGGTGGTTCTTTTTAAAATGGCAGCTAATAATACTTTAAAGAATGGGTACCGCCATTATTTCTGTTTGAATAGATTTTTTTGCAAGATAAACTGTAGAAATAGAAGAATAACCTATTTTACTGGTAGTGGTATACTCCATTTTGTTTAATAAATCACTTACATTTAAAAATAAAATAAAATAGCGGTACTGTTTTCATGTTAAAATATTTGGAAAATTTCAAATTGTATCTTATCAATTACATTAAAAAATGATATTACAGAAATACCACTGGTATATTTAAAAAACGGAATATATCACTACCTGTGAAAGTAAAATAGGTTTTTATCTTTGGACGAACCTCGATGCTAAAAGCCTAAATAAAACGTACCGGGGAATTTGTCCTTCCAGCGAGGTAAAGAGGGAGGTTGTTGACACTGGACTTAAATACTTGAAGGAAAGACTTCCGCGAGGCGGCAGGTTCCACGGTCTAGAAACCATAGGGATAAAGAACGAACAAAGTGGGAAGTTCGGGGCCTGTCAGTTGGACCTTATAGGGATACATACGCGCGGAACCACGAGTTTCTCTGTTGGGAACCATTATTGAGGTGGACGAACTATACTGGACAATTCTTCCAGGCAGAAGCCATGGAGTAACTATAAAAAAGCGATAAAATCTCTCCACAGCCCGACGATGGGCAAGATAGAGAAACAACTTTCTGTAAGTGAGCGATTCTTGAATTTCCGCAACGCCTACCTAGCAAATATATTGCATATATTTTGCGCTCTTTACATTTTTTGGTGTTATGTATAACCTTTACTTTCACTAATGACAGTTCCCGTAGCGCCATCTATTTCCCGCCATTTAGAGATACCTCGTCTTCACCAGGTTAGTTTATATTTATAAGGTCGCGACACATCCTCAGCTTTTAGGCGGTTCGAGGTCGGGGACGCAAGGAAGGAACTCCACGGAGAAAGTTGGCAAGACTGGGTACTCAAAGCTGATGATCAATCCAGTGCCGTCTAGTATTTACGCATTTCATTTTTGCATTGTTTTGGAATTGGTATTTGTTGAAAGATGAAATTCCAAATGTTTTTTTATTAAAGTAAAAAAGAATTTTAACCTAATAATAATTAAAAACTGTTGTTTAAACGGTTGTTCTACTAATACAATAAACTGTATATCTCCGACCCTGAACAACATGGCCAGAAAAATGGAGAGATGTGACGTCATAACACGTCAAAGCAATATGGCGAGATGGTCGCGACCTATATAGACCGACTTTGGTCTTCACTACCATCAGCTTATAGGAATCTTTGCTCACAGCGCTCAGCTCCAGAAGAAAGATGCCGTCAATTAAGCGTGAATCTTTTACTCGATCCCCGAAGGTAAAATCGTCGGCTGGTTCCTCTAACCGCCACACCGGGGAGTTGCCGTGCTGTCCACATTGTTCAAAGGTCGAACAAAGAGTCTTACGAACACCACGCTTTTAGTTTCTTGTAATTTTTGCCCCCTCCCTTACTCCCCCAGCCTGCTTAACGCTGGATCCGGCACTGTGTATCAGATACAGTGTGTCCCGCTTTTTATAAATACACACTGATATCTCAGTTATGAATAATGCGATTTTGTTCAAATTTTGGTGGTGATGATTGTATGTTGGAGATATGAAGTATTTGTCATAGTTAAAACTTTTATTCACCGTTGGCGTGCGGTTTTAGGGGGTAAAAATGACTTGATTTTTTAGGAAAATATGTTAAGGCTGATTCTAAAAAATTTTCTGTCGGATTTAGAATCGGCATCCCCAAAAATCCTTTAATTCATGTTTTCAAAATGTTATGGGCCATTTTTTTATTATATTATTTTCCCAAAAAACATTTTTTTACCTGCCTTAACACCCCACGCCCCTGGTAAATAAAAATTTTTTGCTGTATCAAATAATTACTTTTTGACTTTATCATTGTCGTGAGATGTTTGGGGATGGAGAAAAGACTTTTTGGGAAAATAATATAAAAAAATGGCCCTTGACATTTTAAAAATATGCATTAAGGGGTTTTTGGGAATGCCGAATCAATTATGTTAGAAAAAAAATTATTAGAATAAGTCACCAAAAATTTTTTTCTAACAAATAAATCAAATCTTTTTTACTCCACAAGACCGTACGCCAATGGTGAATAAAAGTTTTAACTATTCAAAATACTTCATTTTTCTAACATGCAATCGCCACCAAAATTTGAAGAAAATAGAAACCATCATACACAATTTTTCAGGATAAAACATGACCCATGTGTCATCCTATTAAGGAAAAATTACATGCAGGCGTTCTTTGCCTTTGCACCTGCTAGTGTGCAAAACACGTGTATACTCGGATTATACCAAGATATCTAATTGATAACTTGTAAACCTAATTATTCAAATTTCTTAATACTGTTTCATAGTTATTATTTATTTTGAAGTTTATAGAAATTTTTTACAATTTATGTTTAAAACATACTTTGATTACCTTTGTTTCGTTTTTAAAAGTTTTTCATTTAATTTAACTTAGCACTAGAAGTTAAAATTTTAGATAAGTAATGGCTCTTTTTATACACATCATCACTAAGCACACAGGGTGATCATTTTTAAGTCGGCACTATTGCTAACTTTCTTATTATTGGAGATACGAATTGGGTTAAATTACCGAAGTAGGAGCATTTTTTCCGCTGATTAACGAGCTGTCAACAGAAAAACAATTAAACATCGCGGTTTCGAGTTAATTCAATAAGTATACTTTTTAAATGGTACATCCTGTATTCGATCACCATTCGAAAGATCTATCAGAGAGCAATAAAACAAAGTCCTCATGTGTTATATCCTATTTTCAATAGTTTCGGAAATATGGTCATCCTCGGGAATTTGATAGTAAACTGGCATTTTGAAAATAGAACACCCTGTGTATTGCATCACAATTAAATAGATATTTTAAAGAGCTTTATAAAAATACCACATTTCAAACCTAAAAAAATAGTATGTATAATGTATATTTTTATCTTCGACACTAAACTTAGTGCTTATAGCTTGGAGATGTAGAGATAATGAAAATTTAACACAATTTTCAGATTTGGATGGCCATATTTTCTAAACTATAAGAGATAGTTATATCAAATATGGTATTTTCTCAAAACTCTCTAAAATATCTATTTACTTGTGACACAATATAGGGGTGTTTATTTTGAAAAATGCCAGTTTACTACTAAACTTCTGAGGATGGCCATATTTCCGAAACTATTAAAAATTGAATAAAACACATAAGGACTTTTTAAAGATCTGTGATAGATCTTTCGAATGATGATCTAATATACAGGGTTTCCATTTTAAAAAATGTATATACAATGTATGTACAACTCCAAAATGCGATGTTTCATTGTTTTTTTATTGGTAGTACGTTAATCAGTGGAAAAAATGCTACTAATTTTCTTATATAACCGACTTCGTATCTCCAATAATAAGGAAGTTAGCAACTAGTGCCGACTTAAAAATGATCACCCTGTATTTGTAATTTTTTAAATTGTTAAAATGACTTAAAAATGATCACCCTTGTATTTATATATTTTTTTAATTTTAGGTGCTTGGAATTATGGCTTCATGCTCTAAAACTAAGACAAAAGAACTATATTTCTGTGGTTAAAGACTTACTAAGGTTTGCTCAAGTATTCTCTCAAATGTTGCATGTTGGTGTACAGGTTACATATAATCAAGTAATAGAGGTGTTGTCTGCAGCAATAATAGAACTAGAAAGGAATAAAGAAAAACTTTCGCAACCTGGTCCCAAAGATGAACCAGAAACCGTTATGGTAATTTGCTGTTTTATGTACAAACTATTGGTTAGTACTTGGTAGTGAGTAGGTAACATGTGTGCCTTGATGTCAGAGGAAAAATTTATACTTTTTAATTATTTGGCTTATAAGGGCCTATGATAAGACCTTCGCTTGCTTTACAGGACTTTTTCTTTTAATGTTTAGTACAGGGATCTCAGAAATCGCTGCAGCTATGGAGATGGTTAAACAGGGAGCAAAGTTAGTTTTTAAAACTTAATTTATATAGCTTATCTACTTAAGTTCGCACCATATGGAAAACTTTTTACCATTAATAAAAAAAAAAGTTATTCTTAATAATAAGTTCTGCATTTACAAAAACCCAAAATGCAATTATCAGATTTTTTTTAAAAGGAAAGATGTTTAGGATTAAAAATAATATGTAAATATACAAACTTCTTTATAAAAAAAAAATTTATATATATATATATATATATATATATATATATATATATATATATATATATATATATATATATATATATATATAATTTTTTATGTGTTAATGGTGAAAATTTAAGTTTGTACATTTGGGCATGTATCGACAGCTTAAGAACTGTCTAAACAGTCAAAAGGCACAGAAACGCTGGTTTTGGAACTTGGACCATGCAGAAATTTTTATAAAAAATACTTTTTGCGAAAAATTACTTAAAAATGGTGCGAATTTAACTAGACATACTGTATAAACTCGTACTTCTTTAAATGGATAGTGTAGTTGGTTATGACATATTTAAAAAAGGCCTTTTATTAGCTTTTAAATAATGTTTATCAAGATATACTTTTAAAAAAATGTTATAGGAATATATTGTTTAGACTAATAATAAGATAAAGTCAAGCTTATTTAATCAACTGATAAAAAAGGAGCAAAAAGATTTAAGCAAATAGCATAACGAACTAACTAATGTACATACTGGAAGGTGCATTGCAAGATTAGCTATAGGAAATCCCATGTAACTTTTGATACCTTTAAATAGTGGCTGCCCTATTAATTTTACAACAATATTGCACTAAAGTATTTTCAAAGCGTTGATAAGATAAGCTCACACACTAAATTTCATTATTTTCCAATTAGCTAGTTTGTATCAGGTATGTAACGATTTTACAAATAATTCTTAGTTATTACATGGAATTTTCTATGGCCAGTATGGCGATGCACCAGCCGGTGTAATATGTTTCCTCTCTCTATTGGTATGTATTTTGCAGCATTTACTAACATGCTTTTTATTGTAGGGTTAATACCTAAATCTAAGCTTATATACGGGGTGTAATTGAATTGATGGCTAAAAATACAGGGGATGATTCCTTAGCTTATTTTAGAAAAAAAGCTCATATGAACATATGTCGTAAACGATTGAACTTTTGAGATACAGGGTGTTAAGATTTTCAAAAACCAAAAAATTTTGAAAAAAACTTTTTAAGTAAAAACTGTTATACTGGATATAAACCTTATTTAAATAAGTATTTATAATTTTTGTTACAAAACTGCTAATTAAAAATTTTAAAACCTAATTTTTAAAAGAAAAAGATCCCTCATTGCTTCTTACATGTCTAAAAATATGAAATTAAGTGATTTTTTTCTCTTAAACTAAACAAGATACGGAAAAAAAAGGAGACATACAAGCAGTATTTTAATTTGCTTAATCTAAAAATGGGACACAAAAATTTTACACACATTTACGCAGTCTGTGGCATACCGTTTTTTTGTTGGAAATAAATATTCCTTTAGTGGCCTCTCGAGACGCCACTGTATTTATTAAATGTAATTCATTTAGTGATAAATTACCACCTTAATGTCACTACTAATATGCCAAATTAAAACAAAATTGGGTGAAGAATAATATATATATATATATATATATATATATATATATATATATATATATATATATATATATATATATATATATATATATATATATATATATATATATATATTTTTTTAAATTTTAACACTCTGTATCTCAAAAGTTGGGAGGTTTAGGACATATGTTCATATAAACTTTTCTTTCTAAAATAAGCTAAGGAATCATACCCTGTATTTTTAGCCATCAATTAAATTATCCCCTGTATATTTTTTCAGGCCATTTTTCTTGCAAATGCAATTTTTAATTAAATAAGTTTAGTAATATCTTCGCTATTAGGGATACGTCAAATTCCTAACGTCATTATCACAATTAATTCTGCTTATTGAGTAACCCTAAAAACCTTTTAAAATACATTTATGTTGGTGAAATCTTTCAGCCATACCCCATACTCATTATACCGGGTGTGTCTTACAAGTGGTTTTCTTCTATAATTTTACCTCTTTTTACCCTTGATGATAAAATAATAAAATTTAATATCCCGATATTTAACATAAATATGGATTGGTTGGTCCCTATTTGCGTGAAATATCCTTTTAAGGGGAAACCTGTGAGAAACACCCCATATAAAAAAATCTTTAAATTAACTTCACAAAAAAGTTGTGAAAATAATTTGTGAGTGGACAGGTGTCACTTTAACATGGTAAATATAAATATGTGATGAAAACAACGACAATAAGATGAAATACGCTAAATTTTCTGTAGAAAATGGGTACTATAGTGGATCTATATAATTCTAGTAATCAATGTACTTAACATACAGCAGCGGAAACGTTTATTAGGGCATGTACACTTGTATTTTACTTTAATGAATTTGGGTTATCCTCATTGTAATGGTTTGTTATTTAAGGGGTTATATTCAGTTAGAAGACTGAAAAAAGCACATTTTTCAAGAATTTTTTAGAAAATCCCTTTTAATTTATTAATTTGAAATTTTGTACATGTATTCTGTCTACTTTTACCAATATCTTGACATATTATTTAGTTTGTCAGAAAAAATATTTTGAAAGCCTCTGAAGTCAATGTCCGGTTGCACCTCTAAAAAACGACGTTTTGCGGTGACCGCTATATTTCTGGAGTGGGTCATCTAAAATAAAAAGACCTAACGTATCTACTTTTAGAAATTAAAAAAATCGAAGAAATAAGCCAAAAAAAAACAAAATATGACAAAATGACGGTTGAAAATGCTTAATAAAATTGTGTGGTTAAATTAGTAAAGTAGTAGTATTTTTATCCGCTGATTAACGTGCTGCCGACAAAAAAACAATTGATTACCGGATTTTCGATTTTTTTTAAAAAAAGTTTTTTTTTAATTTAACACCCGGTATATTATATCGCCATTCGAAAGATACATCGAAGAATTAAAACAAAAGGTCCCTATGTGTTTTATCCAGCCCGTTTATTGCATCACCATTAAATAAACATTTTAAAGCTTTATGAAAATACCACATTTGATATGCCTATCTCTTACAGTTTTAAAATATGGTCATCAAAATCTGAAAATTATGTTAAATTTACATTATCTCTACAGCTCCAAGCTATAAGCACTAAATTTAGTGGCAAAGATAAAATAGACATTATATTTACCCTTTTTAGATTTGAATGACCATATTTTCGAAACTATTAAAAATTTGATTTAACACATGGGGGCTTTTTTAATACTCTTTGATAAAGAAGTTAGCAATAGTGCCGACTTAAATGATCACCCTGTACATCTTCTGAAGCTTCCCTAAGCTTCTCAAGAAAAACTAAAAATGACATAAACTTTTTTATAACTACGTAGGTTAAGTTAAGTTATTGAGACATATGAATAATGCTTTCCTTATAAGTATAAGATATACTTGCATGAGCAATAGGTTTTGGTATATCGACGACTAATGTAATATCAAAACAAGCGCTATTAGTCACACATGTTTACATGCCGGTATTTAGTTAGATTGTATCTTTTCCTCACATTGCCTCACATTAAATGAAACCGGTAGAAGGATCTACTTCAAATGTATGAATAAAATTGAACATTTGCTTATACTTATTAGCAAAAGCATTTGCTTCTTTTTATGCATATGCCCATTGATTACTGTGGTAGCGCTTATGTCGCAAAAGAGATATAAAACAAAGTGATACTTTACAAATAATTTTGTTTAATAAAATACTGACATGACGTAACTAGTCTTATTTCAGGTTTTTAGTTTAAAACTTATTTAATATTCAATTGCTTTTTTAAAGAAATTTAATAGAGTCTATATCAAAATTGAACTATTGACATACTAAATTTTATTTTAATTTTTGTGGCTCCAAACAGACAACTTATATTTTTTCAAGGATGAAATAGAAAGTAATCTCACAACTACATTGTACCTGTTGACGATTTTAACAAAATTAATGAAAAAGTGCAATGAAGAAGAAAAATTTAATGTGCAAAGGATGGTGTTTGCTCTAAACCAGTTACAGCTTACACTTAGAAATGGTCAAACTCTTTTACATTTGGCGTGTAACGCTGAGACGCCTGTTGATGATTTTCATACAAATGATGTGTGCAAGTAAGTTAATTATAATTTACTTATGAAGAATCAAAAGTTAACATGAAATCAATTTCAATTTAATTTATTGGTGTTAATAATACATAGTATTTTACACAAGTCAAATGTATTAAAAAATATAAAATTATAAAATTTAACATTTACAATATTAAGACAAATTACTTTTAAAATATTAAAATCTTAAAAACAAATATCGCTTTGACATTTCTTTCTTAAACACACATTACAAGTTACACATTAAAAATTCTTTAACACTTTAAAAATCTCTTTCCAGCAATAAGGACTTTACCTTGTGTTTAAACTTTTTAGTTCATTAATATCTTTAAGCTCACTTGAGAGCTTATTATAAAGCTTGACTACCAGACATCCAGGGCCATCTCGACACCTCCCAAGACAACAATACACAAGTATTAGACTATTTTATCTAGTCTCATGGTCATGGAGGTCACTATGCAGTTTATAGCGATCTATGTTAGTTTTTAAGTAAATCAAATTTTCCAGGATGTTAGAGATGGGAAAGTAAGAATCTTATAATGTTTAAAAGACAGTCTGCAGTCATCCCTATACTCCAGTCCGGCCAAAGTTCTGATAGCCTTTCTCTGCAAACCAAATATCCTACCCGCACCCGGTGCATGCCCCCATACAAGTACTGCATATGTCATGACCAAGTGAAAGAGAGCAAATTATGCACTCCGTAGAAAAGGGTTCGATACACACTCTGAAAGCGTTCTTAGTGCAAACAAGCCGCTTTTCAGTTTGATTGCTACATGATCTATGTGCGGACACCACCCTTACTTTGGATCCAGATAGATTCCAAAAACTTTAGTGATACAATGTCTTTGTTTAGTGACTCCGTGTCCCTTAGGTAAATTACCATCGTGTGTGTCTTATCTTTATTATGAAGCAACTCGTTTGTACCAAACCAGGTCTCTGCCCTCGACTGCGCACCCCACATCCCCTGAACTGCCCGATCCAGACCACAACTGGCTACAAAGTGGTGTCATCGGCAAAGAACGTGAAACTTGCTATGGGTTTCCCCAGTGGTAGATCATTTATATATACTGGGGACAGAATTGGTCCCAATATTGATCCCTGGGGTAACCCCACCTTAAACTTAGCCTCCGAGGACACCACCCCTCCAACCTTCACCACCTGCACTCTGTTCTCAAGATAGGACTCTTATCAATTTAATACTTAATGTATCGAAGTTGTAATATTGCAGTTTTTCCTCCTTTCCGTCCTCAAAAGATATGCTTATGCCATTAATTAAGTTTAGAATTGCCATCACTGTGTCGGTCTTTAGGGAAACCGAACTGGCATTTTTAAAAATATACACTCTCCTCAAAAAATTGCGCAATTTGTATTGCCATTGCTTTTTCCACTATTTTAGAATTAATCGGGAACAGTGAGATTGGCCGATAACACTGGTCTGCGACATTTTTGAGTTCAAAGTTTTGTTGGGTGAATTATAACCATTTTTGCATGCTTAATTCAGAAAAATACGAAATTTTGCTTGATCAGGTCAAGTTTTCATTTTCTGGTATCAAATATAATTAATTGGTTAGTAAGAAAAATCAAAGGAAATTTTGCAATTATTGGCAACGCCGCGTAAAGATTGTGCCAAGTTTTCTGTGACTGTACTTTATTTAATTGTTTAAACTCCCTCGGTGTATGCAAGGCGGCCTTAGGAGCCTCAGTCACTCTTGAGCTATCCAAGTAGTAAGTGTTTGTTATTTATCCGAGTTTTTTTGACATCTGCACCCATAAGAAAACTCAAAACCCGCCGCGCTTGCTGCCATATATGTGATTACTTTACTTAATCGTAGGTCTAACATTACGAATTTAAAAAAAATAAAAATGTACCTAGCCTATTTTGAACTCAAATAGTCCCTGGGTCTATAATGAAATGGACTTCATGATAAGAACAATATTAAAACTTTTTAGAGGGGTTCTTTTTGACGAGTCTACCACAAATATGTATTTATACCGCCAAATATATGAATGCGGTTGTTTAACCCAGCCTGTCTATGTCAAATGTTTCGGGTGTCAGACTGGGCAAACACGTCACTTTTTTGTCGGACAATTTTACCACAATGTTTTAAATGCAATTTTTAAACATGGTGTCAAAATGGTATGGGGTACAGTCGTGAAACCATAAGGCTCAAACACATGTTTCGAGTCTCGGTCTAGGCGGGTTTGGTGACTGTAACCAGTGGCTTTGCGTGTCCAAAATCAGGTGTAGGCGAAGTCGTATTCGCGAGGCCCCCTTTGTCGACAATCACCGTAAAAAGTTTTAAAAAAATTTGAGGAGCAAAAAAACGGTCCTCATCATTTCTGCTAGGTCTTTTAGGCGTAGGCGACGTGTTCCCGCAAGGCCTCCCTTTTTCTACATGTCCTTCAAATTATTTTTTGGTCACGAAAGAAAAGGTCATCACCCCTTTTTACCAAAATCTTTCCAATAAAATGCACTTAAGCGAGCCCCAAAAGTTCCGTACTCTTTCCACCTACGCCTAGCTACGCTACTGACTTACTGACTATAACTCTTACGATTTTTGGCACAGTGTTAAATAATTGTAGTAATCTTGTTCGACAATAAAAGTGACGCGTTCGCCCATCTCGACACCCGAAGTATTTGACATTGACAGGCTGAGTTAAAGCGCCGCTTCCATATAGGGCGATTTAAATATTCTTGGTAGGCTAGTCAAAAGGAACCCCTTTAAAAAAGGTTTTAAGGGATTTTATCACGAAGTCCATTTCATAGGGACTAAAACTTGGTAATCAAGACAAGCCATTGGTACCTCACGTATAGTGCAAAACATGATTTTTGTGCAGTATTGTTATAACAATATACCTACTTTTACTTTAAATAAATATAGTTTTAATTTTTAAGCTTGTCAAATTAAATTTTTACGAAATATTAAGGTTCGTTTAGCTTACATTCTAAAACTATTCAAAAAATAGGTATAGCAAAAAAAATTTGACCTGATTACTCGAAAACGGTAACAAAACCTTTGACCTCAGACAAAATAAAAAAAAATAAAACGCAGACCAGTGTAATAAGGAGGTTGGTTTTGGTCTCCTTGCTTGTAGATCGGCAATACAACAGTACTTTTTAAGATGGCAGGGAATTAACTAAGATTTAAGCAGTTATTTATTAATTTTGTTAAAGGGAATTATTATTTGATTTTAATTGTTTTAATTATTTTTACATTGAGTCCAAAAATATCACATCTTGGTTTGTTTTTAAATTATCAATAATATCTCTTACTTGATTAAAGCTAACTTGAAGAAATTTGAAAGAACGACTTGATGAATTTAGGTTTTTACATTATTCAGAGGATTTATGTTATTTTTTAAATTCTTTTAATTCTATGTCTTTTGCAATTTTACTAAAATAATTGTTAAAAAACTCATTTGCACTGATTGAACTATCATTAGTACTTTTGGAGATCTGTTAGTGTTTTTGTTTATTACTTTCTACAATTGTTTTATTTAAATTCTTATATGAAGAAATAAGCTTATCATTTGCTTCGCTTTTGTTTTTTTAATGGCCTTTTTATATTCATTTTTATAATACTTAAAGTATTGGTTAAAAGGTGCACATTCATGACGCTTTCTCAAATCACTCAAAAACTCAACCGCGCTCTCATTCGTTCAAGTTATCATTGTACCACTCAGTACCCCACGGGTGATCTGTTTTCTCACTGTATATCTTAAGCAGAAAAGCCCTCTCGTAGCATCTCTGCAATGCCTCAACAAAGATATTAAATCTTTCGTTAATATCTACTTCATAATGGCTTACAAATTCAAAAGACTTACACTCTTCGAGACCATATTGGGTGTGCAGACCAGCCTGTGTTATTGGCCGATAAGTTTTACTATAGACAGTGGCGTAGCTAGGGCAGCAGGGGCCCTGGGGCAAAAAACTAAAGTGGGCCCCTAAAAATTTGAAGAGAAGAAAAAAAGAAGGTCCTCATTTTTTAAGTTTTTTTCACTTCTCACTTCCTTTATGTATCTGCATTCATACTTACCAAGACCTCAAGAAATTTGAAGAGCAAAAAAAGGTCTTCCCTTTATATTATCATTTTCGGTATTTCTGTACTTACGCCGAGGGCCCTTTTTCAACTTCAAGGGCCCCCTTTCAACTCCAAGGGCCCCCTAAGCTTGGGGCACAGCTCGACCTAGCCCCATAGTAGCTACGCCACTGACTATAGAGCTGATTTGGCAACTTAATAAGTACAGTTACCTTTAAAACTTGTGCCTTATGATCAGAGAGAGATCAGGATTACAAACACTAGATTCAAAGGTTTTTTCAGAAAAGTTTAAACACATGTTATCTAAACGGAAGTCCCCCCTAGTAGGTTTAAAATTTGTTTTTGTAAACCCATTACTTACAAAAATATCTTGAAGACGTACCCTATTAATTTGATTTGATTCAAATCGCACGTTAAAGTCTTCAGCAACCACTACATTTTTATTTGGTCTTACCTTATGTAATATCTTATTAATATTTTCAAGAAAGGTGTCAAGATGTCCAGGTGGATGCCTGTAAGTACATAAAATATTAGTATTTAGCTTTGTTAAGAAGATTGCAGATAACTCCACACATTTTTCAATCTTCAGATCAAGGCACTCTGCTTGAGTTGCTCCCACCAAATCTTAGTGCTACAAAAACGGGCTTTGATTTAATGTAAATTTCAGTTTAAAAGATGTCACAATGTGCAGGGCATTTGCCAGGGCTGCTAAATTTCATTAAAGACATTATGTCTAAAAAACTACAAAAAAGCAGATTTTTTAATAATGTTTAAAAAACTACAAAAAAGGAAAAACGACTTTAATTTTAAAAATAGTTGTGAGTGTTAGACATTACCTATGTATGTACTCTAATTTTATTGGTTAATATAATCCTAATGCCATGTAAAGCGACCTTATGTGTAAAGTTAAGCTAAATGAGAAGTTGCCTAATTTCTTTGCAAAATGTCACTAATTATGTTTAAAATTTAAATTAATATTACGTAATAAAAATACTATGGTTCAGGGAATAACAGCTTTTTATATAAAAATTTCTGATAAAAAAGAAAGGATAAACTATTTTTTCTGTATAACATTTCAATGAAGATTTATGGACGTCATTAATGTACCATAAATTATTTTTACAAAAAAATTTCCTATAAATAACTCAAATATGTTCGAACATTTTTTTAACAAAATGTACTTAGTGACTTTTACCGTTAAACCTACTATGTATAGAAGGTGTTACAGAATAATTTTTAAAAAATTAAAGGGAGTTTCCACAATTAAAGATATGAAAAAATAGTTCATATAAACATGGGTCCGCTAATTCCTCGTTCTCAAGATACAGGGTCTTAAACTTGTAAAAAAATGTTTTTTTTATATCTTTAATATCTCATACCCAATTTTGTTTAATTTGGCATTATTATTTTGTGCAATTTTTGTGCTTTCTTTAGATTAAGCAAATAAAAATACATACTTTTATATCTTCTATTTTTTCCTATGTTGTTAAGTTTTAGAGAAAAATCCATTTTAGACCATAAAAAAGCATTGCAAAAACTTTCTCTTTTAAAAATTAGGTTTTATAATTTCTTATTAACAAATATGTCACAAGAACAGTAATTACCTATATAAATAAGTTTTATATCCAATCTAACAATTTTTACTAAAATAGGGACTTTTATATGAACTTTTCTTTATATTTTCTGGATAAAGTATCTGCCTTTAAATTTTTTCAACATTCTGGAACACCCAGTATAAAGGGTGTGTCCTAATTGCAGTAAAAACATATTTAAGGTTTATTTATGAACTTTAAAATTTATATGACTACATATAAACGTTATTTAATTACATAAATTCGTAATAAGAAATTATACCACTTAATTTTAAAAAGAAAAAAATAGTCACCTAATATGTCTTGTATGGTCCAGGAATATGCAATTTAGCGGATTTATTTTTTTTTTTGGCAAACCAAGCAAGATACGTCAAAAAATTAGCATTGAAAACAGTTTTTTTTTGCTTAAATTAAAAAAATATAGAAATTGCACAAAAATCAGTGAAATATACCTTATTTTTGACAGAAATACTTGTGTCATTGAATTTAATAAATTTAATTAAGTTAGAGCTAAATAAACCTTTACTGTTGTTTACAGTGCTTGTCTGAATTCAGAATCCCCTCTTAACTTTTGAATTGTTTGGTATTTTTCATAAAAATTTAAGTACTTAGTAAAACAACATAAAAACAGATATAAATGTCAAACTAAAAGCAGGACGTCATTCTGAAAAAAATAATTAAATGGAAAGGGGGTCTTGTAGCACATCATTTGAAAACCCCCGAAGGGAACTTTATAACCCTAAGATAGTCTATCCTTTACCTACCGGAGTTGGGTCAAATACAGAAAATCGGTATTTGAATACGAATATGAATACCGAAAAAAAAGGTCCCAACTATTTTTCTTAACCCGCTCATTAAATATTATAAAATGCACCTAAAATTTGGAAGAGCAAAAAAAAGGTCGTCACCTTGTTTTTTCTTTCTTTCCCTTTTCGTATTCCAAACATGACAATTTCACAAACCCGAATACTCACCAAGGAAGTATTCTGCCAAATATTGGGCACAAAACACACAAATGTATTCGAATACCGACCCAATGTATTCTGAATACTGAGTAGAGTATTCAAATATGACACAACTTTGTTACCTACTACAAAATAGTGGTACATACCTTGAAAATTACCTGAATACCTTATTTGGATGGCCTTATTGCCGAAACTAATAAAGTTAGATACACCTAAGTGATATTTTCTTAAAGATAGTTTAAGGATCTATTTAACGGTGATATTGGTAATAATATACAGAGTGAAAGAAAAAGCATAGATTTTTTAATGACGCATCCTGTATATTATATCACCATTAAAAAGATATCTAAAACACCTGAAAAAAATACCACACTAGTTATATCTAATTTTATTACTGTTGGAAATATGGCCATTCAAATCAGGCATTCAGGTAATTTTCAAAGTACCGCCATTCTGTTGTAAAAGGTATTGACATTATATTCTGTGGTTGTAAAGTACTCGTCAGGGGCTTAAAATAATGTGTCTGAAGACCCCCTTTATATTTATTATATTTTTTTTTAATGCGCCTAACTCTGCTTGACATTTATATCCGTCATGTCTTGCCTAAGATTTGGTTTATGTTATCTCACTAAAATCCTTAAAGTTTTACAAAAATATACCAAAGAATTTAAAAGTTAGGGGGTCCTGACTTTAGACAAGCACTGTATATAAAGTCTTATGTTTTACTAGATTTCCTTGTGCTGAGACTACAAATCTTCTCATTCGATGCGGTGCTAATGTAAATGCAATGGATAATGAACGTAATACTCCGCTACATGTGATTGTGAATTATCATAAAGCAATTTCCGACTTTCTGACATTGCACTCGATAATTACAGATCTTACAGAACATGGTGCTCATACTGATATTGTAAATAATAAGGGAGAAACGCCGTTGGAAGCATCTACTACAGGTAGTAAGTGCATTATATTTTTATAGTATGTTTGTAGTCCTAGATACCACCCAGAGTTGGGTCGAATACCTAGACCCTGTATTCATATATGAATCTTGAATACCATATTCTAAAAAGCATTCAAATACCACTGTATTTGAATAACAGGATTCAGTATTCTTAAATACTTTTTGAACAGCAAAAATAGGCCTTATCCCAAAACAACCTCACAAAATTGTCTCTGACCAAGGCCTCGGCTACGATAATGAAATGAAATGAAAGGAATTATTTATTTCTGTATTTCAATACAGTTATTTGAATCCCAGGATTCAAATAAACAAATGTAAATACAAAGCAAGTATCAAATATGATTCAAAAACGGTATTCACAATCTAGAATCCCGAATACTGACCAAAAAAGTATAGAATAGGATTCAGAATATCAAGGATTTAAATACTACCCAACTCTGATACCACCTAATGTATTTTGTCTAAATTTAGATATAATGGTAGCTAACCAAAAAAAATATTTTAAAACTAATTTATTTCTGTAGGTACCAAAAAATATATATATCTTTAAACTAATTTATTTCTGTAGGTACCAAAGTGATACACAAATAATGGAGTTTGGATTTATTTTTATTGTGTGTTAAGGAGTAATTTTACCCAGAGCACCCCTGTCAGAGCTCACGGAAATTGAGTATCCATTAAATTTGTTGTTCTATCAGTATACAAAGTGTCCAAGATAAGAAGGGTCAGGATGGGCATTTTGTAAAGATTGGTCGGTTAAATGAGAACAAGAAACACAGCCCCAGAATAACATTATACAGTAGCGGTTCGCGCCAAAAATAAATAGGTTGAGGTAACACTGGTCAAATGTCAACGCATTAGCGGGGAGTTTAGAACGGTCCGGGAATACGAGTCCGGTGTCAAAAGTTCATTATGAAAATATGACCGATTTGGGTATCTGTTAAAGTTTTTAATTTAGGGTAGCATTTAAACATCTCATATTGATTTGTTAATTCAAGTTGCCTGATGTAATTGTGTATTTTAAAGGTTATTATTCTAAAGAAAAATCTGTATATTGGACTCTTCAAGATACCAAAAAGGTAATAAATTTGCAAATATATTATTGGCTTAGTTGTTTTATAGTTTAAATGCTTAACATTAACATTATAAAAATACCGGTAAAACATGTTAGTTTCTTACTTTAAACATATGCACATTTTTTTGAAATAAAAAGATTTTTTTCATTACTTTTTCTAAAAAAATTGCCTGCATGTAACCTTTCCGGATAGGATGATGCATTGCGGTGTCTCTTTGTTGTTGCTTTAAACCGTCTTCTTTCCAGGCATTACCAAATATTCCGCATCGAATGTTTTAAAGTAGTTCGACGTGTACGGTTATTATAAATCTATTTTAAACGGATTATTATAAATCAAATCGGTAAATTCTCTCTAATAGCTGTGTATAGTTCAAAATATTAATGTATGTATAAAGTATTTGAATCCTTATATAATTTTTGCTTCTATATTTTGATAGTAAATATTTTGTAAACATTATAGTAAAAATTTTGTTTATCATAGTGCTAAAATATGGCATAACAGATTCGATATAGGGTATGTTCTACAAACTTTGTGAATTTTACTTTAAACTACAATAGGTTTAAAAGTATTTAGCAAAAAAACTACTAATGGGTAATAAAGTACCCAGAAAGAAAAAATAAAGAGAAGCGTCAATACCATTCGTCTCGGGAAAAATGGGTGGGGGTAAACACAGTGCAGTGTTAACGCCTTATGTGGGGAGTTGGGAGTTTAGTCCGAGAAAGGAGCGATATCAAGCCTGTGTGCGAAAAGTGAAACTGATAACATTTTTTGAAATTTATGTTTTCATTTTGAATGTTTATTAATATTTCAAATTACATTTGTCACGTGATCAAATGATTCCGATCACTTGCAAGTGAAGAAACTTATCACTTATTCTTTTTCGAACAAATCTGCCATCACTTAACCATAAAGTCTTTATTTATAAATTATTCGAAAGTAAATTTAACTTCAAAAACTTTTCAAAACAAATACATACATATACTCTCTACAAGAGGATAAGAAAAATTTATAATTTATATAAAAGATCGTATCGACGCCTTAAGAGACTTTAATGGCCGCACTACTCCTTGGAAACGTCCTTAAAAAAAAGAATTTGTGGTAATAAATCGGATTTTGCAAACTTCAACCCTACCTTGAGAAGTGTTGTAAGAAACAATTGTGGTCTTTTTTCGATGAATTTTGATGATCTGACCTTGAAAAGACCTTAACCCTGACCTGATGGGGTCAAACCGACCCCAGATACGGATTCAGCGACCCCAAAAACAAAAAGATGCCATGGTCTGGTCTTTCGGACCACCAACTTTTTATTTTTGTGAGGCTGTGTAATTTGCACTTTTGCATTGTCACTTTTTCCACTGATTATCCAAAGCGCGATTCGTTTTCGGGAAACCACAATAGTAGTTGCAGTAAAGCAAGATATTTTTTTTTCGTTTGGTGAATAATGTATAGCTTTGTTTTTTTTCTGCAATTAATTATTTTTTGAAATAATTGTAACTTATGTTACATTCATATACATCGTCCCAATTAAGAAAATAAAGTTGCCCTAAATCAGAAAATCGGCCATTTCGTTTTTGTGTTAAGGGCATGTCACCACCAAATAGCGAGAATATGATAAAAAATCTAAGGCTTTCTGCGAAAACCTCATCTTGTTAGTTTATTCAGACACCTATATCACATGTCTCGATCCAAAAACATTTTATTTGCAAAGTGGTCTAATTTGGGATATCTTAAAGACGTGATGCTTTAGGACTTGGTGGTTAAAATACACAAGATACTGCAGTATCAGCATATTTAAGGGAAACAGGATTTCCGTAAGCTCTGAAAAGATATTTTCTAGTTGGTTTGTGATAGTTATGTAATAGGTTATATTTTTCAGGTGTTGCTGAAATAATACTCAAAACACAAATTAAAATCAGTCTTAAATGTATGGCTGCAAACGCTGTAAAAGTAAATAATATTCCCTATCGAGGTCAGGTACCATCGGGACTAGAAGAGTTTATAGAATTACATGGCAAAGGTATAGAGAGATGGGAAATGTATAAAAAGAATCTTAACACATTATGATTATATTTTAATTTAGTACTAGTTGACCTTTTAAAAAAGAAATTTTAAATATGTTTTTGATATACAAATTTATAAGTATTTTTATAATTTGTTGATTTTATATGTTTTATAAGTTTCAATGACGCTTTTTTCACTATTGTTTAATATTTATCTAGTTTGTTCAGTATAGTCAGACGATAGGTCATTATCTATAGCTTTTTTGCGGCAGTTTTTTCTCCTAATGCTGAAGAGTTTGTCGATACTACATTTCAAATGAAGGATTGATTTTAAACATTTTTTGTTAAGTTTTGATAATGTACTTGTTTTTAATTTTAAACAGTTAATTGCCATCTTTGAAGATAGTTGTCTTATTAGTTATTTTCTTTTTTGTGCACATATGAAACCAAATTTCTACCTTTACTATGTCTGTCTTGCCTATTCAAATACACGTATTTTGTTAAAGTTAGTAACAGTGGTGCGAGTATGATACAAATTTAATAGCTTTGTTTTTCGCGGGTCAAGTAATGAACAGATTCTGGACTAGGACCGAACTGGTTTGGAATTGTTTAAAAGCGCATGTCGAGTTATTTATTAGTTGGAAATTTTTATTTACTGCAAATAAGTACTTTCTGCAGCTGAGGATGTTTTTTAGCCTAGCATTTTGATTAGTATTTTTTTTTATAGTTCTTATATATTATTGATCATATATTTAACTATAGATTAAAATTAAATAACAATAAAGGCTAAATTAAACCTGCTGATCTTGTTATATTGTCTATATGTTTTTATTTAAGTATTTTATTACATACATAGATTCATACGGAGTACCAATTAAAAATCCTATGTTTATATACTCTAATCACAAAAATTCAACAGGTTTATTAACCTTTAAACCAAGTGACAGAAAACAATATTATGTAAACAACATTAAATTTCTCTACCACAAAAACAACAGCTGACCATGTTGATAATGCGCATGAAGTCCCGAAGTGAATTTTTAGTTCCAACAAAAATCCGGTTACGAACCGGTAACGAACTGATCCCATTGTGACGCGCAGACACAGAACTGTTATTCAAAATTCAGGATTTTACTAACCTAACTTTTACTAACTACGCTGCTTTTTTATTACGCATGCGAATAATCCCTGAACTGGTTCAGAATCGGGCCCGAGAACAAAGCTAATTTCATAAATTGTTCATAAAAAAAGCTGCCCTATGTTCACAAATATGGAACTAGAGTGACAGTAAAGTACATCATAATAACTAGAAAAATATATTTTTTGAAGTATTTTATTTATGAAAGTTAAAAAGAAACGTTTATAATTATAGCTTGATAAAATCTTTTGATAAAGAAATTTAAGTTTTCACCTAAATGGAAAAAATATTTAAGATGCGCAATGTAATTTAGTAAATAAACAAATTACATTTGTTTTTTTGTCATCAATTAAGTTTTTACACAAATATTACCAACAGAAAGACATCAATATTATTAGCCAAATATATTAAAAAAAGGAACATTAACTCATTTATAGAAACTCAAATTATTAAGTCTGATAACATTAAAAGCTTCCAACCATATTTTAACATAAAAACAATCTTCTTTATTTAAAATCCGCAATTCCTAACCATAAAAAAACCGAAACATACACATAAAAAAATAGAGTCAAACTAGGTTATATATCATTAGTCTTGGATAGCCAAGATATTTTGTAAAGAAATTTACAATTTTTTATATTTATATATTTTTTTAATCACGGTTAGTGTAGGCGTTAAGTCTTATTCTTTATAAAAAGTACTGCAGGGTCCAAAACCTAAAATACAATAATCAAATATTAAATTATATAAGTCGCCTACGAGGTTTGGCCAAAAATATAATTTTTGCAAGTCATTAAAACCGAATGTGCATAATTATTCCTAAACAAAAACATATTAACAAAATATAAATTACCCTGACTTCTGTCATTTTTTTACTAAAACATTAATATATATATATATATATATATATATATATATATATATATATTTAGCAATATGTATAGGGATAATAATACATTTGTTATTACTAACCACATCTAATATTTCGCATTCTGCCAATGTAATACAATAAACTACCATCTGGTAAAAGGGGCACCTATAAAGGTTTCATAAATTGAAAATATTACAGTAAACTGTTTAACATTTGTTTTAAGTTTTTCTTAGAGATTAAATCACTTGAAATAACTGCATAATAATGCACAGTGGCTCTTTGCTAATATTGAAAAGTGTTATAAGGAAAAAATGTTTAAAATTAAAAATTATTTTAAATATTTTTTTCTACGGTAATGGTAAAAATGTAGGTAAGTGCAATACATTTTATATGTGTAAATGATATAAAAGAATCCAAAATAAACTTTTTAAATTTACCATTATCAAAACAAGAGCAATGTACAAAGCTGTAATCAGTGGCAGATTAACGTATAAGCACTACAAGCTCGTGCTTGGGGCCCCTGTTCTCCAGGGGACCTCCATTCTCTGCTGACGTTTTATTTTATACCTACATTTTATCGAGATTCACCCACATGTCCGAGATCACAAGGCGCGGGCAGCCTGGGAATGACCCCTCATACTGTGACTGAATATGATAATTACGTTTTGATATTACCTGTTTTTGGTTTGTCAAAGTTGCTTACTTCATTATAAAAATTTCCACGTAAACACCACTTCAGTATTTTTATTTAGTTTCCAATATAGCGATACTCCCCTTCTCATACACCCACGCAGGGCCCGCCCGCCGTGTCATCACGCCGCGACCGACCGATTGCGCAACCCGCCCGCGGGATACAGACGAGGCGGGAGTCGCGGTCCACGGTCTCGGCGAGGGTGCGCGGAAGTGGCGGGCGGGGAGTGAGCGCGCCACGTGCCTGTTCACCAGCCGCGCGGAAAAAAATGGTTTAGGTTTTAAATTATACCTACTACATTTTTTATTTTAATAAACTTTCATTTCATACTTCCTTCCACCTTCCAGTAATAGAGGGCCTACACAGCCTCTGTGCTTAGGGCCTCAGAAACCCTTAATCCGCCACTGGCTGTAATGTACAAACATGTTTCATTAAAATGACACAAAAATATAAAAAAGAGTTTTGGTATTTAAAAGTAATTTTTCATTCTAAACAGCTTTTCTTTTTAACAGTTTTTATTATTAGCAAAAATAAGGGTACTTTCTTTACTCTTAAGCAAAAATTACATTTTTGGCCAAACCTCCTCTATGGTTGCCTTTTAGGTTTTGGAACATACAGAACTTTTTATAGGGAATAAGATTTTTGCGTAAAATTAATACTAAAGAAGTTTCCCACACGGTGTATATGTAAATCCGTAAGGAACATTTTAACGAATATTTAGATAAAAAAATAATTGTACTGAAAAATTTTAAAAATAATGTAAATTAGGCATTAAAAGTTCTATTGCAAAATGGTTTATAAAAACAATTTTTAAACTAATTTATGGCCCATTTTTGATTCTACTGGTATAATACATATGTTACCTTGTCCTTTATTGGTGAGTTAAGTTAGCTTCTTTTTGTAATTGTCTAGAAACTGTCAGCAACTACGATTTTGACCAAATTCGTTATACGGGGATTTTTGGGGCGCTGATTACGAAGAATTTTTAGTCATGAACATTTTGTTTACGATATATCCATCATCAAAGTTGTTATTTGAACTAACCTCATTTTCACTAGATTCCCCCTTCTTTTTGCATACAATTCTTGATTTTTAAATTAAAGTGCTACACAATATTTGATTTGCACCTTGTTTTTCTACATATTTTACACTTTTTTATTTAAATTGCGTAGCTTTACTTTTAATCCTTTTCAATTATGGTAAATGTGCCGGAGCAGTTTTAGGCATGGCTTGCTGCGTTTTTAAAGGTACCCTGCCAAATTTATTTGATAAAAGGTGTAAAATACATAGAAAAATGGGGTTTTAAAGGTGAAAATCAAATAATGTAAGGCTACTTTAGATCCAGAACTGTGTGCATAAAGAAGGGGTAATATGGTGAAAATAAGGTTAGTTAAAATGCCAACTTTGATAATGGATATCTCGGAAACGAAACGACAAAAAATCTCTCAGATCCGTGATCAACACCCCAAAAACCCCTTGTATACCAAATTTGATCAAAATCGGAGTTGCGGACAGCTTCTAGACAACTACCCTTCTTTTGTGCACAGAAGCCTAATGAAAATTGGCTTAGGTAATCATTTTTAAACTAGTTTACAAATGTTTTAAATATTTTTTAATGTCTTTAACTGTTACCTACATTTAAAACATTAATTTTCATAAAATAAATTAAATCGAAACACTTTTGTGTGCTATTTTTGATATTGAGTAAATACTGGAAAACATTTTTTTATCTACCAAAGTCTATTATAGCGGAAACAAAAAGGCACGCCATCAAAATTACAAGGTACAAGACGTTTTTCAATGTTGCCATATCGAGGGTTTCCTGTCAGAAGGGCGTATCCACATAATTTGTGATTTTCTTTTTATGTAGGAACATAAGACCTTCTGGCATGTTCGAAATTGTAATAAATGTTGATATGCCAAAAAAGAGTGAAATATTATCTATTCTATTAAAGCAAAGAATACGACATTCTGGCATGTCAAACAAATCGCCCTTTATGTCAAATTTTGCAAATAAAAGAAAATTACAAATTATGTGGATACGCCCTTCTGGCAGGAAACCCTCGATAGGATCAATTAAAGACATTTGTTTTTTTTAATCATGTGAAACAACCTCGTATTGTCTGACTAACTTCTATCTAAAGTTTTACAAAATCTTTTTAAAGTTTAGTAATTAGTCCTATTTAATAAAATGACGGTTCTGGATATTGTGCAATGCCTCTAAATTCGAATAGTGCATAAAATAAATATGATAATACAACATATTTTTTCGTGTGGTAGATGCAATATTCAATGAAACGGACTTTTGGCTTTCTGGAAACGTAATCATGCGATGTGTTATAGTGAATCCTAATCCCATTTTTGCTCTATAATTTAATTTTACAACTAACAAAATGTTTCCTTAAGAATTATTTATTTTGACAAAATTGTATTTTAAGGATTAAAAAAATAGTTGACATCTCTTCAACTGATCCTACCAAAAGGCTGTTTGGTAATGGAATCACCAATATTATTTATTTCTTTATTTTTATAAAATGGAACATACTTAAAATTTTTAATTTGAGCTTAAAAAGTTATCATTTTAGAATTTGCCACTAATTGTATATTTTATTTAAAAAACTTTATTGATAATTAACTGTATAGCTTTAAATACTTTATTGTCTTTAAGACTATAATTACTACATTTGAGACTGTATTCTTTAAGTTTGAGGGCTGTAAAATCTCTATAAATATGTATATAAAATTAATATATGACAATGAATTTTGAATTAGTTTTATTTAATTGATATAATCTATTTTATCCCAAAGCTTTATTGTTTACCAAAGCACAGGACCTACATTTACAGAAGAAATTTTAAATATGTATTCTTATAAACAGAAAAAAAGTAAGATGTAACTTCAGAGTTGTCTTTGTATTAACTTTATTTCTTAGAACTGAAGAATCATACTCTTTTATTTGACATACACCCAATTACAACCTTGTTCATCAAGTTTAATTAAGTGAATAAAAATATGCAGAGAGGATATTAAAAGTACCCTTTATCTTTTGAATGGCACGAGATATCGAGGTTAAGTAAATTTTGGGTAAAAGGGTGTCACTTGAACTACTTTTTAGCATAAAAATAATTTCTGTCACGTGGCCTAGTACCAGGGGGACACTAGCAACTTTTTTATAAAAAGGGGGTCGTTTTAAAGGTCTTTTGATTTTCTACTTAACGATACTTCGTTTTTGAAATTCGGTCCATTCGTTCCAGACGTATAACCGTTTGAAATTTGACTTAAATAATGTAAAAACACGGTTTTAGTGGCATTGGCTTGTAAGTCTAGAACGGCTGGGCTGATTTTAAAAAACAAAGTGCGTTAGGTAGAGAATTAGAGGGCCTTTAAACAAGGAGCCTTAAAACCCCCATTCCATTTGAAGAAAAAAGTTGCTAGTGCCCCTTGACAGGCCACGTGACCTGAATCATTTTTATACCAAAAGTAGTTTAAGTGACACCCTTTACTCAAATTTTATTCAACTTTATTATATTCTGCTATTCAAAAGTTATGAAAGAGAGAACTTTTAAAAACCTTACTGTATGCACAAATTGGAGCTAAACAACAAACACTTGTAACTCTGAAACGAATGGGCCGATTTTTAAAAATAAAACGACGATGAATAGTGATTCAAAAGACCTTTAAAACGAGATGTTACCTGACCCCCTTTTCATTTGAAAAAAGTTGCTAGTGCCCCCTTGACACTAGATCACGCGACCGAAATCATTTTTATGCCAAAAAGTTGTTTAAGTAATACCCTTTTACCTAAATTTTACCCGATCTCGATATCTTGTCTCATTCGAAAGATAAAGGGAGGGGGAGGACTAATTATTTCCTTACTGTATATTTTTTGCAGGAGAACATAATTTTAAAACTTTTTATATACTTAAAAAAATGCAACTATTATTATTAGTACATATGTCATATTAATGAAAAATATTTAATTTCCCATAACAAGTAAAAACCAGAAAGGAACAACACAGGATTTCTTGTAAAGTATGTTTTATGTAATTATTGCTTTGAGGAATATAGAGGATGTTTTCTAACAACAATACGAAACTTCAAGGTGTGATTCCCTATGTTATTTTATGAAAAAAGTTTCTTTATACATATGTTCGGAGTTGCTTCCTAACTGGGATACAGGGCGTTAAAATTTATGAAAAAAATCAGTTTTTTCTAAATATTTTTAATATGCGTAAGCCGATTTGGATAAAATTTGGTACATTTATTTAAAGTAATAAGGCGCTTATTTGGCACTAACCAGATTGTTATTATTGGGTCCAGTGGCGTTTCAGTGGGCACCGCAACTTATATTACTGAGAAAATATACCCTTTTGTTACCTGTGAGATCTGGCTGCCCAGTTGGGTCATTATAAATTGTCCGACAAGGTGTCATAAAATTGACCCTAATAAAGTGTTACGATATGGAATACACCCTTTAAACTAGCTTGCTATTAGTAGGAGAGCTAGTGAACCCTTCGAGTAATGTTGGGCCTGTAAGGCTGAAAATTTGTGTATCAGCCCTACACATCATCACCCTGTATATTTTTGAAAGTTAAACTAGAACTTGGACAGGCGTTTTCGATGAGCCCAGTACCTGCCAGGCGGACTGAAAGGTTTGGCTGATTAGGTATGGCTATATTTCCACAAGTAGATCTATGTAAATACTGCTGGAGTATTGAATAGGGTACACACACTTGTTGTGACTTGTACTAGTAATAGTGTTATTGTTTGTCATGTGAACGTCCAAAGTATTCTTAATAAGCTTAATAGTATAGTTGTATTTTTGGATGCTGAGAAGATTGACATTTTATGTGTAACGGAGCATTGGTTATCGAACACTGATGTGGCCAGTGTAGATATTCCAAATTTTACTCTCTTTTCCCATTTTAGCCGAACAAACTACCGACATGGTGGATGTGCTATATATATTAGGAATGGTACTAAGGGTAACTTAAAATCCATAAAATATCCAAAGAGTATGTATGTGGAATGCTGTATTGAAATGTGTAGCGTAACAATCTCCAAACAAATATCTATTCTCTGTGCATATAGGCCCCCTACGGGTGATATTGGGATGTTTTATGATATTTTTGCTAAAGCTATAGAGTTACTTTTGAAGTCTTCATCTTATATAATTGTTACTGGTGATCTTAATATTAATTTTTTAAACGAGTCGACTAAAAAATCAATTCTCTGTGATATTTTCAAATCTTTCAGTTTAGATGTTACAACATCTATGCCAACTAGAATTGCTAGTAACCAATTTGGTGAGCAGTGTGTCAGTGCGATTGATTATGTTTGCACCAACCTACCGAGCAAGAATTATAAGTGCAGGATAGTGAATCCCCACTTGGGTGACCATTCTGCTCACGTAATAAATGTGTATAATTATTCTGATACTTTAAAAGAAAATACTGATAATTGCGAACGTAGCCTAAGCAGAAATCTTAGTTCCCAAAATTTATACAATTTTGCTCATGACGTAGGATCGACGGACTGGTCGAGCTTATTTGAGTTTTCGAACGCAAACGACGCTTGGTCCCATTTTATTGACACCCTAAATTATTTTATACTGTAATTGTCCTTTTAAATTAAGCAGACCTTTAAGTAATTCAAAAGTAAAACCAAATAAGTGGTACGGACCACATTTAGTGCAGCTAAGGAATGAACTTGACGAGCTTTATTATCTACAGAGTCGCACTAAGTGCGCAGAGCTAAATGAATTATATCGTAAGAAAAAGGGGGAATATAGGCTTAATATAACAAAAGCAAAACAGGGTTACTATAGACTTAAAATAAATAACGCCCCAAACAAAACCAAGGAAATATGGAATTGTGTAAATGAGAGTTTAAACCGAAATAACAAAAACACAAAATTAAACATTACTTTGCGCATTGGTAACAGAATATCTACTACTTCTCAAGAAATTTCTGATCATTTTGTAGAATATTTTGGCTTGGTTACACACATTAAATTGTTAGCGGCTTACGGTCAGAATATGTCACTGCCACCTACCAGTATAAAGTCTATAGAACGTAGTATTGTCATTCTTGACATAACCCAAGAAAAGGTTATTTCTATCATTAGTTCTTTAAAGAGCAAACCTTCCTCAGGATTTGATAACATAAACTCCCAAATGTTAAAAATAATATCCAACCGCGTCTCATTACCTCTAACTTATTTAATTAATAGATCATTAAATCAGGGCACTTTTCCGCATGTATTAAAGCAAGCAGTGGTAACACCAATTTACAAAAAGGACGATCCGTTAAGTCCGTCTAATTATAGACAAATATCTATATTAAGTATTTTCTCCAAGGTTTTTGAAAAGTTTCTCTATGAAAATTTAATCAACTTTTTAATTTAAACAAAATAATAACTCACTGCCAACATGGCTTCATAAAGTACAAATCAATCGAGACAGCTTCTTATGATGTATTGAACTTTGCATATAGTGAATTGGATAAGGGAAAGTATGTGTTATGTATGCTATTTGATTTAACAAGCGCCTTTGATACGGTAAACAAGACTTTTCTATTGACCAAATTATTTAATTCTGGTATAAGGGGAACTGCCTTAGACATTATCGATTCGTATATGTCTAATAGAAGTATGTTCGTAAGATACAAAAATAGCGACTCTTGTAATAAGGATGTGTCAATGGGTGTGCCTCAGGGATCAGTTTTAGGACCCCTTTTATTTATGTTGTATGTTAACGATCTGCCTGACTACATAACTAAGGGAAAATTAACCATGTTTGCGGACGATACAACAATTCCGTTATCGGCAAGTACTCCCGAAGAGTTATTGTGTATGGCTAAGAATGCATCTGACGAGCTTGAAACTTGGTGCCAGCGTAATCAGCTTATTCTAAACATTAATAAAACCGTTTTTTTTTAAATTTACATATAAATAGACCTATTTCACTAGATTGTGACTTCTCGCCACATGCGAAGTTTTTAGGAACCTGGCTTGATGAAAACCTAAATTTTAAGTGTCATATCGAGCATGTATGTGAAAAACAAAACTCTGCCTTTTATGCCATCTTTCAAATTAAATCTTCTCTGGAGAAAAATGGTTTATTGACTGTATACTATTCGCTGGTGTACTGTCATTTATCCAACAATATTGTGACTTGGGGAAAAGGCGTGGAAGTTAATCGCGTTTTTTGGCACAAAAACGCATAATTCGCCTGATATTTGGACTGGCTCCATTAGAGTCCTGTAGATCCACGTTTAGGGACAATCATATTTTAACTTTTTATTGTGTATATATTTTAAAGTGTGTGCTGTTTGTTAAACAAAATTATAATTGTTTGCTACACTTGGACGGGACCATAATTATAACACGCGTAATGGTCATGTTCTCAGCATCCCTATCCATAGAACTTCATTTTTCAAAAGGTCTCCGATGTATAATTTTATTCTTTGTTACAATAAGTTACCAGAAAGGATAAAAGGTATTACCTCATTTGAAACGTTTAAAAGTGAAACTAAACGTTTTCTTGTACATAAAGGCTTTTACTCTTTAAGTGAATACTTTAAGTCTTGAGAAAATATGTTTTTAAATGTATTTGTATTTTATTTTATTTTTTAACTAATTTATGAATGTGGTCTTTTAATTTTGTGTAATTTTGCCAACATGAGTGCAAACTATGTGTGAGTAAGTGTTTATATACAACGTTGTCTCCCCCGCGACCTAGTGGACAGAGCTTTAATCTTCGAAGCCAGAGGTCGGCGGTTCGATTCCTAGCGGGGAGACATATTTAGGTAGTAGTTATTTAAAAATAACGACCGTGGTGGCACTACCACGTTGTCTAAAAGGTGCTGTGAAATGCAACTGCATGTTTCAGTGCTTGGACAACGTTGACGGAACAGGGGGAACGATGGGTTAAACATCTAATAACCCGACACCTACGGTACTCTGGTATTTAGGCACAGACCTTCGTGGGATGTCAAAAAGATAAAAAAAACAAACTTTATATGTTCAATTTGTTTCAATCATTTTTATTCTTGTTTTAATTATATGGGTATACCTTATAGGGTTTTTATTCTATTTTAAAAGTTTTTAACTTTATTTTAAGAATGTGTAATTTAATTTTAGTTTGTGTTTTTTTACTTATTTTATTTATACATATTATGGATATCTGACAAATGTTATTTAACATTATTGTTTGGTACATTGTATTACTTATTTATTGTACATTATTTATTTGACGAAACCGATACTGTTAATCAGTCCTATGGCTAATAAACAATTTCATTTCATTTCAATTTCATTTCATTTCATTTCATTTCATTTCATTTCATTCATTTCATTCATTTCATTTAATTTCATTTGCGTACACTGCGTTGTACATATTATTTTAAAATAATTAAAAAGTAATTTTACAGTAGTCGGCAGCAAACATTTAATATTTAAATAAAGTATTATGATAGGTAAGGTTAACATTTTTAATATATGCAAATATAGTTTATCTTATCTTTACAACTCATCTTTAAACTTCGTGATTTTTACAGGATGCCAAAGGAATTATTAAATTAAAGGTATGACTACAGAAAAGGACGAATTGTTAAAATTTTTTAAAACTAATAATGAAAACAGGGTTGACTTCCCAGTGGTTCTAAGAACACGAAGTATTTTGTAAGTACTTTTAAAATTTATTATTTTCTGGAAATTAAAAAATCGTAACGTATAAATATAAATTAAAATTATGGGTTTTTTTTTTAAATGTATCTATAATTAATCATTATTTTACGTGAAAATACTAGAAACAAATTTTTAACATAAAATAAAACAAAGTTGCTTAGGTATACTAATAACCAGTTTTATTACTTTTAAACAAGTACTTTTCGTCAGTCTAAATAAAAATGAAAATTAAGAAATTATAAAATTTTAAGTAACTAATTCAGAAGAATTCTTAGTTAATAGAAGGAGGATCAGCTCTTGTACTTGTTTTTTAAATGTGACTTTTATTACTTCAATATATAATTCAGGCAAAAAATTAAATATATTAAATATGAGGGGGCTAGTTTTATAATGTAGATACAGAGTTCTCCTTTATATTTCGCCATTTACTTTTAACTATAAGCAAGAAGGATAGAAAAAAACGTCTTTTACAAAAGTTTTATACTTTTTCATCTGTTATAAGCATAACGAAAGAAATGAGCATTAAAAACTTAAAAAAGATGAATAGGTTAACTTTTTTAAATGAAATACCCTGTAAATTATGACACCATTAAAAAGGTAATTTAAAAAGCTTTACAAAAATACCACATTTGATAGAAATTACCGGTTATATGATTCTACCAACCAATTCCCAGATATGTGATAATTTTTTTGTAAATTTAAAAGGATATATTTTAATCGTAGTTAACTAACAATATTTAGGATGCAATAATAAAAGAAACCTGTCAAATTTAACAAAAACAATACCTTTAATTATATTTCCTTTGTACGTTTAGCGTGCAAATTACCTTAGTCTATGAAAATAGTTTTTGTTGTCAAAAGACTGGCAACACTGTAAATTTTGTTGTCTATTTTGGATAAGATTGTCAAAGTTCATTAATTTATTTTTTGCATAATTGCTTTTGTTCGATGGTGCTTATGAGCTGATTTATTAGTTACATAAGTTGGTCATGACATGAAACCGGTCAGTTGCTAGTTTTTTTGTGTATCCACAGGTTTTGTAATTTTATTTAAGAGGGACTATTATTTTATATTTTAAAAACACTTCTTTTACTATTTGCGTTACCTAGGTCAAGTAAACTGTATAACTTATATTGTTAAATATCATGTTTGGTTAAAACTCTTGATAATAAATTGTATAAACAGTTACTCTTGCCTTGCTTTAAATTAAGTAATTAAAATAGGAAATTATTAATAACGGCATTGTTTAAAAAGACATTTAAATTTTCCAGAAAAACTGTTAAATTGTAAAAAGAATTTATGGTTTCGTCCGTTACTTTGTGACCGTACATTTTAAATTAATAAAATAAAACAAAATATACTTTGTTCATAGTCACTTTAATTGAATGTTTAGCCGTGACAGCTGTTAGTACGTTTGAAAATGTAGTTGTACTACGAAACAGCTGTCACGGCTAAACATTCAATTAAAGTGACTATGAACAAAGTATATTTTTGTTTTATTTTGTTAAATTGTAACTTCGATTTTATTTAAACTATAAAATCAAAGCTGTTTTTCTAGATGCAAATATTTATGTTTTATATATGTACCGTCAAAATACGAGTCGGGGTAACACTAAAGCCGGCGTCCCATGTGCGTAAAAGCAGAGTAGCTTTCCAGTGACGCATATAGAGCGCTCCCGAGTAGCTCAGGAGCATTTTGCTCTACTTTACAGCAAACACTATTTGCCGGCAATATACATTTCTCATATTGGCATTGATGGTAAAGCACTGTCAATTGGTGGCAATATTATGCCAACATCTAATACGCATTAAAAAATTACCCCTAAATAAACACTATATTGCCAATAAATTTTACTTGCAGGCGTATTGCCGACAAGCATAGAAATATGGCGGCATACCAATCCTGATTAAATAAAACATGCCTTTTTGTTGCAGGCAAATAAATATTGGATTTTTAAAGGCAAACCTTCAACGCATATTTATACTTTTCAAACCATATTAATATCATTGGCATTAAACTAACATTAGAGCAATTTGATCTATTTTATTTATAATGGCAGCTAAACAACATTATTTTATGTTTTTTAACATAATTTAAAGGAAATGGCCGTTTCATAACAATTTATTGTTACAAATCATGCAAATAAAAATTAAGTCAAACAACATGTTTATTATGTATTTTTGAGAGAATACAGATAAAATGATGGTAAAATTAGCTAGGTTAATTTCGACCGAAAGTAAGAAATTTAAATTTCCCGCTTAGCCGAAATAAAATATTGGACAATTTTGACAGATGTAGAAAACTCGCTTTTGACCGCTTTGTGCAATCGTTTTCCGAAAGATCCTCTTTGTTTTCTACGTGGTTTTCCAGCTTTTTAGTTTCTTTTTTAAAGAAAAAAGTTTTTCAATAGACATAATTAGGTGTATTCATTACCTAATTAGTGTGTTGTGTAATTGATTAGTGATGGCTAATCGAGAAGACGAGTTATACAAGTAGACTGTTAGGAGCTGTAAACATTTTGTTTAAAATCTTTGAAGTTTGTAGTTACTTAAAAAAATTATATGAAATTAGATCGTTGTATTTTGGTTCAAAGAATTAGTGGAGGCATTTTGTACAGACCTTTTAGAGTCTGCGGGGTTGCCTAGATAAAGCGTGAAGCAATGCAATGAAGTTTTTGTATGGAATAAAACGTTCTAATCTGAAATATTTTAAAGACGGTTGCTCGTGGCGATATTTATTAGGTATACTTTTTTGTTTACAAAATATAAGAGAATCTGAATTATTCGCCAGGCCTACAATATACTGAGGCAAAAAGGTTATGGCAATTTCAACATAAACAAGTGACTGCATGTGGCTCCCTGTAAATTTTACAACAAAAACACAAGTAGATTTTTATTTCTTATTCTAAACCAAGTTATATGAAAAAATATTTAATAATAAATAAAATATATAAAAATAACTAAATTTAAATGGAAGCTCTGATAGCCTATATCTTGAAAACAATTAACTTTTGGACGAAGGTAAATTGCGTAAAATCATTGTATTTTGGCCAAGAAATTTGTGGTATTAGTTTGTACACACATTTTAGAGACACCCTGTATAAGCCTTTAACATTATTAAATTGTTGCAGAAATTTTAGAAATGATCCACTTAGGAGAAATACCTCTATTCAAAATTCAAACTATCGTAAGTCTGATGCCAGACTAGTAAGTAAAAGGGGAAGAGTTAGAGTGTATTTTAAAAACATATCACAAAAATCCCTTCGATATGTTAGGGACCTATGGAATACTCTTGTTAATATGCAATGGAGATGGTTAAGTTTCACTGTTGCTATGGTTAATGTTTTTGCCTATTTAGGTTGTGCAGTTTTATTTTATTATGATTCGTGGATTAGTGGGGATTTTGATAATGAAGCAGGTAAAAATGTAATTCTGCGTCCAGACTTGCAATATTCGCGCGCCAAATAGCGCGCCACATAGCTCCACATAGCGCGGACGTGGACGTGTAAGAAATTTACGTCGTTTTAAGGGCTTGGCGAATTATTCCGCGGTGATTCAGAGTTTGTCGGTTTTTTGCATCAAAGGAGCGCGCCAATAGGTTGGTTTGTTTGGACGGATGTTTGGCGAATTGTTGCAAATCTGGACGCGGCTTAATCTTATTTTTAAGTTTTTATTTTTTTGTTAATTTATCTGGGTTATCTTTTTTTACCTTGTGCTTTTAGAATTTGAACTTTTCATCATTTTACTAAGCTTGAATTCTTGCAGTGGAAGTTTTTAAGGGCGCAGCCCTCCCAGAGAAAAATCGTTATCTTATAATTTACATTCTACGTAAGTTGGCGTAATATAGGAATATTTTTATTAATAATTTTGCGAAAAAAGCCAATCTGTATAAAAAGTTCTACATGACCTAAAATTTAAAAGGAAACCATAAGATAAGGAGCCTAATTCTAATATGTCAATTTCCATCATCTCAAATTATGTATTAAGTTTAACGACCATAACTACATTCAGAAAATATATATATATATATATATATATATATAACTATATTTAAGGTAAAAAAATATATCACAATAAATTTACTTGTTTTTATCTGTTTTTTAATTTAGAGCGGCTTTTACAATGTCGAGTCGAGTGGGTGACAATGTATTTGACAGCTTTTAAAATTTAGCTAGGACTTTCACCATATAATAATTTAACCCTGAGTGTGTAACGACATTGTAAAAGCCGCTCTTAGTGGAATACTGCCTTCCTCGACATACTTGTTTCACGTCCCCATTTACCCAAGGAGATTTTTTTTAATAAGGAGCGCTTGATCCCATTTAAGCCTATGTTCGCTAAATTTTGTAGTACCCCAGCAAACACTATTTGCCGGCAATGTACATTTTTCATATTGGTATTGATGGTAAAGCATTGGCAATTGGTGGCAATATTATGCCATTATCTTATACGCATTAAAAAGTCAACCCTAAATAAACACTTAATTGCCAATACATTTTACATGCAGGCGAATTGCCGACAGCATACAAAAATGGCGGCATACCAATCCTGATTAAATAAAGCACGCGTTTTTGTTGCAGGCAAATAAATATTGGATTTTTGAAGGCAAGCCTTCAACGCATATTTATACTTTTTAAACCATATTATTAACATTGGTATTTAACTAACATTAAAGCAATTTTTTGATCTGTTTTATTTATAATGGCAGCCAAACAACATTATTTTATGTTTTTTACATAATTTAAAGGAGATGGCCTTTTCATAACATTTTATTGTTAAAAATCATGCAAATTTAAATTAGGTCAAACAAAATGTTTATTATGTATTTTGGAGCGAATAAAAATAAAATGATGGTAAAATTAGCTACGTTAATTTCGACCGAAAGTTCCGCTTTGTGCATTTGTTTTATACGTGGTTTTCTAGCTTTTTAGTTAGTAGTAGCTAGAGTTTTTAATAGACATAATTAAATGTATTCATTACCTAATAAGTATGTGATTAATTGGTGATGGCTAGTCGAGAAGGCAAGATATTAAAGTAGACTGTTAGGAGCTGTAAACATTTTGTTTAAAACTTGTGAAAAATCTGCATCTCCAAGTTGGACAGCAGTTGGACAGTGTTCCGAGAGATGGTACTTTGCATTGCAAGGAAATTGCATGCAGTAAGGAGTTTTTCCTATTTTAATTTTTAAATAAAATATCGCATCATTTTAGCTTTTAAAAAAAGTATATGCGACAATTTTCGTCAATAAGACGTCAGCTTGCTGCTTGGGAGTATCTGCATTTGCCCACTTTCGTCTTTTTGTTATCTTTTTGCCAATAACTTATTAATGATAGATGCCATCATCTTAAACGAATTTTTTTGCCAATAACTTATTAATGACGGATGCCATCACTTTATCTGCAACACGTGGCCTAATAACGGCCAATTACCCACTTTCGCGTCTTTTTCATACCTTCTTGCCAATGCCTTGCCATTAAAGAGTGTTGGCAATGCCAGTAAATTAAATGTACAACGCCGGCAAAAAATGTTATATGGGGCTGAAAGCTTTTTCGCGGTTGTGGTGTTATTTTTTCCTTTTTGGCCGTTGGATTTTTAGATATGTTAATTTTTACTGTTCATAGTTAAATTGAGTAGTTATTAGTGGTGCGGTTACAAAGTATTTTAAACCTGTCAACAGGGGTCACTGACCCTTGGATATTTATTTAAAGAAAGTGTACATTTAAATCGTTATTAAGGGTAAGATACTAATTTTTTACGTTTTCTTTAAGTGATTTTATTTTATGTAAGTTTATTTTATCAGATAAAAAAATATTATGGCACAAAGGTGACGTCACAAACATAACACATTTTTTCAAATATAAAAAATTAAGCGCTTCTTATTAAAAAGTTTAACTCCTTGCCTTTAACCCAGGCAAACTGCGTTCAGGAATAAAGCCTTCGTGGGCTACCTCCAAGATGGAAGAAAAAAATATACAAAAAGATGTACACTTAGTATCGCCCCCTCGGATATTAAATTGTATCAGTCATCTACAAGATTTGGAAACAAATTTTTGCTTAAGAGTAAAGTACTTGTATTTGTATTAATATTATTAATTAATCAGAAATGTGTTTATAATAAAAAACTACTTTTATACAGACTTTTTACGTAACCTTTACAGGTTTTTTTACGGTATCGATAACATGGTATGTTTAAACATAAGTACAGGGTTTTCATTTATATTTTGTCACCCACTTTTAATAGTTAAGATTCGAATAGAAAGCGACCTTCACCCGTCTGTTTACCGGATAAAAACTGTTTTATATTAAAGATAGTTTTTAAACAAAGGTATTGCCATGGGGTTGCCTAAAAATTTAGGTCAAGGCTATGGACTTGACCTAGTATTTTTAGGCAATCCTATGAAGACACCTTTGTTTAAATATTATCTTATATATAAAAAATTTCCTATCCGGTTCCTCTTCGGATCTCATACTAAGACTATAACCAAAAAGGATAGAAAAAACGTCCTGTATAAAAGTTTCATACTTTTCCATCTATGTTATATATATCTTTCTTTTATCTTTTGAGCATAAAAAAGAAAGAAATAAACATTACAAACTCAAGAAAAATAAAGAAGTAAACGTTTCACTACTAAAAATGTATTTTTAAAAGCTTTACAAAAATATAATATTTAATATATATATATATATATATATATATATATATATATATATATATATATATATATATATATATATATATATATATAATAAAAAAAAAAGGGAGAAGGGTAGTCTTGACCGACTAGTTAAACAACAAAATCCAGATTAATTATCTTGGGTATCGGTCCTAGAGGGCTAGTTGAATAAAACTACTTTTGTGCTACTCCAAGCTTTCGAAAATTTTATTTTCTTCATCAGGGCTACAATAATGGAATTAAATAAGTTTAACAAACTTTTAGATAACTTAAAATTGTAATTAAAAAAACAATTAATTAAAGAAAGAAATTATTACTGCTGCCCTACATGTAATTAAATTGAAGATATTTCTTACAAAGAACAGTTGGCATTTTCACAAAATTAATATAATTATTAACCATACTGATTAATTTTTTAAAAATTTTTAATTTATGCAGAATGTGTATGTTCTTTGGATGGTATTTGATACCTATAAGATGGCGTGAATACGTTTTTTAAGGATCTTTTACAGGATTATTTGTTGAACTATTGCTAAGGGACATCTTAATTCTAGTCTTAGTTAAGTTAGGGTTAACTAACTTTTGGGTGGATAATCAATTTTTAGTAATTAAAATTAGAGCAACCAACCACATGTGTGTTGAGCAAAGCTAAGAAAAAGCCTGGCTGAAGACGCTAAAGGTGAAAAATCAAGAAAAAGGGAAGAAAAACCACTTCAAACCAAAAATATTATTAAAAGGAAGAGGATTTTTTGGTTTGAAGTGTTTCTTCCCTTTCTTGATTTTCACTGCTGCTGCTCAGCGTTGCTGTGGTGGTGCTCACAGGCACGAGTACTAGATTGTCCACCTGGTGACTGGCTTTGAACTGGGGTGGAATGACAGCAACGTGGTTCGGCAAATAATCTGTAGAGTCAGCCAAACTTCACTATAGACAATCAAATACCTCAAGTATGTCTGCATAAATTAAAATTTTTGGAATTAATCGGTAATGATTGTCAGGTGACATTGTACGTATGCTGTAAGTATCTTCGAACTACATGTAACGTAAGTAACGAATTTCTTAACGAGTAATTTTGTTTTTAATTACAATTTTGAGTTATCTTAACTCGTTAAACATTTAATTCCATTATTAACCTGATAAATAAAAAAATTTTCAGCTAATTAACACATATTTTGGCTTGGCCCTCAGAACCATTACTAGATATTAATCTGATTTTATATATATATATATATATATATATATATATATATATATATATATATATATATATATATATTAAAATATATATATATATATATATATATATATATATATATAATATATGTATAATATATATATATATATATGTATATATATATATATATATATATATATATATATCTTTAATAATTTTCAAAAATCTGACCACTTAAATCTAAAAAATAGTATATATATTTTCCATACCTACTACGGCCGGCATCGGCACTAAGCTGAAACTGTAGTTATATATGAAATTATATCCAGATTTAAATGACCATATTTCCGAAACTATTAAAGATAGATATATCAAATGTGATATTTTTGTAAAGCTTCTAAATGGTGATATAATATACGGGGTGTTTCATTTTAAAAACTTACCCTCCTCATTTTTAATATTCATTTGTTTCTTTTTATGCTCAAGAGATTATAGATGAAAATGTATAAAACTTTTAGACAGGACGCTTTTTTTTTCCTTCTTGGTTATAGTTAACAGTGGGTGTCAAAATATAAATGAAAACCCTGTCCAATACATCGAATGTTTTGATTGATGAACAGTTGATTTGAAAACTTTATTTAGAATTGTCTTTTAACACTTATAATTATTATATACGAGTATATTATACTTATGTACAAGTTTAAAAGACCCCGCTCAATCCTTATGCAAAGTGGCTTTTGGTTAATTAAAAATATATATTGTAGACCTTGACACCCTGATTTAATGTTATCATGGGCACAATGTCCGATCGCCTGTAGTTTGAGAATTATAGGGCCTCAAAGTTGGATAAAATATGAGTAAAACAACAAAGTATTTTGAAACATACTCTTGCTATGCCGCTTTGGTTTTTATTTTGTCTGCTTAAGTAAATAAAAAGATAGGTTTTATTAATTACCCAGCTTTAAACCAGCAGTATAAATAATGCATAATTTTAAAATACCTCATATATCTTACATTTTTGATATAGGGATTCCTATAGAAATCTACCTTATTTTTGTTTCTTAAATCCAAAAATGAACCAATATACAGGATTTTGCGTTTAAAATATTTGCATCTAAAGGTAGCTAATAGTAAATATTAGTTTCTGAACACGTAAGTTCTTATAAAAAATTAAAATTTAGGTTATATCACATTTTTATTTTAGCAATGTATTATTATATACAAAGTCCACGGAAAGGTAGCTTATATAAAACTTTTTTTTGTCCCGACTTTTTTAATCTTAAATATCTTAAAACTTTACATTTTTGGTATAAAAATCGCTCATACAACCTTCTTTGTTATAAATTTAATAATCTAAAAATTAATACAGGGTGCTTTAAACAACACAGTTTACTTTTCTTTTATACTTAAAAATGCAATTTTTTGAGTTTGTTCATATTAGACAACTTAATTATAACTTTATATATTCCAACGCCACTGCCAAGATATATCCTATATTAAATATTTTTATATATTTTTCTGGTTTATAAAATCAACTGTAGGTATGCATAAAAAGATGTTCCAGTGTAGACCGACTTTGCAAAATATCAACTTTTAAAATAATATAACCGAAAGCCGCTTTCCATAAGGATTGAGCGCGGCCTTTTCATCCAAACCGAGGGAAAAAAACTTAAAAAAAATTCTTGTGAATAAACAAGTTTGCTTATTTAAAAATTATTTTCAATCGTTATTATCTTTTCTTTATGTTCTTATCGGGCTTAAAGAGCTATCTCTGTTAAAAACCACGAGCTCTCTGAATCAAAGAATCATTAGAACGAGTGACATATCTTACTGAAAAGGTATTTTTATTTTGTTAGGGTTTTTCTTAAGCAACTTATCTTGAAAATTACTAAAACCATTATTGGTCAACTTTTAAAAATATGAAAAAATATTTATTTTATTTTTGTTTGTCTTTTGTATAGTAAGAATTGTTAATAAGAGAAATTTTGATAATTATTTTTTTTTAAGTTATCAAAATCGTTTTAAATTATAAACCGTATCAATCCGTGCTGCATTTTGTTTGTTGACTTATAGGACTATTTTCATAATTTTACAAATATGGATATATATTTTTAATTTTTAGATCATTTAATATGTATTAAAGGAACTCACCACCTAAGAAATTATTTTATGTTGGGTATCGAAACTATTACCACAACTGGTTATGGATATATGCATCCTACGGAAAACTGCACTCTTTATTTTGTAGTACTAACATTTAGTACTGTTACGGCAATTTTTATAGATGGAGCATTTATTTCAGTAGTATACGCTAAACTTAATAGACCTAAAGACAAAAATAGGATGTATGGGTCAATATTTAGCAAAAAGGCAGTGGTAAGTTTTTAAGAGTAATATCATCAATTTTTTACTTTGTATTTTTGAATATTCTTTAGTATTCCTTGGTTTTTTTATTGGAGAATTGATTCAGAATCTTTTTAGGAACTATTGACATATCCCGTAAAATTCAATTTTAGAGAAAAAAAAGATATTTAGGTGGATAAAGACCAATGAGTGAACAGAGCAATCACTAATAGTCTAAGAGCCAATGAACGGCAGACGACACTTATTTTAGGAAAGTCCAAAATTTTCTTAGCGCTTCTGTTGGACCTATCAAACATGAGGGTGGGGTAAGCTAAGCGCAGTCGCGGTAGTCTCAGCAACAATCAGCTGCGGTAATGTCAATAGCTAAAGAAGTATTTTAGAAATGCCTTTTATATAAACTCAGGTAATTTTAAAATATTTTAAGGACGCTTCCTATGCATTAGAAGACATTTTTTGGCGAACAAGAAAATAAATAAATTTTATTAGTGTATACGCCACTGCATATTTCTAAAATAAAAATATTTTTTAAAATTTACATTTATTTTGGAAAAACTTTGCTTCCTTAATTTTTTTATTTGATGTACGGTTTTCGTGTAAATAAATAGAAACCATTTCTTTGCATGGTCATTTCGTATCGCAAATTAGTCGATGCCATAAAGCATAAATGTTTGAATTTTTTAGGCAGGACAAATCGGAGTGCGGTTTTTTGCATTTGCTTCTAAAAACTATTTTTAAAATTCCTACCTAATTTTTACCCTATACAGTCCGAAATTTGCATTGCTTCAGCCAAAATTCATTAAAAATAAAGCAATTTTTGAGACGCCCCTTTGAAAAATTTAATACCTTTTTAACTAAGAATTAAAACTGACCCAAGTCCGAAACCGAGGCTTTTTGCGGTCACTAATTACCATTATGATGCTTAAATTGACCCCTGAGCGCTTGATCCCAGGAATTAATGCGAGGAAGGAGAGAAACTCGTCGCCCAGGGGTACTTTGGGCATCGGCAAACACCCCAAGGATACCTGGTGCGCCCTAACCTGGACGCGGACATCATCTTCGATACGTTTCCTGACAAGAGTACCAAAAAAAAAAAAAAAAAACAAAAATCATTGTGGGACGTCTCTCTCATTTTATGTCGAAAATGACCTCCCGAACACCTGGTGCACCGAGCCCTGAACGTCATCTTCATGGCCTTTCCTGACAGAATCAAAAAGACGAACCGAAAATCGTGAAGGGGTTTTTTTCGGATGCTGAATCAGAATTTCTGGGCACCTGGTGCACCGGAACCTGGATCCTATGTCGTCTCTGAGGTTTTTCCAGACACACTCAAAAAGACGAACAAAACATTGTTATGGGAATTTTTTGGGATGCTGAATTAAAATTTTACGTTAAAAACGATTCCATGAGCGCCTGGTGCACCGCAACCTGGGCCTAAGCATCGTCTCCGAGGTTTTCTAGCCACACTCGGAAAAGACGAACTCAAAATCGTTATGGAGGGTTTTTACCGAAAACGGCGTTTTGGACCAGGTTGCGATGCACCAGGTGCTCGGAGATCGTTTTCGATGAGAAATTCTTATTCAGCGTTCCAAATAAAACCCTTCACGATTTTCGGTTCGTCTTTTTTGATTCGGTCACGAAAAGCCACAGAGATGACGTTCGGGGGTCGGTGCACCAGGTGTTCGGGAGGTTATTTTCGACATGAAATTTGGATTCCGCGCCCCACAATGATTTTCGGGTTGTTTTTGGCACTCTTGCCAGGAAAATTCTCGAAGACGATGTTCGCGTCCAGGTTAGGTCACACCAGGTATCCGTGGGGTTTTCGCCGATGCTACATTTGAATTCAGCGATCCAAAGTACCCTGGGCGCCAAGTTTCTCTTCTTCCTTGCATCAATTTTGGATGAGTCCCACGAAGATGAGGTTTATGCCATTCCTGAAATCCAGGTTTAGGGGGTTAATGTAAACATCCTAATCGTGATCAGCGACTGCAAGAACCCCCGGTAACCCGACTTGGACCAGTTTTAATTTTTATTTAAAAAGTAATAAAATTTACAAAGGGGCGTCTTTAAAAATGCTTTTTAATGCATTTTTGGCTAAAGCAATGCAAAATCTGGTTTGTGAACTTTACAAATAGTTTTTGGAAGCAAATGCAAAAACCGCAATCCGATTCGTTCTGTCCTAAAAATCCGAACATTTATGCTTCATTGCCTCGACTAATTAGCAATACGAAATGACCATGCCTCGAAAATGGTTTCTATTTATTTACGCGAAAACCGTACATCTTATAAAAAAGTCAAAGGAGCAAATTTTTTATAAAATAAATAAAAAAATTAAAATATTTTTACTACAGCTAATGACATTATCGCTGACATTAGCTAACCCCACCCTCATATTTGGTAGGTCCAACAGATTCACTAAGAAAATTTTGGACTTTCCCAAAATATGTATTGTCTGCCGTCCACTGGCTCTTAGACTATAATCCGAGAAGTGGCAAAATTTGAACGACACGTTTTGGGATTTTACGTCATGAGCACGAAGAAAATGAAAAAAATTCGTGCAAGGTGACACGAAATCCTCAATAAGAGTGTTTTGTTGAGTTGATAGCCAGCCTGGTTAAAGCTTAACCCACAAAATTATAACGTTTAATGAGCTAAATGCATTTTTCCCCTTTACATTAAAATAAATATAAACACATACCTTTTAGCAAAGCAGGGTTTTTAAACAAAAATAACATTAAAACTTAACTGGTCCAATCAATTGCTTATTACTAGTCAAATGTATGTGCCATTTTGAATGGGTTTGCATATTACAACTGTTTTCCTCCCCTTTCTATCCTCATTGCCAAACACTGATAATAACACAAGTTTTAAGTGTACGCTTAATTTTTAAAATTGTTGTGGGTTACAACAGTAAGTCAGCCAAAGAAAAATCAAAATATTTATAGTCCGGTCAATTTACATGTAAAAATAGGGGTGCATTTGCAAAAATTCCCAGAAAGCTGAAAATTTGCATAAATATTAGGAACACCATTGTTAGAAAAGTGTGAAGTCGTCATCGATCTCATGGTTGCTAAAAAAATTATTTAGAGTCAAAGTTGCAAACATGTATTTTTAGAATTTTTCCGCGAAACGGTAAATTTTACGATAAAAATATATTGGATAAAAATTGTAGATCATGCAATTATCTACCAAAATTGTACTTACACTTTTTTATAATAATAACCATTTTTAAGACAAAAACAATTACAAAATTTTCTTACAGTGTACTGTCCATCAACAATTGGAGGAATAAGTAAGATCATGTAAAGGGCCGATCCTACACTATCGGCCGCCCACGTGCAAATTAAAATTGGCCGCCCTTATGAGTCCCGCCCCACAAAAAGTCGTCACATTTACTTTTTACCTTCAGTATACCTGACAAATTTTTTTTTCATAATTCCAGAAAATGTATTTAACAGAAAAATTCTGTTATCTTAAAAAGTACAAAGGCACTTAAAATTATCTTTTCAAATGTTATTTTGGAAAGTAAATAAATCAATAAATCTGGAATTCGTTAAAATTATTTTTTAGGGGTTATGGTTCCTAGGTAAAATAAAATATTTTATTCTTTACAGTAGGTACATTGAAATCCAAATGTCTTTAAAATAAAAGCCGTAGTTTAAATCAACCTATAGGGCTATAATAATAGAGTTGATTAAAAATTACAAAAACTTTATTTTTAATAATACAAAAACGTAGTTTTAAATCTTTTTTTTTTTTACTCTTTCGGGTTTTCTACCTAGGTCTGACCTCGCCTCCCTAGCTCGTGCACTGCAGCATTAGAGGTGTATTGTCCCTTGACCCCCGAGCACGGTCGCTCGCACTTCCATCCAAGTAATAGCCGCGCTCCACTTTGCTTGACCACGTGTGCGGCTAATCACCTTGTATATTATTAAGAAAATTGTTTTAACGTTTTTATTCTAAAAACTGTTTAATATATTGCACTGCAAAAAACATAATAAATTATTTAAATAAATCGCTTTTACCAAATGTAACCCTACTTTTATTAAAAGCCATAACCATTTGGGAAAAAAATTACACACATTTTTGGTTTCTGTTTTATGCTATTTAATTAAACAGTTTAAAAATATATTTTTCCCACTTTATTTATTTTTAAAAATATTATTTTTGCCATTTTGAGCTCTTTTTGTATCTTAAGTGGCGATTTTTAATGACGCTCTAATTTTATTTGAGGTGAAGCAAAATTTCTCTGAAGAATAAGTTTCTCTCTGACATTTAAAAATATTTAAGCTTTATGCGTTAACACACTGTTATGAAAGGAAACATATTATATTTGAATAATGCAAATAACAAAAATATGATATATTATAAATATATATTATTGTAAAAAAATAACCAGTAACAACAGTAATACATTATACATTCATATACAGGGTGGCGCCTCTTTGTTGATCTTGCAGAGTATAGCAGTAACTAAAAGAGATAGAACAAATCTGATTTTGATTTTTGAAACAGATTTAGGGGTGAAAGTAAATTACAGCTAACTTGATTCATTTTGGAGATACAGAGTGTTTTTCAAATTTAGTCGATTTGGCCACGCACTTGTAACTCGCTTAATATTAGAGATATATATAAAAATATGTAAAAGAAGGTTTTAGGAATTTCTACGTAGAATTTAGTGGCGTACTCATATTTTTTCCATTGCTTTTTATTTTAAAGAAATGACACAAAGTTGGGTTTTTTAAATGGAACGTCCGGCATATTATAAATCAATTTAATGGTCTTCCTAAAAGATTTAGGAAATACCATATTTTTAATATATCTATTTTTTAATAGTTTCGGAAACATGGCCATCGCCAGTTTTTTTTAACGAAACAGCCTGTATATTATATTACTGTTGCAAAGATTTTTAAAAGAGGCTTAACAAAATATCATATTTGATTTATTTATCTCTTATAGTTCTGGTTAGTATATACCCACTAAGATTTGGAAGCTTATATTTCCGAAACTGTTACAAAAAATCGTTTTAAATGTGGTAATTTTTTAAAGGTCTTTAAAATGGTAAAACATATACAGGGTATTTTATTTTAAAAATGCCTTTTTATTATCAAACTCTTGGCGATGGCTATATATCCGAAGCTATGACGGATTAAATATATCAGATGGCATTTTTCACGGCTTTTAAGAGGACCTTTTATTGGTAATAAAATAAGATTTAAGTTAATTAAAAAAATATAAGTATACCACTGAATTCTAAGTAGAAATTCCTTAAACTTTTTATTAAAATTTTTTTTTCAATCTCTAATTTCAAGCGAGTTACAAGTGCTTGGCCAAATTGACAAAGTTTGAAAAATACTATGCATCTCCAAAACAAATCAAGTTAGCCATGATTTACTTTCAGCATTGTATTTGTTTTAAAAATTTTAATCGAGCTTGCGCAATCAGATTTGTTCTATCTCTTTTAGTTTTGGCTATACCATGCAAGGTCAACGAAAATCCGCCACCCTGTTCATAATAATCAAACACAACACAAATTATTTTCAAAATTTAACATAAATATTTTTTAAACTTATCAAAAATTATTTTTAAAACCCAATAAGAATAATTAATTAAATTTAACACAAATAATTTTCAAAATTTAACACAAAAAATTTTTCGTGGGTTAAGGTTTAATATTTTGCCTTGTTCTAAAACCAATAGGTTAAACAAGAATGGATATAAAATAACGTTGATCAGTCGAATAATTATTTTATCTTTCGCCTACCAAATGCGCTAGTGTTTCGCAATTGCGACGTTGATGATGTTGTTAGGCCTACTATGTAACAGGCAGTTTTATTTACTTCAAATTTTTTTCTACATTGGTCGATAATAATTTGGCCGCCCACGTGTGCACTCCCCTCCCCCCGGTAGTGTCGGCCCTGATCATGAATGCCGAGAAAAACACAGAATGGAAGCAGTTTAAAATCGTATTGCTGCGTGCTTTCGATATTGAGAATTAGGGACCGTTTAACATCTGAGCTCTATGGAACCGAGCAAAAACGCAAGAAACCTGCCGAGGTATTTTTTATAAAAAATTGTGTATATTTTTGAGGTTATTATCGCATACCACAGACAAGAAATAGTTAGAATCTTGTTAGGAAGCCTAAGGTGAGAACTAAGAAGGACGTGAAGAGCCTTCCATTGCAAAGACGTGAAGGAGTTGATAGCAACGGCAACACAATAGGAATAAGGTTGGAAACCGACAACAAAAGAAAAGATTAGCTAGAAGAACAAATTAAAAGGCAAAACGATCGATATAATCCCAACCAAACTTGAAACAACAACGGCAATAATCAGATATGACGTTACAACCAAGGCAACCGCTTTAACAAGAATTCTGCAAATAGGTTTATCGGCTTAACTACAATAGCTACCAAAATAACTAACCTAGAGGTAACGCCAGGTAATGGTAATGCTATGGATGCGGTGGTCTATATTACAGAAAATATTCAAAGACAAACCATGTATCAAACACGTAATCGAACCTGCATACTGATTAGTTAGAACCTTCAGAAGATCGTAACGCTACAATGATACGTCAGACAGATGAAACCATACCAAAGAATAGGACTGAATTGCTATTTTACAATGGGGATTTGTGCGACATAAACGAAAGCGATGAGCTTGCCGAAGTCGTCGTTCGTGGTCTGACCCAGCAAAATTATGGAAGAATGATGGACCAAAGTGAAGATCTGGACGCCATCGACGATCAAAACGAGAAAGATTATTCACGCGAACTAGAGGAACATAACGAGAACCGGAAGACGAAAGAGTGCTATCACTTACCGAAATCTGCGCCCTTTTCAAAATGGAAATCGCACGACTAGTGCAAATTAAAAAGAAAAGAAAAGTCAAAGTGCGGGAGCCGTAGAGATTAACACCAGTCCAAAACAACCCGAACCTACAGTAGCCAGTTTATTAGCCGACGCTACAGTAGGAAGCAAAGAAGTTGCTGGTTTTGAACTATGCTCACAAAGACCTGGAGATGTTGTTCAAAAGTGGCGCCTAAGGCGGCTATGTTTATAGAGACTTAAGCTAAAAAATCAATCTAATAAAGCCAGTAATTTTCGTAGGAATATTTCATATGATGGATTTAAATGCTATGCAATTTAAATAAGTGATTATGGGGCTAATTTTAAGTCAATCAGTTTATATAAAAGTCGGCTAAAAACTTGGTTTATGACACCGGGTAATAAAGTTTGCTATGTTACTTTTGATAAACTAAGAAAACTTATAATTTTTATTTAAAGAAAATTAAATAGCGTTTAAGCTATACCTTAGAGAATAAATGTATATGAAAGTTAAGGATTTGTTTTATGGAAAAATACTTGAGCTTGTATTAGTCGCCCAGACTAAGGCCCAGTTGTACCTACAAAGCAAAGTTTAAACTCAGTTCTACTGAACTGTGGTCAAGCCTTAGAACTTTTGTAAAATCTCAATATTGCTGTCAGTATCAAGGAGTTGAAAGAAATTGCGATTTTACGGAAAGTTTAAAGGCCTGACCTTGGTTCGGTAGAACTGAGTTTAAACCTGCTTTGTACAACTGAGCCTAATAGTTTTACTTATATTACAAGCCCAATGATGTCATAGGCAGCCTAGTCATGCTTATTATGGACAATATACAGCGTATTTATTATTCTCGGTCCTTTTACAGTTCCGAAATCTTCGGGATGAAATTCCTTAAAGCCCGGGATTTTCGGGATCAATAAATAAATTTAATTTTTTCAAAATAATATATCATGAACAAAATGCACTTCTGTGTGCTGTCAATTATCGAGTTGTCAATGCCAATAAAAATAAAAAGTCAGCCATTTTTATTTTCTCCCTGATTCTAGTCAGATTTACGCGTTCTTATTTGAAGATATTCATGTAAAAGCAATACTCGCCATCACGCAAATTATTAGTATTTTGCATTGAAATCTGTTTATTTAAAGTATAATCTGGATATTTTACTATGTATTATTTATAGGGTTTATTATGGCCTTGATGGTTTGTTGTATCCTATTAAACATTACTAATGTTTTATTGCGATCAATTAGAGGTTATGAGTGGGTATGTCGATGTTGCAGAAATACAGTTTTGTTTTTACATTTAAAGATTCCTAATCAAGACGGCTTTAGAAATGTATTTATCAAAAGAAAGTTTGTATTAAGTTGATTTTTCTATTCCTAAAGAAGTTAAAAAAAATTAAAGTTGATTTTTGAATATTTTTGCTCTTTTGTACTTACTTACTCAAATCACGGGACAATCCCGGGATTGTCCTTGCCCAGTCCTGGAACCCCGGGATTGGAAAAAGGCCCGTGGATATATTTCCTACAAGAAAATTAACTTTAAATAAAAGCGAAGCAATTGCGTATAATTAAAAATAAAAGAAAAACCATGACATTATAGGCTGTAATTGTTGGATTTAGTTTATTTACAATGTTAATTAATTTTGTGGCAAATAAAAAGAAGCACATTTTATTTGATATTAATTTATTCATGTGACTTACTTTTTGGGGTAGATGTACAATAATGACTGCAGCTCGGGGAAAATAAAGTTTAATACATATTTTCAATAAAAAAGTCCTATTTTGACCTTAAAAATGTGCCCTTAAAATATTTTTAGTGACTTTTAAAACACCCCGTTTATAAGAAGTATCTTATATAAGCAATTTCTAGACACCCTGTTGAAGTAAATTAGTCTTTTATAAATTAAGGGGCAGTGATTAGACTGTTAATTTAGTAAACGTTTTTTTTCTAATTAACGTCTTGCAAAAAACTTTTTAAATAGTGTTTCGGAAATATGGCCATTCTTAGAAGTTTAATAGTGAACCCCCAAAAAAACATTAAAAAAAATTTGGTTACTTATACTATCTTCTTAAAGAGGACAATATGTATACCGCATCAGCTAAATAACATAACACATAGGTAAAGGGAGGAAAAGAAACAGTCTAACGTGAATACCGGCATGTAAACAGATGATTGATCGTAGATCCTTTGTACTTGCTTTACTTGGCGGTATACCTTTATCTATTGCTTAGACAGTATATTCAATTAAAGGTTAATGTATAGCCATTTTTTTGTGGTCTTTAGTTATTTTAGTTATAATACACCGGGAGTTTCCTAACTGCGGTACGAAACTTAAGGCGGCAATTTCTTATATCTTTTTATGAAAAAAGTTTTTTAATACAAGGCGTTAAAGTTTTTAAATTTTTTTCGGTCGGTATTTTTTAATATCCTTAAGGCGATTTAACCGACTTAGATGAAATTTGATATACCTATTTAATGTAATAAGGCGCTTGTAAAGCCCTACCTAGATTAAGAATATTGGATCCATTGGCATCTTGATAAGTATCGCACCTAATATTATTGGAGAAAAAAGTACGCCAATGACTTTTTAGAGAGTTTTTTTTCCATTAGGCAATTAAAAATGCAACTATTTATTCGTTTGTACTTTCTTCGTATCTCGCTTTGTTTTCGAGAAATAAAAATTGAAGCCCCTTTAAGTAACACCAAAGAATATAATAGCTACAGCAATAGAAGTCCAGTTTAAATGGCTAAATTACAAGCGATTTATCATCACGCACTTATATGGATAGTTTTGGAGTTTATATAAGCAGGCTTATGGAGGGCTTCGATTTTCGGTGCCGATTTCTTTACACTTGTCCGTAATTCTGTTGCTGTAGCTATTATATTCTTTGGTAATACCAAGGCCCAGTTGTACAAAGCAAGTTTAAAATCAGTTCCACTAAACTGAGGTCAGGTACTTTGAACTTTTCGTAAAATCTCAATATTGCTATTAGTGGCAAGAAATCGAAAAAATTGAGATTTAACGGAAAGTTCAAAGGCCTAAACTTAGTTCAGTAGACCTAAGTTTAAATCTGCTTTGTACAACTGGGCCTAAAAAGTATCCATAAACAGCATAAATTAAAATCCAAAACTAAAAATTTAAAAATATTTACCTTAGTAAATAAGAAAAATGGTTAATTTTAATAATATACACGACTGCTTAGTTATTTTAAGGCAAATAATTTTTTTGTTTTTCTTTTACCATGTTGTCTATAAGTACCTTTTAGAAGAAATTAAAGTGGCTTTAATTTTTTTCCCCGAAACAAAGCTAGATACGAAGAAAATTTGGGAGACTATAAAGTTGCATTTTTAATTGCTTAAAAATAAAATATAAAAGCTTTATAGAAAGACAGTGGCGTACTTTTTTTAATAATATTAGCTGTGGAGCCCACAAAGACACCAATGAACCAAATAATGTTAATCTAGGTAAAGCTTTACAAGCGCCTTATTACAATAAATAAGTGTAACAAATTCCATATAAATTAATTAAAAGATTTTAAGGATATTAAAAAAAAACTTTTTTAATTAACGCTCTGTATCTCAGAAGTGAAGCAGGTCCGAACATATGTTTAAAGAAAAAAATTTTCATAAAAAGATGTAGTAAATCACCAGCTTAAGTTTCGTACCGTCAGGGCGTATCCAGGGGGCACTGGGCACGTGCCCCCCAGAGCCCTAGGCTCAGATGGACCTATATGTATATGGTTATTTAAAATATTTTTTTTTATTGAGTATTCTACTAATAAAATAAAATTTTATGAATAATACGGCCTTCGATCTCCATATACAAGGTCTGCCGCTGGGTTTACCAAAATGTTGCTAGGATGTATTTGGCGAGGAAGCCGAAATTTCTATGCCTCGTACAGTAGGAAGACAAGTCCACCGAGCTAATATTAGGGCAAATAATGCAAGAGATTACTACAAAATTAATGTTTTTGTACCTTATTTGGATAATTATAGTAAACCATCCAAGAAAGATTTACGAATCATAAAAATATTATCGAGTCCTTGTAAATTGTCTTTTAAGACAGAGTAGTAATGTTGAAAATGAATTTTTGAAACTGGTTAGGTTCTACATAGAAAATTAATTTATTTTTGAAAACAGTGATACAATTCTAGTAGCTGAAGTAAAATTATGGCAAAGGAAATTATCCGGATAATGTTTTCAAAAATGCCATACGATGCATATGTTTCCTGCAACGAAACAATTTTTCCAAATATAAAGAAACTTTAAAAATTTTTGCCATTCTTCCAGTTACAAGTTGCACAAATGAAAGATTCTCTACCCTCCGTAGACTGTTAACTTATTTAAGAAGTACGACAGGTTCTAATCGTCTTTAACGGCTTAGCACTATTAAATATCCATCCTGGGATATTATAATTTCTCCCGAGGAGGTATTAATGAAATGGCTAAAGTTAAAAGACGGCTAAATATAAATATTTAAATTTTATTTATTCTAATTTTAGTTTTGTCCTACAAATAACATGTAATACCTGTTTACTGTTTTTTTTTGTCAGTTTTTTTGTAATAAAATACATTTACAGAAGCAGTGCTTTGATTTTTACATAAATCGTTGTATTATATATCGACAGCTTGTTGATTTCAAAATTTTTTTAAATAATTTTTAGATAATTTAAGATTTTTGTAAATAATTTTAACAAATATTTTTTCGTGTTCACATCCTTCGTTATTTTTTTACAAAACTACTACTTATTAAAAATAAGCCAACGTTACCCTTCTTCAGTTTTTGGCCACTTGTGCCCCCCCCAGAAATTTTTTTCCTGGATACGCCTCTGCGTACCGTAGTTAGGAAACACCCTGTATATCTAATTTGCTTGATTAAATATTATCAAAGTTGTAATTAATAAATCAACATAAAAACATACAGGGTGTCCAAGAATATGTGGGCAATCTTTCGGATTCCTATAGAACACGTGATCATAATGTGAAAACTTCTCATAGTTTTTTCCTAAAGCTCCTCTTTACAGACATATGTGCCCTTAAAGGAGGCTGCTGGAAATCGGTTTTTCTTGAATAACTTCAATAGTACTTAGTATAAAGAAATAATTTTTAATGTGATAATAATACAAGTAAAATGGTATCCATGGTAACATTTGCCTTTATTAGTCCGCCAGGGGCCGACTAACCCTTACACAATAGTTCTAAATGTCGATAAATTAAAGCGTTTTCGACAAAAACAAGTGTTTGTTTAGTAGGACCATCTAAAATCTTTAGGTTATTCTGTTAAAAATGGTTCTCGAAAAAACTTATAAAAATATTTTTTTAACGAAACTTAAATGTTGCAGCGGAGCCTATGTCAAACTGACAAACAAAATTATTAAATACAACGATAATTAATCAAAATGTTGTTTTTCTCGAAAACGGTTCACTTAATCGATATCGGATAGGAGTACCTTTTTTAAACTCAGGATTTAAGTTATTTAAACATAATTTTTTTATTAATTTATTATACAGGGTGTAAAAATAATTATTACCATTGTATAAGGGTTAGTCCGCCCTTGGCGAACTAAGAAAGGAAAATGTTTTACAAGGATACTATTTTAAGGAGTGCTAACTGGTATTTACCATGTTAAAAACATTTTTTATTATACCATGTGATATAAAAGTTATTTAAGAAAAACGAATTTTAGTGGCGTTCTTTAAGGGTACATATCTCTGTAAAGAGGGACTTTGGAAAAATATTTTATATGAACTTGTCACATTATATTTATGTATTCTTTATGAATCCGAGAGATTGCCCACATATTCTTGGACACCCTGTATATCTGTGTGAATGTCATTTTTATTGGTTTTATGCAGTATATTAACATACGACGTTTACCGTCTAAAGCCGCGTCCAGACTTGCAACAATCCACCGCGCCGCTCCATGCCGCACACCCCGCCACAGCGCGGACGTGGATGTGGACCGAATTCACGTGGTTTCAAGGGCTTGGTAAATAATTTGCCGGTTATTCAGAGCTTGTTGGTTTTTAGCGTCAAAGGAGGGCGCAAAGAGGTTGGTTAGTTTGGCGGGTGTTTGGCGAATTGTTGCAAGTCTGGACGCAGCTTAAGGTGTTCTATTTTAGTATTGCTGGCGGTAAACTGAAACATTGTTTTCTTTTGGTATTATTATTTTATTATATTTTAAACGTTGTGTCACCTTTTAAGTAAACAATATTTATAACAGGTTCAAAGTTATTTATAGAATTTTGCAACTAAAAGTCTAATTAAAACCTTCTTACATAAATATTTATAATGTGTGTTGTACAAATAATATTCTTCTTAATTATATCAGTGCTTTATTATCATACATTTTAAAATACCACCATTTGTTTAGAATACCAAACCTTTAGCCTGTATATTGTCTTATTTATTTTTACGTTATTTGTACCAACGGGATTAAAAACTATACAGTGTATCTACTTAAATTTGCCCCATATGGAAAAAAATTATATTATTAATTTTATGAAAAAATGTTTTTTCTTATAAACATTTCTGCATAGTCTAAAACCTAAAATGCAAGTACAGATATTATTTTTTTAGTGGTATACGAGTTATCTAAATAAAGTACTATTATTTTTAACAATATAGAATATTTCTATAAAGAAAAAAGTTAAGAAATGAAAACAATTTCTAAATATGCAAATGTGTTCAGTTAGAAACAAAAAACTTTTATTTTTATTTTTAGGCAATAACAGTAAAAATTTATTTATCGTTATTTATAATATATTTAACATGTAATATGTAAAGAAAGTTCCTACTTTATGTGTCTTATCATGTTCGGTAACGTTCCCGAAATGACCGTTCCTTAAATGAAAATTTAAAATAAGTAGTCAGTAGCCATCTTAGAAACTGTCCGCTATGCTGAATGTAAGGGTTTTTGCTGCTATTTCATTCGCTAAAAGGTGTTTTCTTTTAAAATATTAAGCTAATAAACGCATTATATATACTTGAATACATAGTGGGAGGAAGGATTCTAGATATTGCAATGAATTGTAAACAAAAATAAATTGATAATGATTTATGGACGTAATTTTGTGAAATAAAAGAAAATCACAATCTTAAGCTATTTTTACATATTTTGTAGATTACTTTACGTAACGGAAAACTCTGTCTTATAGTTCGAATTAACGATCGAGAAGGAAAACACTGGATTGGTAGTAGTGTTAAATTGTTTCTGATTAAAGAGTCTACTACAAATGAAGGGGTGGAAATTGTAAACTACGTAACTGAACTTGAAATTAAAAAGTATGGAATGTTGTTTTGGCCAGTTGACATTATACATGAAATTGGACCAAACAGTCCTTTATGGGACATTTCTGCCCATGAGCTCATGACAACTAAGTAAGTACATTCTTCGTTCTTGTCATTTATTTTTTTAATAAATAATATGCAAATTTTGTATTCTGGTCGCAATAACCAAAGTCAAGACCCTCCTCCTAACTTTTGAATTGTTTTGTAGTTTTCCATGAAAATTTTAGGACTTTAGTAAGACAACATAAACCAAATTTTAAGCAAGAAATGACAGATATAAATGCCAAACAGGGTGTTAAGCGCCATTTAAAAAAAAAAAAAAATAAAAGGGAAGATCTTGCGGCACATCATTCTAAAGCTCCTGGCGAGTACTTTATATAACCCCAGAATATAAAGTCAAAACTTTTACATACTACAAAATGGCGGATCTTTAAAAATTACTTGAATACATTTTTTGAATGGACATATTTCAATATGAAATAAAGTTAGATATACTTAATGTTGTCTTTTTAAGAAATCTTTCAAATATCTTTATAAAGGTTATATAATATACAGGGTGAGTCACTAAAAAACATGTACTTTTTGTCCTACCCTATATATTATCACCGATATTACCATTAAATAGATTTTTGAAGAAGCTCTTATTCCACATTAAGTATATCTAACTTTATTAGATTTGGAAATATGGTCATCCAAATCAGGTATTCAGGTAATTATTAAAGAACCGCGATTTTGTAGTAGGTAAAAATATTGACTTTATATTTTAGGGTTCTTGATAGCTTTAAAATGATGTGCTACAAGACCCCTTTCTATTTAATTTTTTATTTTAAAATGGCGCCCAACTCTCAGTTTGACATTTATATCTGTCATTTCTTCCCTAAAATTTGGTTTAGGTTGTATTTTTAAAACTCTCAAATTTTCATGAAAAAAGAACAAACAATTTAAAAGTTAGGAGGGAGTCCTGACTTTGGACAAGCACTGTATTGTCTTTAAAATAAGAATTACTTAAATTATTGTCCTTAATGTCGGTAGTATTTTTCTCGTACTGTATACCATATTATTTTTCATAATCATTTTTGCTTCACAAAAAATGCCAAAAGCTAGGATACAAAACGATTTAGGGTATACAAGGAGGTTCAAAGTCGCAAAAATATTGCTTTGAAAATAACAAAATCGAAAAATACCTTTTTCTACGACTACATACGAAAATGGCGAAATTTGCACTGTGTTCTTTTTTAAAAAGAAGCATATTTAACACTCATATTGTTTTTATTTTCGTCTCTAGAGAGGAAAGTATTTTCATTTTTAGAGATGAAAATGAATGGCAGAATAGCATTTGCAAAGCCGGTCGCGTAATCGGTGGGCGCGTGGCGCTGTGTGTCCGCATCCGTCACGAAAAATGGAAAATACTTTCTTTCGTGGAGATGAAAGTACTTTCATCTCTAGAGACGAAAATAAAAAATTTTAATAATAAGAAAATGTATGTTAATTTCATGTGGTTGTAGGAAAAATAGCGCACATAACTCGTTAGAATGTGAATTTCGTACACTCGTGTGATTTTCGCACTCCTGTGAAATGGTCACTTTCTTTTCTTGTTATGTTATACAAGGTGTTCATTCAAAAACTTACCACTTAAGTTATCTGCCAAAAAGACAAGTTGGAGCAAATTGCCTAAACCCGTCAAGATGTTTATTGAGGAAGAATGTTTTTTACAAAAAATTGGACGGCGCCCCTTTAACCCCTTAACCACCAGGTCTACCACCCCAAAATTTTAAAATAAGAAGGAGGTCGAGTAATATCATTTTAAGGCTCCTGAGCAGTACTTTATATCCCTAGAATATAAATTCAATATCTTTACCTACTACAAAATGGCGGTACTTTAAAAATTACCCAAATACCCGATTGGAATGGCAATATTTCAGGAACTAATAAAGTTAGATGTACCTAATCTAGTATTTTCTTAAAGCTCTTTTAAATATCTTTTAAATGGTAATATATACAGGGTAAGACAAAAGTATATATTTTTTAATAAAGCTCCCTGTATATTATATTATTAATAAAACGATCTTTAAAAGAGCTTTAAGCAAATACCACATAAGGTACATCTAACCTTATTAGTTTTGGAAATATGGCCCTTCCAATCAGGTATTTGGGTAATTTTACCGCCATTTTGTGTACTCATCAAGAGCTTTAAAATGATATATCACTTGACCACCCTTCCCATTTAAGAATTTTGGGGTAGTGGTCCTGGTGGTTAAGAGGTTGAAGTCCAACTTTTCATAAAAACTGTCTCCCTCAATAAATATCTTGACGTGTATGGGCGATATTCTCAAGTCAGCCTCTTTATGCTGATACCTTAAGTGGTAAGGTTTTAAATAAACACCCTGTATACCATTTTAAAGGTACATAATTAAATAGTATAATAGAATATAAAAAGATGGTAATGAAAAGTGAGTGTTTTTCCTGGGAGAAAATTTAGGGTTGAAAAATAGGTAATAATTCCTTTAAAACAAATATGTTTTACACTTAAGTAAAAAATATATTTTTAGAATACAAGCGTTAAAAAAATTAGCCTATAATATATAGGGGTATTCAATATGTCAAAAAAGATTTTGGCAAATAAAAAATTCGGTTGTATGTATTTTTGTAACTATCTATTTAAATAGCTTAAAAAGTAATCATAATTTTAACCATTTGTTAAGTAAATGATTACCTTTGTGTAAAAAAACTTATTGGAATGAACGATAGTGTTGCAATTAGTTTTAATTGAGTAAAACATTAAAGATTTCATTAAATAGGTGTTATGGTTTGAATTAACGACTAAGAAGTGTCGATAGTATTTTTCCCGTACTGTATATCGTGTGAAATATCAAGAATTTTATTTTCCTTAGTAAAAATGTATACTCTTAAAAATTAAAAATAATGTTATTTTGTATCACCAGATGCCAATTTTGGATATAACTTCCATTTTAATCAGAAGTAAAAGAAACTTTGATATTTTAAATTAAATACCTTGTATATTTTAATATGACTTAAATTCCTGTCATAAAAACCTTTTATATATCTATAATCTCTATATGGATAAGGTGCTGTTGCTTCTGGACATTTTTAAATTCCGTTTTCGCTAAAACTAAAAAGATAGCTTATGGATATACTAACGGTTTTATGTCATTAATAACTTGTAGAATTTAAATCCTTTAAAATATACAAAATATATATTACTTTCGATTTAACCGAAAGTAATACGCAGATGCTAGTATATCAAAAATTGGCATCCCATGACGCAGTATAACTTCCTAAAAGTTAAAAAGTATACTTTTTCACTACAAAAAGTAATTTTGTTATCATTTGGTACATTATTTGGTTATTTTTATTTGATAAAAAGTGTCAAGATTTTTTGTTAAAAGCCTCAATATAAGAAATCATCTCCTTAAGTTTTGTACCGTAGTTAGGAAAAATCCTGTATAAAAATGGATCCCTAATTACTTACTTATATTTTAGGTTAGAAATTGTGGTGGTTGCTACTGGCAGTTCAGTGAAAACTGGACAACAAACAAGAAGTCAAACTTCATACCTCAATAAGGAAATTATGTGGGGATATCAATTTAGTCCATGCCTAGAATATAATACAGCAAAATCGGAATATGTTGTTAATAAAAGCTTTTTAATCATACTACGCCACAGGAAGCTCCTCTTTGTAGCGCCAGAATGCTTGACAGTTTGCAGAAAGGCACGATAATTCAAAGAAAATCGTTAGATTTAGGTTTTTAAATTCAAAAAGTCACGTTCAGAAAATATTTTATTATTTAATGAAACGTAGTTGCATGCGTGTTTACTTAAAATATGGAACTTAGAAAAGACGTATCAGAACATAGTGTTTTGATCTAATAACACTTTTATATAAAAGGATTGAAAATGGGCAGTATTTTGAATATTACTATGTAACAAAGAATGTGTATTATACTTTGTTTATAAGTTTCCTTTAAACAATAAAAAATTGCAAAAACAATAATAATATATAATCTTTATCCCATGCTATTCTCGCACAACAAATGTGTTTGCATTGAGTCAAAAATTTGAAAACCATAGTTTTAAAGAAACTAAATCGTTTAAAATTCCGTAACCACTTAATACGTGTTTTTTAATTTAAAATGAACAGAATTCATGATGGGGCTAGTTTCAAAGAGTACAATGTCCAAAATTGGATTATCATGTTAGATTAAATAAAAAATAAGAAAAAACCTATTCATGAATGTGGTTGCCATACATTTTTTAGTAGGGTCACATATTTAGATTTTTGGTCTGTTTAAATTTCCGGTGGGGGGAAGGGGGAGGAAAGGTGCTCCATTTGAAAAAAATTGTTTAACAAAAATACCATCCAAACAATATACATGTTTAGTCAAATTTAATAGCATTTAGGCCAGTAAAGCAAGAACAAAGCGTTACTAATGCGTCAGCTTGTTTACATGCTGACATTCTTTGTTTTGTGTGTTCTACACGTTTATTTGTATCTACCTTTTTATTTTGCGAATCTTGTATACATATAAGATATATCAATAGGTAAAGAAGTAAAAAAAAAAAAAAAAGTTAACTCCAAAGTGTTCAACGATATTTATCTGAAGATTTTACTTATTAAAAATCTCTCCTGAATTGGTATAATTTAAAAAAAATTAAGACAATTTTTTCATATTTTAATCAATTCTTATTTTTGGTGTAAATGGTCGATAATTTTTAAAACGTAATACATAATAAAGGGGTTCATACAAAATGAAATATGTGGTTTCATACCGTAAATCGGGACTTTTCGCCATGAAATCGGGACGCCTGGACTTAGGACCTAATAAAGGTGATAGTCCCGATATATCGAGACAGATGGCAACCCTATTTATGAATGTAATGAATTCTTTTCTAAGTTTAAATACTCTGCTATAAATGTAGTTATGGCCTAAAAATAATTTATATAAGTGAGTCAGTTTTCCTTCTTCCTTCTTTTTCTTTTCTTTTTTTTCCTTTCACCCCAAAATTATGTAAAAATGATGGCAGCACACCTGGGAGTAAAACATTCCGGAGGTAAAATACCCCTCCATTCGGATCTCCGGGCGAGGGGTGCATCCGGGGGCCTTCATCAAAAGGTTTAATTTCCTTTGCAAATATATGTGGGCTTAACATCAATATAAACTCCGTTCACCATCACCTTGAGTCATCTAAGCCCCACATACTATTTCTAACGGAGACACAAATAAGTTCTAAAACTTCAACCAGCCACCTTCTCTTCCCAGGCTACGAACTTATTCCGCCTTTTCGCCCATATGGGGGCGTGTGTGCTTACGTTCGCAACGATCTGGCTTGTGCTCGAGTTTCTAATCTTGAATCGGGTAGGCCGGATGTCCTTTGGCTCAAACTTTCCCTTAGGTCTTCTACTAAATTTATCTGTTGTTTGTACCGATCTCCATCTGACAATTCCTATGTCGAATTCTTTGACTTTCTTTCAACAAAGATCGACAGTATCATTTCCCAGTTTCCAATGGCCGAAGTAATCGTGCTTGGCGATTTTAATGTCCATAATAAGGATTGGCTAGGCTCTTCAAAAACTGACCCTCAAGGCAGAGCAGCCGAAATCTTCGCAGTCAGTAATTTTCTTACCAACCGTATTATGACTCCTACCTACTTTCCTAGAGTGCCAAATTATAGCTCAAACCCCTTAGATCTTTTCTTACTTCTAACCCTGAACTTTATGAAGCATCTGTTACTGCCCCTCTAGGTCGCTCGATCATGGCTTGGTTACTGTATCTTACTCTGTACATCCTGAGGAAAATGAATCCATGCCACCACGCCCCGTATGGCACTACAACTCAGCCGACTGGGATAGCCTTAGGGACTTTTTCGCCACGTACCCTTGGGACACTATCTGCTTTTCTTCCCAGGATCCTTCCGAAATCTGTAACCCACTGACCGAGTCAATTCTATTGGGCGTTGAAACCTATGTAGGTACCTCACACCAAGAAAACCATCAAACCCTCTAATCACAAACCTTGGTTCACTAAAACATGTGACAAAGCTAGAATTTTAAAAGTTCAGGCTCACAAGAAGTTTCTACAGGATCCTAGTCCAGAACACCGACTGGCCAGCATTGAAGCAAGAAACCACTACCACCAAACAATCTCAGACGCCAAGGACTCCTTTGATAACCGTATAAAAAACAAAGTACTTTCTTGCTCAAATGGCAGCAAATCCTTCTGGTCCTTTGTCAAAAACATCAGTAGAAATTTCTGTACCAGTTCTTTTCCACCATTAACTTTGGAAGATGAAGTTATTTCTACATCTAAAGGAAAGGCCGAACTATTTGCTAAACAATTTGCTGCCAATTCAACCCTTCATCCACCTGTTAATCATCCAATTCCAACTGTTCCCCCAGTTCCTCACAAAATGCCCAATATTATTTTTAAGGTAAAACACATTAAGCGTATCATTTCTTCTCTTAACACCAAGAAATCGTCTGGGCTAGATGGAATACCAGCAATCGTTTTAAAAAAATATGCTCCTGAACTTGCACCTATTTTAACCAGGCTCTTTCGAATTTCTTATGACACGGGTATATTTCCAGACAGCTGGAGAGCTGCACGTGTCCAGCCTATTCCCAAGAAAGGATCTAAATCTCTTCCATCCAACTATAGACCGTTTCCCTTTCAATGCTTTGTAAAGTAATGGAGAAATCCATTAACTCGCAAATTCTTAGGTACTTAGAAAAACATAAAATTTTACATGACAGGCAATACGGATTTCGTCACAAGAGATCTACAGCAGATCTTCTTTCCTTCGTTTCACACAACTGGAACAAGTCTCTTGAATTTCTAGGTGAGTCCCAGATCGTTGCTCTTGATATATCTAAAGCTTTCGACCAAGTCTGGCATGACGCACTTCTTAATAAACTTCCCTCCTACGGTCTTCCAACTAAACTCTGCTCTTGGCTCTCCAGTTATCTTTCTAATCGACGTATATCAGTCATTGTTGATGGCCACTCTTCAAGCTTTCACGAAATTAATGCTGGAGTGCCTCAGGGTTCAGTACTGGCACCAACTTTGTTCTTCTTCACATCAACGACCTTCTTTCTTCCACAACCAATCCCATTCATAGTTATGCTGACGATAGTACCCTTCACTCCACTTTTCAGGTTCCCAAACCAATCTCTCAACCCGACTTGGAAAGCAAACGCAGAGCGATGAAGATATCTCTTTCACAGGATCTCAATTTGATATTGGAGGCGCCAAAAATCTCGTTCAATTTAATGCATCCAAAACACAATTATGTTCTTTGTCGCGAAAAAAATCATCAAACACTCATCCTTTGCTTATGAGTGCCCATGTTTTGCAGAGCGGGGACACATTTAACCTTGTATCTATAGCCACCGCGGCTTTAAAAAGCTTGGATTTCTTTTCCGAGCCAAAAAGTATTTTTCCCCTTCCAATTTATACACTTTTTATGTGTCCCAAATTCGACCCTCTCTGGAATATTGTTCTCATGTCTGAAGAATGGCATACCCTACAACCCTCAGCATTCTTGATGCCATTCAAAGAAGGGCTGTTCGTCTTATTAATGATCCTTTACTTACTCAAAGAAACTCGTGGTGCTGCGCGTATGCATCCCCATACAGTTCAATTGGACAGGCCCCGAACTTCCCATTTCGTTCGTTCTTTTATCCCTAGAGTTTCTAGACTCTGGAACCTGCTGCCAGCGGAGGTCTTTCCTTCCCCCAAATCTTCAAGTTTGTAAGTCCCGTGTTTACAAACTTCCTCTTACCCTGCTTAAGACGCCCACGGTACGTTAGTATTTAGGCTTTCAGCCTTCGTGGATTGTCCAAAGATAAAAAAAAAAAAGATAATTAGTTATAAAATAATAATAATAATAATAATAACAGCTTTTTACCAATACATAATTTGGCAAAAGAAAGTGCTACCTACCTAAATCTATACAACAAAAAAAAACAACAATAAGCTTATTAGCAAAAGCCAATTTTAAAAATCGTTACAAAAGCACTACAGGACTTTTTCGCATGGTCTATTGCAAAATTTGGGATGTGAATTAAAAATATTGAGAATTTTGGTCGTTGTTTATTGAAATAAACCACACTGCCTAAATATCTTAAAATTCTTTTAAAAATGCAAATATGTTTTCAACAAATATACAAGGTGTTTTAACTATAAAAACTAAACATTGGTCAATACTTTGATAACAATAATATTTGAATCGGTCATTTGAGAAACAGCACATGTCAGTTTTAAACCATTTTACAGAAAATGAAAAAAACTGAAAATCTAGAAGGATAGTTGACAAAATTATTTTTAAATAATTAGCATTAAAAGCCTGCCCAATTACTGGCAGAATACGATAATATTTAAACCTTAAAGAAAAATAAGTAAAAAAATATGGGTATTTGAAAATACGCGACATGTGATGTTTCTGACATGAACATGAAAACTCAGCAAATAGGATTATATTTATATTGAATAAAACATGAAAAAACATTACAAAATAAAAAAGAACAAAACTAATGGTCTTCATTTTCAGTTCTTGGCTAATTTATTATCTCTGTATAGAAGTCGTGGTGTTCTTCTGGAATGTATGAAAAAAGTCGCTTTATGTCATCAGGTGTTTTTGAATTTATAGGAACTTTTCTTGTGGATAAGCTGGTTGTTGATCAGGTGTAGGAAGTTGTAATAAGTTGGAAGTGGCAAGTCTAAATTTATGGCTCCTTACACCATCTATTAAATTAAACGCCTCAACTACCCACCCCAGGTTCATTTGAAGAATATCCAAAATGCGTAAAGTTTGAAATTTGAAATGTACATTTTTGGGCCGTTGGCACACCTCTACCAAGAGATTCAATGGACAAAATGTTTTTTTGTAGAACTTCGGCCACCAACTTTTAAAATCAGCAATATTTTTAAATTTTGCAATATTTACAACATATTTCGATATTTTTGTTGAATTTACCATCATTTCGACATACTCCATTATAGAGTAAATTCTATCATGTTTTTTGATAACTCTTTTAATAGTTGCAAAATTTCGAGCATTTGGTAAAAGGAGTGTCCTCGTTGTGGAAAATACTGGTTAATGGTTTCGAATTGCTTCGTTTGCACTAACGCCATTAGAAATCTTATTAAAGTGTGGTTTCGATTCTGACCACTGCAACTGTCAGAAAAAATATGTGAATGTTTAGTCCCGGCTGGAATTTCATTCTGCAAGAAGTCCAAAAGAAATTATGCTACTTCATTGGGACCCTTTCTTGCAATACCCTCATGATAAACATAGAACATTGCTTTCTGTTTTCAAGGTAAATTTATGCCAAAAACATTAACAGTAAGCTGTCTTAAATAAAAAGTTTCTTGTACTGAAACCAGTGGCAATTGAAGGTTCTGCATATAATCAAATGTTATAACGACGGTATCATCATAACCGTGATTTTGGGAAATCTCAGTACACAGTTTAAATTTGTTATAAATTTTTTAGCTCTGCGTTTATGCACCATTAATTCGGCAGAAGCGGCTTGATTGGCAGTGTCATTCAGTGAGGGACTTTTAATTTTGACACCTAATTCTTCGCATTTGCAACAGGTGTCCACTTGCGGTCGTCCAAAGGAAAGGAAAATTCTTTCTTGAAAGATTTTTAAGTAGAACTTGTATTTTATTTTAGTTGATGGGTGCTGTGCTTTAAATTAATCGTATATAATTTTTACGTTAAGTCTCTCGTTAAGGTAATATTTCTCTTTGCTACTATATTGCGAAATTTTTGTTGGTAGTCGGCAGGATCCTGCCGACTACCAACAAAACAGTTGCATTAATATCTAATAAATATCTAATATAAAAGGTATGTTTTCAAGGAACATGCCAAAAGACTATCATTAAAATAAATAAATAGATCTTTGAAAAAGCCTTCCATATATAGACGAAACGTCAGATATATATATATATATATATGTATTTATATATATATATATAAATCTCATATCCCATACATATACATAGTATATATAAAGTATATTATAAATAATGGTTTAAGTTAAAATTGAAGCATTTTATATAATATACTATATATATACTATATATATATGGGATATGAGATATATATATATATATATATATATATATATATATATATATATATATCTGACGTATATCATATATATATGGAAGGCTTTTTCAAAGATCTATTTATTTATTTTAATGATAGTCTTTTGGCATGTTCCTTGAAAACATACCTTTTATATTAGATATTTATTAGATATTAATGCAACTGTTTTGTTGGTAGTCGGCAGGATCCTGCCGACTACCAACAAAAATTCGCAATATAGTAGCAAAGAGAAATATTACCTTAACGAGAGACTTAACGTAAAAATTATATACGATTAATTTAAAGCACAGCACCCATCAACTAAAATAAAATACAAGTTCTACTTAAAAATCTTTCAAGAAAGAATTTTCCTTTCCTTTGGACGACCGCAAGTGGACACCTGTTGCAAATGCGAAGAATTAGGTGTCAAAATTAAAAGTCCCTCACTGAATGACACTGCCAATCAAGCCGCTTCTGCCGAATTAATGGTGCATAAACGCAGAGCTAAAAAATTTATAACAAATTTAAACTGTGTACTGAGATTTCCCAAAATCACGGTTATGATGATACCGTCGTTATAACATTTGATTATATGCAGAACCTTCAATTGCCACTGGTTTCAGTACAAGAAACTTTTTATTTAAGACAGCTTACTGTTAATGTTTTTGGCATAAATTTACCTTGAAAACAGAAAGCAATGTTCTATGTTTATCATGAGGGTATTGCAAGAAAGAGTCCCAATGAAGTAGCATAATTTCTTTTGGACTTCTTGCAGAATGAAATTCCAGCCGGGACTAAACATTCACATATTTTTTCTGACAGTTGCAGTGGTCAGAATCGAAACCACACTTTAATAAGATTTCTAATGGCGTTAGTGCAAACGAAGCAATTCGAAACCATTAACCAGTATTTTCCACAACGAGGACACTCCTTTTACCAAATGCTCGAAATTTTGCAACTATTAAAAGAGTTATCAAAAAACATGATAGAATTTACTCTATAATGGAGTATGTCGAAATGATGGTAAATTCAACAAAAATATCGAAATATGTTGTAAATATTGCAAAATTTAAAAATATTGCTGATTTTAAAAGTTGGTGGCCGAAGTTCTACAAAAAAACATTTTGTCCATTGAATCTCTTGGTAGAGGTGTGCCAACGGCCCAAAAATGTACATTTCAAATTTCAAACTTTACGCATTTTGGATATTCTTCAAATGAACCTGGGGTGGGTAGTTGAGGCGTTTAATTTAATAGATGGTGTAAGGAGCCATAAATTTAGACTTGCCACTTCCAACTTATTACAACTTCCTACACCTGATCAACAACCAGCTTATCCACAAGAAAAGTTCCTATAAATTCAAAAACACCTGATGACATAAAGCGACTTTTTTCATACATTCCAGAAGAACACCACGACTTCTATACAGAGATAATAAATTAGCCAAGAACTGAAAATGAAGACCATTAGTTTTGTTCTTTTTTATTTTGTAATGTTTTTCATGTTTTATTCAATATAAATATAATCCTATTTGCTGAGTTTTCATGTTCATGTCAGAAACATCACATGTCGCGTATTTTCAAATACCCATATTTTTTTACTTATTTTTCTTTAAGGTTTAAATATTATCGTATTCTGCCAGTAATTGGGCAGGCTTTTAATGCTAATTATTTAAAAATAATTTTGTCAACTATCCTTCTAGATTTTCAGTTTTTTTCATTTTCTGTAAAATGGTTTAAAATTGACATGTGCTGTTTCTCAAATGACCGATTCAAATATTATTGTTATCAAAGTATTGACCAATGTTTAGTTTTTATAGTTAAAACACCTTGTATATTTGTTGAAAACATATTTGCATTTTTAAAAGAATTTAGTATTAGTTTTATTTCAATAAACAACGACCAAAATTCCCAATATTTTTAATTCACATCCCAAATTTTGCAATAGACCATGCGAAAAAGTCCTGTAGTGCTTTTGTAACGATTTTTAAAATTGGCTTTTGCTAATAAGCTTATTGTTGTTTTTTTTGTTGTATAGATTTAGGTAGGTAGCACTTTCTTTTGCCAAATTATGTATTGGTAAAAAGCTGTTATTATTATTATTATTATTATTTTATAACTAATTATCTTTTTTTTTTTATCTTTGGACAATCCACGAAGGCTGAAAGCCTAAATACTAACGTACCGTGGGCGTCTTAAGCAGGGTAAGAGGAAGTTTGTAAACACGGGACTTACAAACTTGAAGATTTGGGGGAAGGAAAGACCTCCGCTGGCAGCAGGTTCCAGAGTCTAGAAACTCTAGGGATAAAAGAACGAACGAAATGGGAAGTTCGGGGCCTGTCCAATTGAACTGTATGGGGATGCATACGCGCAGCACCACGAGTTTCTTTGAGTAAGTAAAGGATCATTAATAAGACGAACAGCCCTTCTTTGAATGGCATCAAGAATGCTGAGGGTTGTAGGGTATGCCATTCTTCAGACATGAGAACAATATTCCAGAGAGGGTCGAATTTGGGACACATAAAAAGTGTATAAATTGGAAGGGGAAAAATACTTTTGGCTCGGAAAAGAAATCCAAGCTTTTTAAAGCCGCGGTGGCTATAGATACAAGGTTAAATGTGTCCCCGCTCTGCAAAACATGGGCACTCATAAGCAAAGGATGAGTGTTTGATGATTTTTTTCGCGACAAAGAACATAATTGTGTTTTGGATGCATTAAATTGAACGAGATTTTTGGCGCCCCAATATCAAATTGAGATCTTGTGAAAGAGATATCTTCATCGCTCTGCGTTTGCTTTCCAAGTCGGGTTGAGAGATTGGTTTGGGAACCTGAAAAGTGGAGTGAAGGGTACTATCGTCAGCATAACTATGAATGGGATTGGTTGTGGAAGAAAGAAGGTCGTTGATGAAGAAGAAACAAAGTTGGTGCCAGTACTGAACCCTGAGGCACTCCAGCATTAATTTCGTGAAAGCTTGAAGAGTGGCCATCAACAATGACTGATATACGTCGATTAGAAAGATAACTGGAGAGCCAAGAGCAGAGTTTAGTTGGAAGACCGTAGGAGGGAAGTTTATTAAGAAGTGCGTCATGCCAGACTTGGTCGAAAGCTTTAGATATATCAAGAGCAACGATCTGGGACTCACCTAGAAACTCAAGAGACTTGTTCCAGTTGTGTGAAACGAAGGAAAAGAAGATCTGCTGTAGATCTCTTGTGACGAAATCCGTATTGCCTGTCATGTAAAATTTTATGTTTTTCTAAGTACCTAAGAATTTGCGAGTTAATGGATTTCTCCATTACTTTACAAAGCATTGAAAGGAGTGAAATGGGTCTATAGTTGGATGGAAGAGATTTAGATCCTTTCTTGGGAATAGGCTGGACACGTGCAGCTCTCCAGCTGTCTGGAAATATACCCGTGTCATAAGAAATTCGAAAGAGCCTGGTTAAAATAGGTGCAAGTTCAGGAGCACATTTTTTTAAAACGATTGCTGGTATTCCATCTAGCCCAGACGATTTCTTGGTGTTAAGAGAAGAAAGGATACGCTTAATGTGTTTTACCTTAAAAATAATATTGGGCATTTTGTGAGGAACTGGGGGAACAGTTGGAATTGGATGATTGACAGGTGGATGAAGGGTTGAATTGGCAGCAAATTGTTTAGCAAATAGTTCGGCCTTTCCTTTAGATGTAGAAATAATTTCATCTTCCAAAGTTAATGGTGGAAAAGAACTGGTACAGAAATTTCTACTGATGTTTTTGGCAAAGGACCAGAAGGATTTGCTGCCATTTGAGCAAGAAAGTACTTTGTTTTTTATACGGTTATCAAAGGAGTCCTTGGCGTCTGAGATTGTTTGGTGGTAGTGGTTTCTTGCTTCAATGCTGGCCAGTCGGTTTTCTGGACTAGGATCCTGTAGAAACTTCTTGTGAGCCTGAACTTTTAAAATTCTAGCTTTGTCACATGTTTTAGTGAACCAAGGTTTGTGATTAGAGGGTTTGATGGTTTTCTTGGTGTGAGGTACTACATAGGTTTCAACGCCCAATAGAATTGACTCGGTCAGTTGGTTACAGATTTCGGAAGGATCCTGGGAAGAAAAGCAGATAGTGTCCCAAGGGTACGTGGCGAAAAAGTCCCTAAGGCCATCCCAGTCGGCTGAGTTGTAGTGCCATACGGTGCGTGGTGGCATGGATTCATTTACCTCAGGATGTACAGAGTAAGATACAGTAACCAAGCCATGATCTGAGCGACCTAGAGGGGCAGTAACAGATGCTTCATAAAGTTCAGGGTTAGAAGTAAGAAAAGATCTAAGGGGTTTGAGCTATAATTTGGCACTCTAGGAAAGTAGGTAGGAGTCATAATAAGGTTGGTAAGAAAATTACTGACTGCGAAGATTTCGGCTGCTCTGCCTTGAGGGTCAGTTTTTGAAGAGCCTAGCCAATCCTTATTATGGACATTGAAATCGCCAAGCACGATTACTTCGGCCATTGGAAACTGGGAAATGATACTGTCGATCTTTGTTGAAAGAAAGTCAAAGAATTCGACATAGGAATTGTCAGATGGAGATCGGTACAAACAACAGATAAATTTAGTAGAAGACCTAAGGGAAAGTTTGAGCCAAAGGACATCGGGCCTACCCGATTCAAGATTAGAAACTCGAGCACAAGCCAGATCGTTGCGAACGTAAGCACACACGCCCCCATGTGGGCGAAAAGACGGAATAAGTTCGTAGCCTGGGAAGAGAAGGTGGCTGGTTGAAGTTTTAGAACTTATTTGTGTCTCCGTTAGAAACAGTATGTGGGGCTTAGATGACTCAAGGTGATGGTGAACGGAGTTTATATTGGTGTTAAGCCCACATATATTTGCAAAGGAAATTAAACCTTTCGATGAAGGCCCCCGGATGCACCCCTCGCCCGGAGATCCGAATGGAGGGGTATTTTACCTCCGGAATGTTTTACTCCCGGGTGTGCTGCCATCATTTTTACATAATTTTGGGGTGAAAGGAAAAAAAAGAAAAGAAAAAGAAGGAAGAAGGAAAACTGACTCACT
>JACEGR010001032.1:79302-194672 GCA_014170235.1 Listronotus bonariensis
ATGTTTATCAATTTGTTTATTGAACTAAGCAAAATTAACCTGACTGCGTAAGAATAGGCAAAATAATTTCTTTACATGTATATTGTACGCAATTCGGCCAGTAATTTAAGGGTAGGTAAGGATAAAAGGCAATGTAAAGGCGGTTCACAAAGAAGGTTTGGTACGCAGTTGATGGATTAAACACGGTCAGATGTTTCGACGCACCAAGTGAACTTTATTTTTATCATTATCTACAAATCTACCACAGATAGATAAGGAACACTGGAGGGATAATAAACAAGTTTGTTTCTACCTATCCACAAGTTTGGATATGTTTGACTAAAATAATTTCGTACATTTACTTGGTTAGTGAAGGCGCTCCGTCATGCTAAAATCCGTTGGCAAGGATTACTAAATTCATGTCTTTTGTTATATCTTGAAAATTGTTATACAAACAATGAAGGTAATGATATGCGGAGGGCGCATTTTAAAAAATAAATGGACAGGAATCACAATTCGAAGTACCGATGAATCCAAAAGTAATTTCAACGAACTTTTGAAGGAGTAATTTTTTTAATGTTGGGAGACTATTTTTGTAGAGCAACCAATTTCCGGTGTGTATCGAAATTATTTAAATATTGATATTTGTAATAGCAACAGAAATCAAATTCAAGGATTAAACATAGTTTCATGTTTAAAGGGCACATGAAAACGGTTTATTTGATGAGAATTTTCGAATAGCTTTTTTTGTAGATAAAATTCATCAGATCCAGGATTTGCGACTTTTGCTTTAAAAAATGTTGTTATCAAAAAACTGTAAATTGTGAAGATAGAACTCTTTATATCAATATTAGAATTAGCAGCCTTTACGATATATTTTTGTCACCTTCAACAATATTTTTGACATATTTTCAAAAAAAAGTTTTTACATTTACCAATATCTCTATTTGATTTCACATGCCTTGGAAACCCCTCAAATACCAAATTTGGCAAATGTAGCTTTAAAGACACACAAGAATTTACGGTATTTTTACTAATTCAATATACAGTGTGTCACGTAAAGTTGGCGGCATATGGGAAACTTTTTTGTATTATTAATTTGTTGCAAGAAAAAGTAATTCGTTTATAAAGTTCTTGCGTAAGAATTTAAAACCTAAAGTGCATTCATCAGGATATCAAATTGTGTCATGCATAGCAGAGGTTTGGCCGAGAAATGTATTTTTTGCTTAAAGAGGTAAAGTGTCTGTCTTTTTGATAATATCGCAAAATTGTTATAGAGAAGAGATGTTTTTACTTTAGTGCATTGTTCATTCTTCTTGTTTTTAATAACAAATAATTTAAGATGTTTGAAGAATTTAAAAAGACTGTCCTATGACATTTATAATCATGAAATATTGTGCACTAATGTATAAATCTCATTTTTTCTCCATTATCACAGAAAAAAAAATCTATTTTTTTTGGAAATGAACAAAATTGCACATTTTAAAGGTAATTTTTATTTCTAAAACATCTTTTCTTTATACCAATTTGCGATATTAGCAAAAGAGTAAAGGTACTTTACTTTTGAGCAAAAATTACATTTTTGGCCAAACCTCGTACATGACTCACACAATTTGATATCTGAAGATTCCATTTTTGGTTTTGGACTATGCAGGAGGGCACTATGAGGGATAACCTTTTTCATCAAGTAGGTAATAATATAAGAAGTTTCCCATACGCTCACCATCTTACGCAGACACTCTGTATGTCAAAAATACTAAAATAAAAACAATGAGTAATTTTAAGGTATCCACAGTCATTTGCAAGTTACCTTTTAAAAATTATTATGTCATTGTCAGTTATATTATTATATTCGTAGTTGGGTTCTAAGTTAATTTAAACCTATAATCCTGAGCTACTCTTAATTTCAACTTAATTAACTTAAGAATAATGGACAAGTTACTAATTCCCAAACGTCTTGATAAAGAAATCAACTCTAACAATAATAGTACCTACTGCTCACCAGTGGACTCACTGAAATAGAACATTTACAAATTTTTAGAAACTGCAAAAGTGAATGACGAGAAAGACAATCTTAAATTACCAATAAACTATATAAGCCCTTAAGTTTATGAACATATAAGCGAATGTATAACATATGCTGATGCTAAAACTTGTCTTTATTTTTCAACTGATACACGACGTTTTGGATGGTATCTATCTCCACCTAGACGAGGGTAGATAATTTTCGAAACGAAAAAATTTATAGTAGAATGAAACCCATTGTAAAAGGTAGAATATGTAACAAAAATTTAAGGAAAAATAAATTCCAGGCGATCTGAGTTTGGGAAGGGGAAAGAAGGGGGAATTAAAATGTAAAAACGATTTTTCTGGATTTTAGGTCAAACCACAAGTCCAATGGAAAAAAGTTAAATAGTAAAGTTTTAGGTAATAAAAGTATCCACATATTTTGTATTTACACTTTCTTTACATGACCTCAAAATTTATGTGAAAATTTTAAAAAACTATGTTTTTTGTTTTTTATTTTTGGTGTGAGTGGCAAACTTGAAAAAATCGTTTTTTTGAATACTATAAACACTAAAGACTTCCATGTATATAGGGTCATTTATGAACTAATGCATATACCTAAACCTGCATAAAAAAAGTAATAGTTCAAAATACAGAAAACAATAACATAAGCATCTTTTCGGTTTTTTGCTTCATTTTTTAAGCATGTTTTTGTCAAAAATAACCTATTTGTAATTCACAAAGCGTTATTCAATAAAAAATTTAATCTTCTACAACTTTCCTGTTGATTACTACCTGGAAAAAGTGCGTAGTTTTTGACCTGACCCCAAGAAACTGTTTTCACCCCGTTCTCAAAAACGCATCTCTTCAAATGGTAGCACTCCGCTTACCTTCTTTTTTGTACCTAATCAATAGCCTATATAGGAAGTTTTTATTATTTTTAGTTGTAGAATTAGCCCCTAAAGTTTGTCGGATAAGTTGTGAAACACCCTTTATAATATATTTTATATGGTATACTTAATAAGCTAAGATTTTTATTAAAAAGTAAATAATAAAATACTACACTTTTTGACATAAGCAAGATAGTTTACTTTCTTATTTATTTATTTATAAAAAATAGTAATTTATTGTAACAAGTGCATAAATTGATACTTTTTTAATGAATGGAAAGTTTGACAGCACGAGCTGCGGCAATCTCATGAGTAAAAAAGACACTTTATGCATGTGTTATGTATGTATGTGTATGCTATATTTTTTCCACGACCGTATAAATTTTTTCAAAATACCATTTTATACATGTTTTATTTATTTAAACTTATTAATTTTAATTTTTTCAGCCCAGCCATTATATTGCAACAAAAAATCATAGCCTTCTTATTTTTCAAGAGACAATTATCTTCTTCATAACTATACAATTATTATTTAATTATAGAAAATTGTATGTACTTACTTTTTGTAGAAATAATACTTAAATAGTATAAATTCCTTTTTGATTTCTTAGTCATTCAAATTCATTATAACTAGTAATTTTTAATAATTTCTATTAAATTTATTTGCACACTGTCAAATTTTAAAACTAGTGACACATAAACTAAAAGAAATAATGACGAAATCAAAGGTAACTTGACCGTGGGTACAGTTGACGCGTTTACTGTTACATTGCAGAGACATTTAAGTTTATTGTGTTGAAACAAAACACTAATTCAAAGTGTAAAAAAACTTTGAAGTGTTAAAAAAATACTTTTTAACCCTTTATGTAGTGTACTAGAATGGAGTACTTTAACTTTATGTTAACGATTAAAAAAACAGCATTTTTTAACGGTAGTGGAAAAAATATTTTTATGAGACAAGCTAATATAATTTTATCATTAGTAGTATTCTCTTTATATTTATATAGGAATAAATTATATTGCTCATTTTATTATTATTATAAACCCAAAGGTATTTAAATAGAAACTAGGCAAAACTAACTACAACTGGTTTATAAAAAAAATAATTATTTACAAATACCGTGATGTTAGACGCATAGATCTGCTACGCTTAGAACAAGAAAAAAATAGGAACAATTATTAATTATATATTAATTTTCCTTTTACCAAAAAAAATCCATACTTACTGCATGGTGGTATATGAGGGTCAATCAACTCTTATTTTTTGTCGCATCGTGAAATTAGTTCTTCAAGTGATTTATATCGACGTGTTTTATAAGTTAACTCTTGGTCCCCATGCAACAATAGTATCTACAACTTAATATTACTAAGAAAGGCTTCTATTTAAATAACTGTAATTTATAAAGTTAAGGGTATACTTTTTATTAAGAAAAATATACTATATATTTTTAATTGTTCAGTTTTTTAAATATGTATTTGGTCCCAGCAAAACTCCGTCGGACCGTATGTCCGTCGGACAACCATGATATTTTTTCAAAATATAAATGGCGTAGTGTTTGCACTGTCGATGTCGGCATGCCGGTATTCTTTGTTAATAGTTACGACCATTCGTCATTTTTTTTTAATCATAACTGCGACCTCAGTCAACCAAGTTTTCGTAGAAAAAGTGATTGGCTTTATTATGTGTCCGTCGGACAACCAGCAGAAATAATCAAGTAATTTACATTTTCCAAATAAATTATGGCGCTTAAGATCACCAAAAAAGATATGTTCTATCAGACAGTTCAAAATTTAAAAATTCAAAAATGTCCGCCGTCAACCAGTCAGTTATTAATAAATTATGGTGGTTTGAATAGTATTTGATTTAAATTTTACTGAAGGCATAAAAACAAATATATACTTTGTTTTATCCGACAGTTTAAAGTTTAAAAAATGTCCGTCGTATAACCAGTCTCTTAATAAAAATCATTAAATTAAATAACTGAGTAGCTTTCCAGTGATGAAAATGTTTGTGCGTCACGCTCCAGGCCTTGAAGCTCTTGATCTGCTATAAAAAGTTTGTCGTTGATAAAAAGCCAGAACGCATCCCTAGACGAGAAAATGAAGATTCCTTTAAGTAATTTTAAAATTTCGTTATTGCTAACCTTTCTTGGTTTTATAATAATAATCTCTCTCTAATATCTAATTTTATTCTAAACAAATAATTTTAAAAGATCCATCTTTAACCATAAAAACAAATTTTTGACATTTGGAGCACGAAACACCAAAAGAGTTGGGGTGTTGCATGAAAGGCAACGATCAAATCAATAAAATATTTATTATATATGAAGCTTCTCTGCTAGTCAATATAGTTTTTAAGTCTTTGTGGTGCGGTAAAATATTAGCTCCATGTAAGTGAACAGTTTTAAAATGTGTCTTGTTTTAATTATAGGCCCTTGATAAAGTGACAATCCAGCCACGAAACTTTGGGATAAATAGTGGTTTTTATTGGCCTGCCCTCATCCCGCTATACTACTCCCTTTTTTTCAAAAGGGTGCTATAAACCAAACTATTCATCATAATTTTAATACAAAAAGAGCGACGTCTTTTGGTAATGATTATTTGGTAATTTAAAGAGTACCAGAGCAATGCTTCTGTATACTTTAAAAAAATATTTGTTAAAAACTTTAAAATTACATACTTTTTTCTAAACTAAAGTATTATTTAATATTTATTTTTATTATATATTTAAACTAAATCGGGGTAAAACCAGTAAGATGTAGAAAAAATAATATAAACAAAGATCTTTCTTTCTATGGGATGTAATTAAAATTTATCTTATCTTTATAACGCATCTACACAATTAATGTTAGATGCGACAACAATTAAAATCTAAACAAAATGGCTACAGAAAAAGACGAATTATTAAGAACTCAAAATGAAGGCGGGGTTGACAACCCTGTGACCCTAAGAACACAACAATGTTTTACGTAAGTACCATTTAAGTTAATTATCTTATTATTATACACGGTGTTTCCCAACTACTGTACGAAATTTAAGGGGTGCTTTCTTATAATTTTGTATAAAAAAGTTTATGTAAACATATGTCCGGACTTGCTTCCATTCTAAGATACAGGGCGTTAAAGTTTTCAAAAAAGTTGGTATCTTTTAAATATCTGAGGAACCCTTTAACCGATTTAAATAAAATATAGGACCCATATTCAATTTAATAAGGCGCTTGTAAAGCTTTGCCTAGATTACTGTTATTGGATCCAGTGGCGTATTAGTGGTCACTTTAGCCAATATTATTGTGAAAAAAAAGTACGCCACTGACTTTATGAAGTTTTATTTTTTTTTTTTTTTGATTAGGCGATTAACAATTTAACTTTTTATCCCTAGTATTTTTTTTTTCGTATCTGCATTTGTATTCGAGAAAAAACAGAATCCACTCATTTAAAAAATTGCCCTAAAAAGCATAAAAAATATTCAAAATTTAAAAATTTACAATTTTGACCTTAGTAAATAAGGAAAATGGCAATTCTTGATAATAAATTTACAACAGCTTATTTATTTTAAGGCAAAAAATGTTTTATTAATAGAAACTAAAGTAGCTTTAATATTTTTTTTTGAAAACATAGGCAGATACGATGAAAATACAAGGACTAAAAAGTTTAATTGCTTAATAAGAAAAAAAGATTAAAACTTTATAAAAAGTCAGTGCAGTGTACTTTTTCTTCACAATAATATTGGCTGTGGTGCCCACTGAGCCACAAAGCAAAGCTTTACAAACGACTTAGTAAATTACATAAGTGCCCCAGATTTTATTCAAATTGGTTAAATGGTTCCTAAGATATCCAAAAGATACCGACTTCTTTTGAAAACTTTAACGCTCTGTATTTCTGAATGGAAGCAAGTTCGGACATATGCTTATAAGAACTTTTTCTCATTGAGTAAAGTTTTCGTACCGTAGTTAGGAAACACCCTGTATTTTAATTTAGTTTTTCCTAACATTACCATTAATAGAGATATTTTCCACTTAATTAGTTTTTTATATGCCTATAATAAACGTATAAGTAAAACAATAACAGTGATAAATAATATAAAACGGTGTCAACCGCCCTTACAGTACAAAAAATGATCCCACCATAGTAGGTACCGGGTGTCAAGTTATAAATTTACACCTCCTTTAACTGTTTTATTTTTTTCTCGTACAAAATAAATAGTTCTATAAGTTTGTTAAGTTAATTATGTAGTTTCTGAATCAATAATTAGATTTCTAATATCTCTTAAAATATACAAGGTAGGACAAAAAATGTGTGTTTTCTTTAATGGAATTTTATATTATATTACTAATATAAAGATCTTTTAAAGAGCTTTAAAAAGCTTTAAAAATACTACATTTGATATATCTATCTTTATTAGTTTCTGAAATATGGTCATCCAAATCTAAAGAATAAGTGTAAATTTTAATTATGTAGGTGTGTTATATTATGAAAATAATTGTCCAACAATTTTATTTCCAAAACCATTAAAGATAGACCTATAAAATATGGTATTTTCGTAACGCTCTTTAAATTATCTTTTAAATGGTGATTCAATACAGTGTGGTTCATTAAGTATGCAACAAATGGAAAACTCTTTCATTTGCAACTTTTCAGAAAATTTTATTCTTCATAAAAGTTGGTGCATGGTCCGAAACTGTATTAGCAGTAGTTAGTTTTATTAAAAGTTTACTGATATACAGGGTAGGTAAAAAAGGCCAAAACCGCTATACACTACAAAATTAAAAATAAACAATTTTGACTTATTTAAGTCAAAATTGTTTATTTTTAATTTTGTATTTTATCTTATGTGGTTTATAAAAACTTTTTAGAATGACTCTAAGTGACTTCAATTGTTTGTTCCCGAAAACAAAGCGAGATATAGAGAAAATAAAATCGAAAAAAATGTACCTATAAAAAAACTTTGAAATGACACTAGCACACTTTTTTTCTTAATAATATTGGCTGTGGTGCCCACTTGACCCAATAATATTAAACTAGATAGAGCGCCTTATTACATTGAACACCAAATTTTATCCAAAACAATAAAAGGGTTTTTATGATATTGAAAAAATGCCGACTTTTTTTAAACTTTAACATCTGTATCTTGGAAATAAATAAAGTCCCAGTGAGTGTGTCCCAGGATAGGTGCTACAAGAGGACAAAAAGATCAAAAATTTTGGAATTTTTAAACGTCCTTTTGTGAAAACTGTTCGCATGGTCCAAAACTGATAAATACAAAATTTTACTTCAATTGGTAATATACAGGGCGAGTTATAACTAAAAATTTAAAAAATGACCAGAAGTAAAGTACCTTTATTTTTAAATATAGGACAAAATTTTATAAGTAAATGTTGTAGAGAATTAAATTTTATGTAAAAATTTAAAGTTAAAGAATTAAAGTAAAAAAAATATTTTTGGCAATTTTTACATTATGCATTAACATTTTTTAAAATACTTGGCTTAAGGCATCGAATTAAAAAAAAATAAAAATAAATAATTTTTCTTTTAACTTTTGCTTCCTCTTGCCCATTATTTAAGTTGTAATGCAAAATCAAAAAATTGACAAATCTATTTAAAAAATAAAAGTAGTTAGTTCCTGGTCATTTTTCATATTTTTAGTTATAACTCACCGTGTTTAATACTGGTTGAAGTAAAATTTTGTATTTATAAGTTTTGGACGATGCGACCAGTTTTCCCAAAAATTCATTTTAAAATTCTAAAATTTTTGGTCCATTTGTCCTCTTGTAACATCTATTCTGGGACACGCTGTATATTTAAAGCAGGTGTGGGCAACCTTTGACATGTTGCGGGCCAAACTTTTAGGTGACATTCCGTAAGTTAACCAAAGCGGTAAATAGCGGTTTGACAGCGGTAATCGGTAAAAACGGTTCGTTTTGGTACTCTTTGGTTTATGTAAATAAGTATTTTGTGATTAACCCAATTTTTTACATTTGACATTTTTTTAGGGGTTTTGAAATAATAAGATGTTTATTTAGACGCTTAGCTAGATTAAAATTATTTTGTACAGTGGCGTCTCAGTGGGCACCACAGGCTGACTTTTTTATATTTTGTACTTTTTTTCGATCAAACAACTAAAAATACTCCTCCTTTTTATCAAAGTGCCTTTTTTAAAATCTAGGCTAAATTTAAATAAAATATAAAAGCCTAAAATTGGAAAAAATCAGTGGGGTAAGTTCTTTTCTTAATAATATTAGCTGTGGTGCCCACATAGACGCCATTGTACAATAATTTCAAATTAGTTAGAGCTTAATAAGCGCATTATTACTTAAAACAACTTTACAAAATTTAAACCAAATTGGCTTAATAAGGGTTTGTTTTTCCGAAAAAAAATAAGCAAGTTCGGACTTATGTTTATAAGACCTTTTTTCTGTAAAACGATATAATCACCCCTTAAAGTTTCGTACAGTAGTAAACACCCTGTATATACTTTTATATTATTTATTTAAGGACTCAAAAGTAAAAATATACTTAACATAAAGTATTTATATCAACATTATAACAAAAAAGATTCAATACACAATAACGAATCCACGAGAAAAGAAAAACAAACCTTAAAGCATTTGCGTGTAGAGATAGCGCTTCCGCATAGCCGTGGAAACAGCGAAAGGTACCAGCAGTATTTTTTTTCTGCTCCGCGTACCGATTGGTTAAGAAAAAGGCAAATTCTTCTCCGACCAATGAGCACGTTCTCAGGAATAAACTGAAAGCACCGAGATGTTTTGATCGGTAAATGCGGTTGACAGTTAAGACCGAAAGTCTAGAAACCCCGTTTTAAAACCTTACCAGAACCAGAAAAACCAGGAAACCAATATCTTTGTTAACTTACGGAACGTGTCGCAGTTTGATTAGTAGTTTCGGTTGACAGTTAAAACCGAAATTTTGAGAAACCGCGTTTCATAATCTAACCAGATTTTAGAAATTAAAAGGTTACGGAACGAGAACCAGAAAAACCAAGAATAGTGGTTAACTTACGGAACGTCACCTTAATGTGCAAATACGTTCGCGGGCCGCGATTAAAAATATTACATTTTAAAGTAGTATTCATAATTTGTTGCGATTAATATCAGACATTAAATAATACAATGTTTTATAGTATCAATTTATAAAAATAACAAAATGAAATGGTAAAAACAGGTTCAACATTATAATTAAATTGTTAAATTTGGAATTGTTACACTTATTTCGCTTTTCGAAGTTATCATCTTGGTAGCTTAAATAGTACTGAACTAAAGTTCGGGCCATCCACCCGCTTATATAGTCAAAATGAAGGAATGATCTAAAATCCTCTAATGTAGAACTGTTGAGAACAAATAATCTTTTGTTGCGCCGCCAGTGGGGCGGCAAACATCGAAGGCTTTGATGTTTGCCACTTTAATGATAGCCGCCACTCGGCTTGTTCGCTCACTGGATTTCGTGAGTTTAAGTTAGGTCATGTAGCGTAGTTAGACAACACCCTGTATAAAACAGTAATATATCAGAATATCAGCATTTATCCCAGTTTTGTGGTATTGCCAAATTTTAGCAAGACCTAGCGATAGAAATAAATATTTTTGATATCATTAAATTTTGGCACTCCTAAATTATTGCAAAGATATTAATGATAAGATAGGAATGCCTAAAAACTTTCTAAACTGCAAGTTAAGTAAACTTAAGGATATTTAAATTTTAGTATGCAATTTACTTACCCTGTATAACAAGTATTTATTAAAATATAAAACGAATAAACAAGAACATATTATTAAAAAATCATAATTAACATAAAAAAATTTCCTGCCTACAAAATAAACGTAAATTTAAATTTGTTATTTATTGAAGTTTAAAAAATGACCCACTCAGAAGAAATACGTCTATTCGCAATTCGCGCTATCGTAAACCTAATGCCAGACTAGTAAGTAAAAGGGGTGATGTAAGGGTTTACTTTAAAAAATTCCACGAAAATCTCTTCGATACGCTATGGACATGTGGACTACCTTGGTTAACATGCAGTGGAGATGGCTATGTTTGACAGTTGCTTTGGTAAACATTTTGGCCTATTTTAGTTGTGGATTATTATTTTATTATGACTCATGGATTAGTGGAGATTTTGATAACGAAACAGGTACCAATTGTTAATTATTTTTATAAGTGTTATTCAAATTACTGACAATTATGTAGTGGTTAAATAAAATTAAAAATATAAATAAAATAAGAAATAGAGAACAGTGTGGCAAGATAGGGTACTTAAGGTTTAAAAATAAGTCATATAGGTAGTTTGTTTATCCATGTATACTTTAACAACTATTTATTTATTACTTCTTTAAAGTAAATTATCCATTTTGGAAAAATACATCATGTTGCGGGTAATGAGAAATACAAGTATGGATTTTAAAAAGCTGCGAAAAGCAAACAAAAATTCAAACCAATTTTATCCGGAATTTAAAATAGGTATTTAATATACAAGGAAAAAACTGTCTACTTACTACTATACTTTGGCCACTATAATTTGATAATGAATACCTAGTAACTCTGGGTACTGTAGTTTTAAACCAATAAAATACATTTTTCATTGTGGTAACTAGGGTTACCGACTTTTAAACCAACATTTTTTGTTCAGGAGTTTTTCTCAAATTATAGTGAACAGAGTATTATTTATTACTTTTAAGCCTTTTTATTTTATAATAACCCTTGAATAATGGCAATAAAAGTAAAATTTTGTATTTGTTCATATTAAAGAATACAATCAGTTTGCCGAAAATGCCGATTGTAAATTTTGGATTCATTTTTTCTCTTGTGACACCTATCCTTGGACACACTATATGTTAGGATTACTAATTTGAACAAAGCCTTACAAATATTATACTTTAAACGTACTATAATTAATTTCTTAGTTGAAAAAGGTAAAGGTAAAAATTTAAATGTCCAACAAATTCCCTTTTTGGGAATTCGGAATCATTGCCATTACCACAACTTGCTTTTTCATCCTATATTATTAAAATAATCTAAATGAAGAAAAACTTTAAACAAACGTAGTTGGTCAGTTTTAAAATTTTGCTGGCTACCCCGTCTCACCCCACTTTTCCCTTAGTATAGTATAAACTATACGTACCAACCTGTTTTTCTAAATAATATCTATTATTTATTTATATTTAAAAATATATTTTTAAAATGTGCTAAATTTTACTCCTAAACTCAGTTTTCTACATTTTAATCATATTTTTACATTGCCGAAAAAATGGCAGTCACATTAAAAGTGTAAAATTTGTTATTTTAAATAAAAATTTATTAACAAAAACTTTACTTTAAATATCTTAATAATAAAAAATATTCCTTGTGCAAACTATTTTTTAGGTTATACAGTGTGTCCGAACCACACCCCTCTTAGAGGTATGTGGTCCGAAATTGGTAGGGAATGTATTGGGATAGCGAAAACTATAAGAGATAGAAAGATGGTTAAATGGGGAAAGTTGTAGGCTATTTACCAGCAAACTTAACGCCGTTATGTTCTGTACTATTTTATTTTTTCATTATTTTTAGAACGTGTAAAAACAATATTGTGAAAACTTTTTAGTAGCAATGGATGCACGCATTCAAATTTTATTTTTAACGTTGAGATTAAAATTAAAATGCGTGTATGCCATGCTCTTAAAAATTGGTTCCAATAAGGTTTTTACGGACTCTAAACAAAATATCCTAAAAACCAAATAAGATACAGCCGTTATTAAAACGGCATTAAATTTGCGGTTCAATGGCTTATAACTTTTTCAATTAAGAATTTGATTTCTTTTCGGAAACGTTTCGTTCCCGAGATATCCATCATCAAGGTGGAAAATCAAACTTATCTTATTTTTAATATATTATTTCTTCTTTTTTGCACACAATTATTGATTTAAAGCTAAAGTGGCCCACAATATTTGAATTTTACCTTTAAAACCCCGTTATTATATGTATTTTAGACCATTTATCAAATAAATTGCAAATATTCCTTTTAAAAATGGAACAAACCATTACTGCTTCAGTGCATTCTCCATAACTGAAAACGATTGAAAGTGAAATTATGCAATTTTATTAAAAAACAAAAAGTTAAAATACATAGAAAATGGGGTTTTAAAAAGTGAAAATTAAATATTGTGTGTGTGAAGGAAAAATAAAGTGAAAATGAAGTTGGTTCTATTTTGAAGTTTGATGATGGATATCTCGGAAAAAAAACTTTTTCAAAGAAATTTTTTTCATGTTTATGATCAGCGCCCCAAAAACTCCCATGTACAAAATTTCGTCAAAATCGGAGTTGTTCCCACTTTCTAGACAATTGACTACCTTTCTATCTTTTATAGTTTTTAATATCCTAATATAGTAGGGGAGCCCACGATGCTAAATGGGGATTTACTCGAGCCTCATAGAGACCTATTGGGTTGCAAAGCTTAAATTATAAGAAAAAATATATATATATACATAGAATGTATACCTTTTTATCGGTGGGGAAAGTGGCTATAGACTTTTAAATATGTCAAAAAATACTATTATTTCGGCTTGTGGAAATCGTTCGAGTTGTATCGGATTATATATTTTTCGTTATCCTTAAATTATTATTTTTAAAATAAAAAGATAGCCACGCTCGAAAATGTTAATCTGACGATTTTCTTTGTAGCTCTCTGTTTCCTTTACGTCACTCTCGAATTGTCAGATTAGTGGAATATGCACTGTTTGGCATGTAATTAACTTACCCTATCTTAATCTGACGCGCTCGACAATTTCTGATGGATTTATATTTGTTTTTTATGATTGGCCCTGTTTACAGGGCTTATATTTGGTGGAGGTACTTAACCGGGAACAAGGTATCCTCCGGTATATTAGTCTGCCGCGCTGTAGTATATCCCGAAATCCCCTCTTGGGCTGCCCTACCAATACATTTCATACCAATTTCGGACAAACTATATTTTTACAATTTAACTTCTTATATTTTTAGATCATTTGTTATGTATTGAAGGAGTTCATAGTTTTAGAAGTTTTTTATGTTGTCCATTGAAACCATTACAACAACCGGTTATGGTTATTTACATCCTACAGAACAGTGTCGCCTTTATTATGTAGTTTTCGCATTTAGTACTCTGACAAGTATTTTTATAGATGGAGCGTTTATTTCAGTTGTATATGCTAAGCTTAACAGACCCAAGGACAAAAATATGTATACATCAATATTTAGCAAAAAGCAGTGGTAGGTACCTAAATGCAACAGATATTGGGTAGTAGTAGTAGTAGTAGTAGCTTATACTAAATACAAGTAGGGAAACCGGGTATAGAACAGGGTACCGGGGTAAAACGGGATAGTGTATTTTAAATTTTCGCGGGACAGCGCAAGAAGGCCATATCAATAAATATTTTCAGCATTATTTTCTAGGAATGCATTAAAAATAATTTAAGCTTTTCAGTAGTCGTTCGTCAACTGCTGTACTGAAAGCACTATCTTTTGAAGGTCTACTGTAAAACTTGACGATTTTTGAAATAACGGTAAGTGTTTAATTTTACTAGCTATACATTTTTTGTAGTAGAGGAAGAAAGCCTCTCCCTTAATGGAACTTTTATAATAAAATCAAGCGTTTATTACAAATGACATTGTTGTTATTTAGTCACACTCGCGACGCATGCTTATGGGGCAGAATGGGAAGAGGCAGATTGGAGTATTCCCCGTTTCGCACCACGTGTATTTAAGTGGTCATTGTTCATTCCAGATATTGTTTATGATGTTAGCTCTCTTCAATACACCTTGGCCATAAAGCTTTATCTTTAATAATAAACAACATTTAACTGTCATACTCTTATCATGGTTCGAACATATGTAAGAAAAACGAATCGACAAAATTGGTCTTCAGAATCAATGCTTCAAGCTGTTCTTGCTGTTTTTAATTGTGTTTTGTGATTTTTTAGTTTAGTTATTCACCAATAAAGAGTGTTTTAAAACAACTGTTTAATTTTTTTCACAGTACCCCGATGTGCCCCATAGGTAGGACATAACGGAGTATGTGCAAACTTTTGCAAAAACTTAATAACAAAATATGGAAAAGAAAATAACGACATATTTTTGTAACAACTGTTAAAAATAACGTTAAATTTACCTCCCAAGAAAAAATGTCAGGCCTTTATGGGTAATTTCTTTCCAAAAAAAAACACTTCAACTTTAAATATCCCGTTCTACCCCGCGTTCCCCTATAAGCATTTACTTCGTAGTATTTACCTCAAATAAAAGTACCTACTCCAAGTCGAAGTAAATGCTACGCTATTTTCTATAAGCCTTAATAGAGAAAAATCAAAGTAGATGCTTCTTAATATAGTACCTAATTCAGTTTTGAAGTGTTATTTTTTTTATCTTACCCTATACAAGGTGTTTAAAAAAAGCCTTTACAAAATGCTACTATAAATTCCTTGGCCCAAAATACAACGATCCAACCTAATTTACCTTAGTCGAAAATTTGATCGTTGGCGATATACAGGGTGTCAAAGTTTCCGTTTAATTTTAGATATTTTTAAATATTTTCTATAAGATAAAAATTTCTTGACAAAAATGGGTAGTGGGGTGTTCTTTACCCTAAGAAATTAAAACGTTTTTGTTTTATTGTTGAAAGATGGAGAGGGAGCTACCTGCAATTATTTGCTTATGTTTCAAATACCATAATTTTTTTGTTCCTCCGTGTAATAAAGCTCTAGTGAAGAGGTTATATTTTCTCATATTTTCCCGACATAAAAGGTATATATCTACTGAATATCGCTTTTAAGATATTCCAAATTAAAAGTTTTATTTCAGATAAAAATTAATTTGTATTCCTTTATTTAGCCCCCAGATTTTTCTAAGAGGTCTCTACAAAGTGCTACCATAAATTCTCTGTGCAAAAATAAAAAGATCTAACGCAATTTACCTTGGTTAAAAAGTTGGTTGTTTCCAAGATATAGGGTGTCAAAGAAATAAAATTAAACGCAAATATTGGTACCATGTATCTCGCAAGTAATCAATTTTTCGACTAAGGTAGAATTTGTGCAGACCTTTTAGAGACTGCCGGGTGGCTTGCATAAAGCGTGAAGAAATGCAATAAAACATTTTTTATGAAATAATAAGTTTAATCTGAAATATCTGAAAAACGGTTAAACCTGATTTTTGTTTAAAAAAATCTAATAATAAACAAAACATATTACAAAATAACTAAAATAAAATGAAAACTTTGACACTGTGTATCTCGCAAAAAATACACTTTTTGACAATGGTAATTTGCGTTATAACGTTTTATTTTAGCCCAAAGAGTTTTTGGTAACATTTTGTACAGACCTTTTAGAAACACCATGTATATCCTTGGACTATTATTGAAATTGACTATTGCTATTATGGCTAAGGCTACATTAACCAAATTAAGTATTAAAGGTGTTTTGAACATGTAAGATAATTAAATAGTGATATCAGGAGTGTTGCCTGATTTTCCAGTTTTGTGCTACACGTATTTTTTATTTTTATATTTATTTTTTAATAAATTACCTTATTTATTTTTATTGCATTTAATTGTGAGGATTAGTTTCTAAATTTTCTAAATTATGTCTCTTTTTGTTACTGCAAAATGATACACATTACTTCCAGCAAAAAGTACGTTTGCGCCTAAATAACTGTAGAAGAAACCGGAAGTCAGGAAAGATTGGAGATCGGTTAACTTACAAACCGGTCACTTTGGTTTTAAACCCAATTTTTCAAGGTAAAATTCAATCTAAAAATTTTTTGTTGCTCACGAAAATGTTTGTCAAAGTGTAAAGAGTCAGCAACAGAATAAAAACCGAAAGTTGTTAAAGATCTGAGACCGATTAACTTACAAACCGGTAACGCCAACTTTAAACCCGATTTTTCCGGATATAATTTCAGTTTATTATTTGTTACCGCTCTCGAAATGATTTATCTAAGTTTAAAGAGTCAGCAACAAAGTAAAAACTGGAAGTCGGAAAATATTAAAGATCAGTTAACTTACAAACCAGTCACGCCAGCTCTACATCCTATTTTTCTGAACATAATTTAAGTTAGAAATTTGAATTTGCAGCTTTGACTAATTATTTTACAATATATTACAATTATCGCTCATGTTGGCTGGTCACAACCTACTGAACCTTTTAATCATATGGTGGCAGTGAAATATCCTAAAATCATATTTTGTTGTTGACGCTATACACTTGGATAAACGATTTCATGAGCAGAAATACATTTTTGGATAGAATTTTACCTGAAAAAATTGAGTGTAAAGCTGGCATAACCAATTTGTAAGTTTATTTTTAATCTTCCCCGACTTCCAGTTTTTCCTATCTTTTGTTTTAATGCTGACTCTTTAAACTGTAACAAACAATTTCGCGAGCAGCCACAAATTTTTAGATTTAATTTTACCAGGAAAAATTCATGTTACGAAAAGCTGAGACTGTTTCAATTCCTTACTATCGGTTTAAGCAACAAAAATTGTTTATTTGGCAACTAAAAAGCAACAAATTTTAAGGTTTTTTTTTAAATTATAGCAATTTTTCATTGCCAGGTTTCCAGATATCAAAAAACGTCAAATACCAAAATTTGTAAACGCAGCTTAAGAGGTTTTGGAGATATTTAAGACCATCTGAATTTTTACCTAAGATGTGGAGATGTCATATCTTAGCAACTAGTTAAATGGAATTTTAACAATTTGTGGACTTATTAAAATTGACCTGCGCAAATTATTGCATAGAAAATAAATTAAGCATTTTATTAAAGAAAAAACAAACGAAAAAGATACGTGTAGCAGAAAACTAAGAAATTTGGTGAAATTTTTGAAGTATTTTATGCCCGATACCTTCCAGATACCAAATTTGGTAAATGTGCTTTGGCGGTTTTAAAGATATTTAAGAGTTAGTACTTTTTACTAACCCAGGATATTCTAGTTAAATAATTTAAACATATTTTGTAGATTTCATTACGCAACAAAAATCTATGTTTTATAGTTCGTGTAAATGACAGAGAAGGAAAGCATTGGATTAACAGTAATATAAAATTGTATATGATTAAAGAATCTATTTCTCAAGAAGGAGAAGATATTGTAAAAAATGTAACTGAATTGGAACTTCAACAGTTTGGAATGTTATTTTGGCCAACTGATATTGTACATGAAATTGGGCCAAACAGTCCATTTTGGCATTTTTCTGCCAAAGAACTTATAACAAAAAGTATTTTTTTTCTTTAAATTACCGTATTTTATACAAACTTTTAAAACCGAGTGTTTTATTGGGAATGCAGTAATAAAATTAATGTCCAATTTTAAAGTTAAATTCTGTATTGAATTTGTAGAGCTTTCAAGAGCACTTTGTTCACATCTTTATAAAAGCTCAGACATTAGACAATGTTTTTTAAGTATGCTTTAACTAATCTAATTACATAAAGACAATCATGTTTTTTTTAATACATGGTTGGGAACATTAAGGTTTTAGGACGCTAAAGATCTTATGTAATTATTTTTTTAAATCATAGTTTAAGAACATTGTCTCGTTTCTAAGCTTTGATTAAGATGATTTTGCCATGTTCCAAACAAAATATTCTGTTAAATTAGAAATTCACCATGATTTTCTGAGAAACGGACAAACTGTTATTGAAAGCTTGACAAATTCAATAAAAAATTTAACTGTAAAACTGGTCATTTATTTTAACGGCATGCTTAATAAACCTACTGGTTTTAAATATTTTTTCTTAACTAGCCCATCACGACTACCCCCACCTTTGGTGTTTAATATATACAGGGTGTTACTAAAATGTGCTGAAAAAATGCTGAGGATAAAATACGACAATTTAACCCAACTTATCTTAGTTCAGAACTAAATGATTTTGGTGTTACAGGGTGCTAATATTTATTTTATGCAGTAGCGTAGCTGGGCGTAGGCGGTGTAGGCGGTGTAGGCGGCGGCCTAAGCCCTCGCGTCTAGGGGTTCGTGGCAAGGTGAAGGTATTAAATGTGACATAGGGAAGAAACATGGAAATAAAAGGGTGTGGTGCGTCGTAATTGTATGTCAAGAAAGGAGCCTCGCATTACTGTATTATGTGTAAAATAGCATGGAAAACACAAATAGAATTGTATTGAAAGGGGTACGGACCGCTGTGAACTTATCTCCCGAGCGCCTCGCTAATAATACATTTTTTTGCTCCTCAATTTTTGTTCCAATAATCATGCATTATTAAAAAAAGGGGCCTCGCGGATAGTACTTTGCCTACGCCTAATTTAGGTCACGCAACGCCACTGAGTTTATGTGCTTATAAATAAGTTTATTAATAATAAGTGTATTATCACAGAATTTGACTAAAAGGGGTTTCCCGGTAAAAAAAACTTATTTTTTAAAAACTATACCACCCTGTATTTTAAAAGTTAAGATAATAAAAAAATAGGGTTTTTTTAACTTTTTTCTCTTCCCTTACATCCCGATATCTTAAAAACGGCTGCTTAAATCAACTTTTATCAAGTAAACTTTTTTATGTAAAATATGTTAAAGCATAACAATTACTATCTGAAAGTTTTGTACAGAGTGGCTCAAAAATATATTTCGTTTTTAATTTTTTTGAAGATACCTCAGCTGGCGCCCTCTAGAGTTTACAAAAAATAATAGCAGATTTTAATTTCTCACTTTTCAGAATTCCCTCTGATGGCCGAATATAGTGACAATACACTTATTATTAACAAAATTATTTAATAAAAAAAATGAAAACAAAATAAATATTTGACACCGTGTATATCCAAAATTATCCATTTTTGGATTTCGGATATTATAACGTTTCGGTCTCGCTTTGTAGTTACCTTGGACTGTCTTCTTTCCATGTATTGACAAAAATTTCTCATAAACATTTTGAAGTGGCATTACGTGAATAAAATTCACAATGCGTTTTTAGTCAAATAGGACTGTTTTAATTGGGACCATTATTTTTTACGTGAAGAGATATCAAGCTTTTTAACTTTTCTTAAAAACTAAAAATTAAATGGTTTATTTCTTCTGCTTCCCGTTTATTAAATGTTTATTTTCATAAAAGCTTTAAAATCTTTAACATTTCTGGTATACATAAAAAAAATCTACTTGTCCCAATGTTTTGTTATCTAAGTAAACCTCCTAAATTAGTAACATTTAATATTGTTTCATATTTTCCATTTTTTTTTTATTTTAGGTTTGAAATTGTAGTGGTTGTTACAGGAAGTTCTCACAAAACAGGACAACAAACAAGAAGTCAAACTTCATATCTCAATAAAGAAATTATGTGGGGATATCGATTTAGTCCATGTCTTGAATATAATTCAGCAAGGGCGGAGTACTCTGTAAATAAAATATTATTTAACCACTATATATCACAAGAGATTCCCCGGTGTAGCGCCCAAGTGTTAAATAATCTACAGAAAGGCTGGATGATTAAAAGAAAATCATTAGAGTTGGGTTCCCCAAATTGGAAACATTTGAATTCAAAAAAGTTTGGAAGTTTAATGAAACGTAAAAAAATAAATTAAGAAAAACTATTAAATTGTTTTATTTTTAGCCTAATTTATGATGTATTTTTTGTTATTGTACGGGTTTAGCTAACTTATTTAATTAAAAAGAAGATTGCGCCATTTTTTTAAAGAAAATCTCGGATCAAAGATTTATTGTATAGCTTCCATTGTATTTTTTTTATCTTTTTGACATCTAACGAAGGCTTATGCCTAAATACCAGTGTACCGTGAGTGCCGGGTTACTGGATGTTTAACCCAATATTGTCGTCAACGTTATCTAAGCACTGAAACATGCAGTTGCATTTCTCAGCACCTTTTAGACAACGCGGTAGTGCCACCACGGACGTTATTTTTTAATTACTACTACCTAGAAATGGCAGAATACTACACAGTGGTTTGAAATTGCCAACTGTGAGGTGACGAGCTATTAAAAATTCGATGTCCGACTCCGAGATTCGAACCCGGATCGCTGCGGTGAGAGGCTGACACGCAAGCCTCTACACCACTTGGCCTTATTAAAAAAAATCGTGGTAAGAATATGGGAATAAAGTGCCTAACCGCATTAAAGCGGAAAAATCCGTACTTGTAATGGTAGATAAAAATCAATATTTTATTAAATGTTGTTAAATATAACTTTTGTTTAAAGTGTAATTTTCTTTAAAAAAATATTTTAACTAGGTGGGTTTTTGCAACAACGGGGTAAATGCAATAACATATCTGTGTGCAGATATAATGCTTTTCGACCGGTGCTGCCACCTTTAATATGACACTAGTATTACTTTAACTTGAAGCTGGCCTCCTGTACATATACCGTTTTACCGGCGGACGAATGAGTGACATTTTATTTTGCGGAAGGCCTTCAAAACTCGAAGTACTTAAGTTTATAAAATATCTTTTCATCGAGTTTCATCTGCATTTTCAATATAAGTTTTCAATATGTTTTTTGTTTAATGGTAATGTCTTGGGTTATAAAGTTACATAAATTATGTATGTATAACACTTCTTCTTTATCTTGCATGATACAGCTACTATTACATTTGCCCCAGAATTTTGCTGCCTTGGGGCAATTGCAATATGGGCATTATTACATTTACCCATACTTAAAAATACTTATTCTTTCCGGATGGTGCGTAAATATGTTTTAAAAAAACAGGCCTTTAATATTCTGAGGAAAAATTATACTTAGCTAGAAATTAAGAGAGAAAGCATTATTACTAAAGTTCATAACTTTTGATATACCTAATTGTCCGATCTCCTTAAAATAAAAATCACTAGAAAATTTATTTTTTCCTCTTTCAATACTATTGCCCCGGTCTCCAATCTATGTACACCTTAACAAAATTAGACATGATTATTACATTTGCCCCTTTTAACGGGGCAATTGTAATAATCAGACATAATACATAGTTTCGAGCCTCGGGATTATGAAAATTTACTTTATCCTATTTTTAAATACTTAAAATAACAGTTTAGTATATGCTTTAGGGTACAAGTGTATGGTAATTCTTGTTTATTAAAAAGTAATTTACCTAACTATGTGAGTTTGAATTTATAAATTAAGTTATCACACTCGCAGTTACCCCACTTGACCTTACTAATTTATCAGTGTGATTCTTGCTTTTTATAGGCGCTATAACTGATTCACAAGACCAATTATTGTGAAGATCACACGCATATCGATTACAACTTTTATCTAAAAGCATTTTTTATCGTTTAAATTTTATTGTCTAAATATATCTATGGCAGGAGAGCTGGGACCAATTTTTGGGTAGGTATTTGAGGCAGGCTGGCAACTTGTCACATACTTGTCCTATTATACCCCAACACGGAACTTTAGATCTGGCTGCTGAGTAGCGGGATAAAAGCAAGATACAGGGCGTTAAAGTTTTTAAAAAATCTGTATTTTTTAAATATCTTAAAAACGCTCAAACTGATTTGGATAAAATTTAGTGTACCTATTTAATATAGTAAGGCGCTTGTAAAGCTCACCTAAATTAAGATTATTGGATCCACTGGCGTCACAGTTGGCACCAAAGCCAATATTATTGTAAAAAGGAAGCCACTGACTTTTTATGAAGTTTTATATTTTTTCTGATAAAGCAATTGACAATTTAACTTTTTAGATTCTTGTATTTTCTTCGTATCTGCTTTCGCTTTTAAGAAAAAAGGTACTTTAATTTCTTTTAAAAAGTACCCATTCTGAGATACAGGGCGTTAAAGTTTTCAAAAAAGTCAATATCGTTTAAATATCTTAGGAACCCTTTAGCCGATTTAGTTAAAATTTGGACAAAATTTAATAATTCATATGGAACACATGAAAATATGAAAAAATAACAATATAATATTAATGTTTATATATAAATATAAATTTTAACAAATATACAGATACAGTTTTAAAGTTTGCATGAACATAAATAAAGAGTGAGCCCTGCAATGAAAAACGTCATTCGCAGAATGCACGCATAACACTCTAGTATAATACTAATTTCAACCATATCTATACTAAAGTCTAACAGAAGCATTATCAATCTAATTTAGTTGTTTTTTAAATTAATGAATTACCTAATACTTTCCTTAGATAAACTTGAAATGAAATGCATGCATTTTTTATACAGTGTGGTAAATAAAGTATGCAACAAATGGAAAACTTTTTATTTGCAATATTAACAGAAAATTTTATTTTTTAAAAGTTGGTGCATGGTCCGAAACTGTATTAGCAGTAGTTAGTTTTATTAAAAGTTTTGTGGTATACAGGGTAGTTCAAAAGGATTAAAAACAGTTTAGGAGTAAAGTAGGTACTCTTATTTCTAAAAATACAAAGAAATGGTAAATGGAAAAGTTATTTAAACTTAAAAGTTATGCCTAAATACCAAATCATGGGCTTCTATTTAAGTTTTTATTTAATTTTTAATTTATCTGTTCTACACTTTTATAAAAATTTGAAACAAAAATATTTCAAGGTAAATAAGGAATTTATAGGCATTTTATTATTTATAGTATATTTGCCTTAATAAAAAGCATATTTGTATAATTTTAGGGCCCTATTAAATATCCTTGCAACAAAAAAGTTTTTTCATTTGTTGCATATTTAATGGACCACACTGTATACAGAGAATATGACTTTAATTTTTTGTATTTCCACAGGTAAAAAAATAGATACAAGGTGTGTCTAAAAGTCTGTACAAAGTACTACCACAAATTTCTTGGACCAGAATAAAATAATCTAACGCAATTTACCTTAGTCGAAAAGTTGATCGTTTGCAAGATTTAGGGTGTTAAAGTTTTTATTTTCTTTTAGTTATTATTAAATTTTTTTTTTATAATAAGGATTTTTTTCACAAAATTCAGTATTAAAAGATTTATCAGAGTAGGCAATCGAAATATGGTAATGTTTTTGTCGTAAAATAGGGAGGGAGCCACCTGCAGCCCTTTGCTTAGGTTCCAATTTTCATAACTTTTTTGCCTCAGTGTGTTTTAATTTCAGTGGAAAATTTTTATTATCTCATATTTTTTGCGTAAAACGGGGATAATGGATAGAAATCAAAAAAACCTTTTATTTCATGCAAAAGTTTTCCAGTGCATAACTTCACGGTTTATCTAGGCCACCTGGTAGTGTCTAAAAGGTCTGTACAAAATGCTACCACAAATTCTTTGGGCCAAAATACAACGATTTAATGCAATTTACCTTAGTAAAAAGGTTGCTGGTTTGCAAGATACAGGTTGTAAAATTTTCATGTATTTTTTTACTTGGACACTCTGATCTCTTAAACAAGGCATGCGATGGAATTTTTTTATGTAAAAAAAATTACCCTTATAAAGTGCCTTGCCAAATTTTGTGAAAAATGTGCAACAGCAAGAAAATATTTAAAAATAACTAAAATAAAATAAAAACCTTGACACCCTCTATCTCGCAAACGATCAACTTTTTTCTAGGGTTAATTGCGTTAAATCGTTATATTTTGACCCAAGGAGTATATGGTAGCATTTTTTATAGACCTTTTTGAGATACCCTGTATACGAGGACCCAAAAAATTGTGACATCTCGGTCCAACCGTCTTTGGCACTAAAAGTAAATTTTCTCTGTTTCGAGTTACATATTTATGTTAAATACCAAGTTGGAGGCATTTTTTCTTAAACTTACCCAGTGCCTACTCTTTATAAAACATGTCCATTAAACCTGTCTCCACATACAACCCTTTCGATGAAAACTAATATTTTTTATTATCTATTATTTTTATTAACTTTTCTTTGGTAGCTTCCATCTTCAATACATAATATGACAAGTTCCTGTAATTTTTTTTTCAAGCCCTTATTTACAGGGATATATGATTAAAATGTTGTCCCTGTAATACAATTGCAATCTTTAGTTCGAGAGTAACAGACCAACCAGAACACATTAGAACTAGTTATTTATACACCTTGTAAAATATAAGAATAAAATAGTACTTTTAAAAAGCTTAAGTCCCAATCAAAAAAAAGGAACTTCTGTTTGATGTCGATAAATTGAAGCCTTTACTAAAAAAACGTATTCTATGAGATTTTAATAAATAATCTTGTATGTCTGTTCGACATGGGCTTCTTCTATCTTGTGACTTCCCTAGCTCTAATTACACTTATCAAAACTAAATAATTATCTAAATTGGTTTATATACAGTGAGAATATTAAAAGTCTTCCCCTCCCTTTATCATTTAAATAGGACAAGATATCGAGGTAAAATTTGGGTGTAACGTAAACCACTTTTTGGCATAAAAATGATTTTGATCACGTGGTCCTGTGCCAAAGAAGCACCAGCAACGTTTTTTTTTATGAAAAGTGGGGTCATGTAGCACCTCGTTTTAAAAGAATTTTGATTTTCTAGTCATCACCTTTGCGGTTTTTAAAAGTTCTCTTCCCATAACTTTTGAATAGGACCAAATATCGAAGTTGGATGAAATGTGTGTTAAAGGGTAATAGTTTAACTACTTTTTGACGACATGAATATATTTTTTGTCACGTATCCTAGTATCAAGAAGGCACAAGCAACTTTTTTCAAATTGGTGTGAATGGATTAATGTCGCAGCTTGGTTATAATGGCGTTTAGCTCTTGATTCTTTAAAAACGAGGAACATATGACGTTGAAAGTGACATTTTCAGTTTAAATAGGCTTTTTTTAATGTATAGATTTACTTTGTTTATTTGTAATACTCTGCATTAAATAATAAGAAAATTATAATAATTTCTAAGAAATGTATTTTTAGGATCAGCCATTTTATCTGGGAATTGAAATATATCAGAAAAGTTTCATTTTACCTCAATAGAAAGGAACATTAAACACATGTGGCGATCTCAGATAACATAAAAAGTTAAAAATTTGTTGAGTAGTGTTATCGAAGATTATGGAATATTTTACAATGCTGCAACCAGATTTATTAATTTTACAAAAGCTTTAAAAACACAACAGTTAATATTTCTATCCGAGGCCCTCGAAATCTATCTAAAATTCCGAGGGCCTCGATCTATACTAATTAGTTTTGAAAATATGGTCAATAACAACTGAAGATAAGTGTAAATTTTAGTTAGAGATATAACGGCAATAGTTGTCTAATAAGATTTTTTATCTTCATATTTGCAAAAACCATTAATCAACATATTAAATATGGTATTTCTGTAATGCTCTGTAAATTATTCTTTTACCGGTAGTTTAATATTTATTTATTTATTTATTTACCGTCAGATTCCAAGGGCATCGATATATCCTAATAAGTTTTGAAAATGTGGTCATTAACAACTGAAGAATAAGTCTAAATTTTAATTAGAAATATCACGGTTACAGTTGCCTAATAATATTTTTTATCTCCATATTTGCAAAATTCAATAATTAACATATAAAGCATATTTAATTTGGTATTTCTGCAATGCTCTTTGAATTATTTTTTTCCTGGTAATTTAATATGCAGGGTATTTAAAAAGTACATGCACTCTATTTATCTTAAGCATTCTGATAAAAAATGCGGATATTGCAAAATTACTATATAAAGTAGCATCTTGTTTTTTTAAACGTTAAAAAAATAAGTTCGGGAAGTGTAAATTTATTACGTTTCTTATATTAATTACAAATATATATATATATATATATATATATATATATATATATATATATATATATATATATATATATATATATATATATATATATATATATCAATTTTGGGAAGTTTTGACAATATGGCTATCTATACCTGAAGAATTATTTGTAATAATATATATAGGGGAGAATGGGGGAATGGGAGCCACCTAACTATAATCTTTAATAAAAAATTAACATTGACTTCTATAAAAAATTAATATACGTTAAGAGCTACCTTAAAATGGTTGGTATCATTTACTATTATTAGTTTTTTAATGGATTTGTTTATTTTCAATTTATTATAAAAATACTAAAAATAGTGAATGGCTCCTATTTGCCCACTAGGTCGGGTAATGAGAGCCACCATTTATTTTAAGTTTTATCTATATAATTTTTTAATTTTTACAACAAAAATACCAATAAATTGTTTTTAAATCATTTTATTCAAACAAAAGTCACACAAATAGTCTTTAGCCGTGTCAACCCCCGAACAATCTGCATGTACCCATCGACCACAAGCTGTGCAGCGATACCACAGTTCGCCATTTTTCCCAGAATCATAGCAAATAAAACACAAATCTGTTTCATCTTCATTATCTGAGCTGTCATCACAAAGGTCTTTATCACTGATATATTCTTCATCCGATAAATCTTCAAAAACTTGTCGTTTCACCCTCGCCTTTTTATCAGTTTTTTCTGTTGCGGTTTTTGCTTTCTTGTTTTTGTTTTTATCCTTGTTTTTTTCAATTTTGTCTCGGTTTTCTGTTTTTTTCTGTCTCTTTTGTTCTTTTTCTTCTAAAACCTTCTTCATTGGGGTTACTGTCAAAATTTCAGAATGTTGTTTCGCCCTTGCCCTTTTCTTTGCAGGCACTTGTGTTTCTGGTAACGGAGAAGATTTGTTATGAATGTCAACCATGGACGTAGATTTGTCTAACAATTTGTTTTGGTTTTTGGAGCAACCTGGCTGAGGCGATTGAGTTTGATGATGGCTATTGAAATCTTTATTGCCTTCTAGTAGTGATGAGCATCTCACTGGAGATAATGAAGTTTGGAGACAACTGACATTTCCATTTTCGTCGCACCATGTTGAACATCCTGCCCTGGGTGATTGTGCTCGAGGAGATTTATCAGGACTTCCCTTTTTTTCTCTTGTTTGTTGTGACGCTTCTTGTAGAACTTGAATGGGGGTAGTGTTATCCAATAAAAAATCTTCATCAGTAAAAATGTTGGGCTGTAGGGGAAAAATTCCAGTGGTTCGAAATCCGGAGACTGCTTTTTCTATTGAGGCAATTCTACTGTATGCTTTATTAAACAGGGCCGCCACGTCATAAACTGTAATTTGACTTAGATGTTTGGACTTCATGTAGGAATCACATTCAGAATGATAGGCTTTTTTAAGAGGCCCAAAAAAGGTTACATCTAGCGGCTGCATCCTATGCGAGGAATGTGGAGGAAGGGATAGAATGGTGATATTATTATCTGCAAAAGTTATATGCTGCCAAGTTAGCATGACTGCAATGGTTGTCCAATATTAGTAAAATGGGCTTATCTTTTTGAGCATTAGTGTAATGAGCAAAATGCTTTAACTAAAGATAAAACATTTCGTCATTTGTCCAGCCGCTAGGTGTAACATGGTATAGAGCTCCAGGTGGTCCGTCCTTTTCGAGAAGAAGTGAATGGCGCTTCCTAGAAAAAATAAAAAAGGTGGTATGTAATTTCCCGATGCGCTCATTGCACAGATCACTGTAATATTTTTCCACGTTCTGCACTTGTTGCCGCGCCAACTCTCTTCTGGCCCTTTCGAGCTATAACCTTAGTAGGGTTGTGTACAATAGAGATACCTGTTTCATGCATATTGTAAACATTAGTTGGATCAAATTCATGTTTTGACAACACCGTTTCTAGGTTTCGAAAAAATATAGATACTTCCTCTTTATTAAAACCTCTTATTCTATTTAAACTTGTTGCTTCCGCCTTTCTTAAACTTATTTCACTGTTTCTTTTCAAAAACCCTTCCATCCAATCTTTTCCAGCTAATCGTCTTTCCTTATTAAAAGGGTGATTTATTTTTAAACCTTCTGCACTTTCAAATGCCAAACGACGTAGTTGCCATCCAGACAGGCCATAAAACATGTTGGATAGTTTTATTAAATGCGCAACTAGATTTTCTTCTTGTTCCTTCGTAAACACAGAATTACGTCTCATTTTTGCATGTATATCTAGCCATCTAAACAGGCTGTTTCCCTTTAATCTTTTCTGAAAAGTCGGGTAAGGTATTCCACATTGTTTAGCCGCTTTTCGGCGATAGGATTCCGTTATTTGTAAATCTTCTAAAGTCCAAGAACCCTTGGAAGTTTGTCTTTCTCGTTTTCTTGGCATCTGTAATAAAAAAAATGGCTTTGCAGATAATCGGGTAATGGGAGCCACTTATCGGTTAATGGCTCCAATTACCCGTTTTGTTTACAAAATTTTAACCCATTCAAAAAATTACCAAAACCTTATTATAAAGAAACCCAACCGCATGCAGTTATTCTTTAAACTGTTAGGTTTAATTTGCAATAAAAAGTTTTTAAAAAAAATATTGGGACTAACTTACCGTGCACTTTGTACCACGCGTGTATTATAACAATTATTTGAAAAAGTCGACCATGCTCAAACAAGATTAAAACGACACTGAATAAGCATACGCATCGATGGCGCTGCTTCTCTGCATTGCTTGGAATGTGCCGCAAGTATCGATGGGTATTTAAAGGCGCGTAATTTGAAAAGAACAGGGTGGTTCCCATTGCCCAGTGGCTCTCATTCCCCGCGCTACATATATTAAATGTGGTATATTTTTAAAGCTTTTTATAAGGTTTTTTTTAACGATGAAATAATATACAGTGCTTGTCTAAATTCAGGACCCTTCCTCCTAACTTCTAAATTGTTTGGTATTTTTCATAAAAATTTGACTTAAGTGAGACAACATAGACCAAATTTTAGATACGAAATGACATATATAAAGTCAAACTGACAGCTAGGCGCCATTTTGAAATGAAAAATTAAATGGAAAGGGGGTCTTGTGGCACATTATTTTATAGCTTTTAAAGAGTACTTTATAACCCCCGAATATAGATTCAATACTTTTACCTACTACAAAATGGCGGTACTTTAAAAATTACCTCATTTAGATAGCCGTATTTCCGAATCTAATAAAGTAAGATGCATATAATGTGGCATTTTCTTAAATTTCTTTTAAGGATTTATTTATTGGTAATATTGGTAATACTATACAGGGTAGGACAAAAAGTATAGATTTTTTTAATGACGCACCCTCTATATTAGATCACCATTAAAAAGATATCTAAAAGACCTTTAAGAAACTATTAAATGAGGTATATCTCACTTTATTAGTTTTGAAGATATGGCCCTCCAAATCAGGTATTAAGGTAATTTTTAAAGTACCGCCATTTTTGGGGGTAAAGTTATTCACTTTATATTCTGGGGTTATAAAGAATCGTCAGAAGCTTTAAAATGATTTTTCACAAGACCTTCTTTTCCATTTATATTTCTTTCTAAAATGGCGCTCAGCTGTCATTTTGACATTTGTATCTCTCGTTTCTCGTCTAAAATTTGGTTTATGTTGTCTTACAAAAGTTCTCAAATTTTCATGAAAAATAACCAAAGAATTCAAAAGTTAGGAGGGGGTTGTGACTTAAGACAGGCACTGTAGAACGTGTTTCGTTTTAAAAATATAAAAGTGGGTGTTATTAATTTTAAGTGTGCAAACAACAAAAAGGTTTCTTGTCTAACTGCCTGTTAACATCTTCACGTTTTTATTCGTCGGACAAAGTTAATTGTTATTGAAATGTCGGTTTTTCTAAGCTAAGCACCTTAATTTTATCCACTATTTTTGTTTGCCATGAAAATAGGTTACTTAATTAAATTTAAATTTAACCTTAACCCTGGACGACCAGCAACCTAAATTTTACGCTCTTTGATAAAGGATTCATTAGCAAACTACTCAAGTAAAAATCTATTTATAAATATTTTTGCAAATGAATAACCATTGCTATGTAAGTATATCAATTACGTATTGTCGTTTTCAATAAATTGAGTTTATTTTATCATCAGCATAGAACAGTAATCAACTTAGGATACCAAGTAGGCCGCGGCCGTCACAGCCGCCTTTGCATTTAGCCATTTCTACGAGATCAGTCTTCTGCCGAGCGTCACCTGCAAAGTTACTAACCAAGCAGGAGACCGCTTTTTGTCGTTTATCGTGTATGTGGTCCTTTTACGTCGCAGGATAATACGGTTTGACTAGATTTTTTTCGCCGCAATTACGCTTTGTTCATTTAAGTTTAGTGAGAGTATTTGCATAATTTTAGGTTCGGTAAGTCGAAACTTAAGTACATTCTTTCATATAATCTTAGAGAAATTGCATGCACGATGTTTGAATATTACTAATAAATGCGTTGTTGTGTAAGGTCTTGAATGCCGACATAGGATTTGCATTTATATGTTTAATATTTATTATACAGCATTTTTTTCTATTCATTGATTTTTCTTATAGAAGAATTATTTAATGGTGAATACTACAGTAAATGTTTAAATTACGTATAAAAGTAAAAAAAATACTATTTTAAAACTAATAAACATGAATCATCATAAACGAGGAGCCCCGGTGCAAAACGCAGTTTTTACTAAAACACAATTTTAAAGAGTATTTTAGAATTTTTACTACGCTTTCTTTATTAATGTTAAAAACGTTTTTTAATCGAAATGGACAAAATTACAGTGATGTCTTAAACTTTGTCGCTCCTCTTCTTACTTCTAAGCCGATTTGTATATTTTCATGAAACTTGAAACGCTAATGTTTGACCAAGGTCTGCATTTTTTGGGACGGAGGTAATTTGGGCGCAAAGGTCATTAACAAGATTTTTGACACAGGTAAACTGGGCGCAAACAATTAAGGAGCTTCCTAATCCTATTCTGGTATTCTGGGCGCAATTTAATTTAATGAAAAAATAACTATCACAGTACCTACCTAAATTTGGGTTTAATTAAGGAATTAAAAAAAGGCTTTGCTTACCAGAACTAACCACACTCTGTAATAATAACAGAACTATTGTAATGCAATAGGATTGTCGCCGATTTAGAAGTCACATAGGTTTTATTTTATTACCCGAAGGCAACCCCCTTTTAATTTACCTATAAAATTAAACGACCCTTTGGGTATGCAGGTATGAACGACATTTTCGCACCCAGATTACCGCCGCCTATTTTTTGACATATCAATGATAGCTCCAAATGTCAAGGTGACAGCTGAATGCCATTTGAAATATTTTTTTAATAAAAAAACGGTGTCTGATGATACCTCATTTTAAAGCTCTACTTTATAACCCCAGAATGTAAATTCAGTAGCGTCACATACTACAAAAATGGCGGTACTTTAATAATTACCCAGATACCACCAATTTGTAGAATGTAAAAAAATGTACTGACTTTATAATCTGGGGTTATATAGTACTTGTCAGGAGCTTTACATGATTTGCCACAATTCCCACCCTTTTCATTTAAAAAAAAAATCAAATGGCTCCCCAGCTGTTACATTGACATTAAGAGCTGTCAATATAATATGTCAAAAAATACAGACCATGATCATATATTTCGTTTTTTATAATAAATAAACCGAATGGTTCTGGTTAGTAGGAGGGCGAAGACCTTAAGGACTTCACTGTATATTTATAAGTAAATAAATTTCAATTAAAAATTGTTTCTAGCGTAAATAAAAACCACAATAAAAATTATGAGATACTCTTTAAAATTAGGTTCTATCAAAATACTGCGTTTTGCACTGGAGCTTTTAATATGGTCATACAATAAATTATAAAAATATTAAAATATAGCAAAATTATTTCTTTGTCTTTTTAACCCACATGTTTTAATTAACCTTGGAGAACATTTTAGTTTGGGAACTGTTTAATTATAAATGTTATACACTGTTAGCTACTATACTACTGGAACAATGTCTAATTATACTATAGTTGCATATTAATTAAAAGTTTATGAATCGGCATTAAACGTAAACGTAAACATGCCGTCCTGGAACGAAGTCGAAGGTTAGTATTAGTTTGACAAATTTAGTAATGTCGATAAATACAAATTAGTGTAGACTCACGTATGTTTTGTAATGCAAATTTAGAGGCTGTAGATTTTGTTTCATGTTTCATTTACTACATTTAATATCATATTAAATAATTTTTTACTATCTTTTTATTATTAGGATATGTGTTGGTAAACAAACGATAATTTTTTTTAAAGCCTAGTGTAAAGTATCAGAAAAACATAGTGTGCCCCCTAAAAGGTGCGAAAAATGCTTCCATAACTTTCTGAGGCTAAAATATGACAATCTAATACAAGTTATCTCAGTCAGAAAGTGGGCGACTTTGGAGATATAAAGTGCTATTTTTTATAATTTGTAAAATTTTATTATTAACATAATTGATGTATTTTCGCTATATTTTACTTTGGAAAGTTTTATGAGGTAACATGGGTAATTTAGTTTTAAATAAAAAAACCTATTATTCTGTATTAGTTATTTACTTAAATTTTAAATAATCATCTCAAGAATGTAGCTGGATGGTGTTTTTAACCGACTTCAAAAAGAATAAGGTTATATGTTATATGTTGGACACCTATGGTTTTTTATGTATATACACCGATTACTCCGTTAATTGTGGATCGATTTTAAAAATAATTTTTTATTCGAAAAAGTAAAAATTTCCGCGGTGATCCCTTAAGAAAACTAAGTCATTATCGGGAGAGAGAACCTTTTCATACAACGGTACTAGGCTTTTTTCACTCTGATGTATAGAAAAGCTACCTCTAGTTATTATATGCTCTAATATTATACTATGCTGATTGTTTGAACAATCAAGGTAGTAAATGTAACGTCAAAATATTCTAATTTGCCATGGATTGTTATTTAGCTAATTCATCATTTTAATTTTTTTTTATTGTGTTATTGCGTGTGTTTTATTTTTGAGTCAGGTATTTCCGTTTATACCCAATTTATAACAATTAGAGGCAGCGTTGCCGTTCTATGCAAACAGTTTACGTGAGAGGAAAAGGTTCAAGGTATGTAGTAGTATTTTTTATTATATGGTCACCGATAAAATAATGATAATAATAATAATAATATATATATAATAAAAATAATAGAAATAATGACAATAATAATAAAAATAAATAAATAAAGTAACTAAAAACTTAAAATAAAGAAAAACAAAAAACAGAAACATGAAGTATTAACATTTGGTATTAAAGAAATAAAAGCATGTGTTTGTTTAGTTGTTAACATTTAGTACTTAAACGCACATGTTATTACACGACATCATGTTTTTGATTTTTTTCTATTCATTATTTTTTAATTTTTAGTTTCTTTATTTGATTTGAAGACGGTTAAGTTTTTTTTCTTAAAGTGTTTATTCCCCTTATATTTTTTATGCAGCTTAGGTAATTTAAACGTATTTATTGTTTTTTTAAACAAAAATACCATGAAAGAAATTGGAAATACCTAACTAATCAAATTCAGGATACAGGCAATTTGTTACCGATTATTCACAATCACTGAACTTGTGTAATACAATGACAAATTTTTGTGGACGTCCCTATGGGACCTATGATGCAATATTTTAATTATTTTTAAAACATTGTTATTTAACTTATGGGCGGATAATTGCTTTGCGCTATTTTAACTACGTCCGCATATGCACAATATTCCCTATTATAGCGTAACATAGCATTTTAAAAATATAGCAGATCGACCATAAATCCTATCGGGCCAATTTATGATGTTAACGATGAACGTAATTTTCGGTTTTTCGCAAATGTCCTATTTTTGGTAAAAACGATACTAAACTGACCAAATAATCATATTCCAAAACCATAGATTTGTATGTCCACGCATTATTGAAATTTATCGCATTTAAATATACCGGATCAGCTAAATAACACAACACATAGGCAATGTGAGGAAAAGACAGTTTATCGTGAATACCGGCATGTAAACATTTCGTATTGAATGTGGAATTGAAACTACTTTAAACTTTATTTCTTAAATAAAATACAAAATAATAACATTTCTGTTACGCACTTCCGCGTAACTAAAATAAAATAAAAAAATAATATTCGGTTTTTTAGTTAAAAGAAAAATTTCTGCTTTTTATTGATATTTAAAAAGAAAAAGTCTCTTTATGGAAGAACTATCGTTGTTCTACGGTAAGATATAACTCCCACTGTTTATATCGTACTAAAAAAATAATATCATTCAGCCACTTTGATAAGTGTTTGAGAGGCAGAAGAGGGTCCCGAGGGTTCTGGTAAAAAACCTGAAAGGCAGTTTTTCTTTAACTGTCAAAAAACAAGGATTATTTCGTATATTATTGTCACAGTAGGTAACTATTTTCATTTCTCGTATAAAATAAAATGTGTCGTGTCGCTAGTGATATGAGTATAAGCACATCGTTATACTAAATCCGATTCAACTGATCGGATAAAACTTAGGAACGTGTTCTGATTGGTCAATTTTGAACGACACATTCTAAATCGACAAATTAGAAGAAGTTTCTTAGTTTTATCTGTAGTTTCCGTTCGTTCTCGGTCGTGGTAGGACGTTGGAAGGGAGTCCATGCGGCTCTAACGTGGTATCGTGCATGGAGGATGTAGAAGACGTTCAGGTGCCCCGAGGAAAATAGGAAACTCACAGCTGAATTTGAGAAGGCATCTTTTACTGGAACCAGGACTGTGAGTGAAGATTCCTATACCTCGATGTTTCCTGTTTGGCGTGCTGCACGAGGTGTTTTCCAATGGCAGAAAATAGAGGCGGGCGTCGCGGGGGAGGGGGGTCAGCACTAAAAGAAACCGGTTATGCGCGATACCAGTAGCAGTTACAGGGAAGATGGCCGAAATTTATGCCACTTCATAAGTTCAAGATTAAATAAATAGTGAAAGAATCCGGAATTTCTGGGAGCTACAGAGCTCGACTATCCAGATTTTCCCCGAACGTGCTGGTAACTTGGACCGAAAGCGACCAGAGCCAAGAATAAATAAACTAACCAACCAACTAGTTTTATCTAATCCGTTAAATTGGATATAGTATAACGATGTACTGGATGTCCGGATTTTGTTGCAATTGCAGGGTATCCCGGTTATTATTAGAAATAGAGACTTGCGCTTTTCGCTAACTGTTGCTACTTTATGATAAAACGAAAGATGACACAAAAAGATGTTTTATGGTTTTGACATACAGGGCGAAATTCTTTTATTTTCCATTTTTGGACCCCTCGTATTTTAATTATTTTATAACTTACAACAAAAGTAAAAATTGATGTTAGTATGAATATTTTTACGGTTTTAGTGGTATAATTGGATTTTTTAAAAATTTATATTTTTTGATAAACCAAAATTATAATTTTTCTTTGGAACACCATGTATATTTCTTATTCATTAACTAATAGAAGATGAAACGTTTTCAAAAATATATAACACCTTATAGATATTTTTTAATTCTAGACCCTAAATTGATGTTTTTAATTTTACAATTGAATTTGCATTGCCCATGATATAGACTTTATAACCAAAAAATTAAGTTAGCCCTAACTTTTGAATTTGTTTACATTTTACAGCAAAATCTAGTTTGATTGTTTATTTTCAATTTTGGCCTCGCCCTACATCCCCTTTTAATCCGTGGTTCTGCAAGTTTGTTTGCTTAATAATTTATTAAAAACTAAATATTGTGGATTCGCTCTACTGTGTTTATACTTAAAACAGTGTCAAAAAGTAATATGTAACAATAATTTTTGGAAAAGAATTTGTTTTAAAACAAGATACCAGGAAACCACGTATGAAACTGATACCTTTAAAATAATAGTTTCATAGCAGGTTATCTACCGTTTTGTCTAAAGTTAAATGTTGTTTTTTAATCATGAATACGTCTTAATTATGGACACGTTTTTAAGTATAAAAGCAATATAGCCGATTAAAAATATTTAGTTTTTAATTAATTAATAAGTGATAAAGCTTAAAAATCCCAGGCGTAAATATTTTAAATTCAGGTTTTGCTGTAAAATTGAAATGAATTAAATGAACTTAGTGTTGTTTCTTTGGTTATAAAGTCTACATCATGACCCACTATGCCAAATTTAATTTTAAAATTAAAAACATTAATTCAGGGCTTAAAATTAAAAAAATAACAATAGGGTGGTATATATTTTTGAAAAGCTCTCATGCATTATAATTTAATAAATAAGAAATATACATACATCTTTTTTTATCTTTGGACAATCCACGAAGGCTGAAAGCCTAAATACTAACGTACCGTGGGTGTCTTAAGCGAGGTAGGAGGGAGTTTGTTGACACGGGACTAAAAACTTAAAGATTTGGGGAGAACCCATATAACATTTTTGCCGGCGTTGTACATTTAATTTACTGGCATTGCCAACACTCTTTAATGGCAAGGCATTGGCAAAAAGGTATCAAAAAGACGCGAAAGTGGGCAATTGGCCGTTATTAGGCCACGTGTTGCAGATAAAGTGATGCCATCCGTCATTAATAAGTTATTGGCAAAAAAATGCGTTAAAGATGATGGCATCCATCATTAATAAGTTATTGGCAAAAGATAACAAAAAGACACGAAAGTGGGCAAATGCAGATACTCCCAAGCAGCAAGCTGACGTCTCATTGACGAAAATTGTCGCAAATACTTTTTTCAAAGCTAAAATGATGCGATATTTTATTTGAAAATTAAAATAGGAGAAAACTCCTTACTGCATGCAATTTCCTTGCAATGCAAAGTACCATCTCTCGGAACACTGTCCAACTTGGAGATGCAGATTTTTACACTAGCCGAAGATATTTCTTTCAAAGCTAAGTGAGATCACCTCCTGTAGACCGCTCTCGAATTATTTTTGTCTAATGGGTTTAGACGATAAAAAGCGAAGATATTGCAGAAACGTAGTAGTTTATTGTTCATCACGCCATCTATCGGTATGTCAAAAAAACTATTAAATTATATATAATATTTTTTATTAACACGTCTTTAAAACTTTTAATAAAGTTTTAAACAAAATGTTTACAGCTCCTAACAGTCTACTTGAATATCTTGCCTTCTCGACTAGCCATCACCAATGAATCACAGAACACACACTTATTAGGTAATGAATACATTTAATTATGTCTATTAAAAAACTCTTTTCTTTAAAAAGACCATCATTTTATTTTTATTCGCTCCAAAATACATAATAAACATTTTTTTATGCTATGTTTGAACTTTTTAAAGCTTTTTAGAGAGATTCCTTTGCGAGTCTACCACAAATATTTATACCGCCATATATGCAAGCGGCGCTTTAACCCAGCCTGTCAATGTCTAATGTTTCCGGTGTCTGACTGGACCAACGCGTCACTTTTCTGTCGGAGAAGTTAACCACGATGTTTTTATATGCAACTTTTCAACATTATGCCAAAAATGGAAGGATTACTTAAGGAAGATAAACTTTTTAATAAGGAGCGCTTGATTTTTATATTTGTCCGAAAATATAGTTTATGTTTGTGACGTCACCTTTTTGCCATAATATTTTTTTACCTGACAAAAAAATCAATACTTGCATACCATAAAATAAAATCACTAAAAACAAATAAAAAAATGTGTCTTATCCTTAATAACGATTTAAACGTAAGTTCCTGATAAAAAAATACCCAAAGGTCAGTGACCTCTGTTTACAGGTTTTAAAATTTCCTATAACTGCATTACTAATAACTACGCAGATTAACTATAGATAGTAAAAACTAAACATATGTATACAAAAGTCCAATGGCTAAAAAGCAAAAAAATAACACCAAAACCTCGAAATAAACCTTTCAGTACGATTGTAAACAAAGAATTACGGAAAAAGATTACGCCAAAATATTTAGCGAATATAGGCTTAAATGGGATCGAGCGCTCCTTATTAAAAAGTTTATTTTCCTTGAGGATTACTGCCTTTTCATATTAGCGAAAAACGGAAATACGGGCGACGGACCAATCGGCGTGTCGCTGTAAAGGATAGCGGCTCCTTTGTATAAAATAGTCCGATTGCAGACGCCTTATTTTTTTTGTATTATTTTCAAAGGGTACCGAATTTGCGCTTTTAAAATGTTCTTACTATACTCTTATTTTTAAATATAGAGCAAAATTGTATAAGTTAATGTTGTAGAGAATTAAATTTTATGTTAAAATTTTATGTTGAAGTGGGGTTGAAGCATGAGAGTAAAAAAATTATTTGTGAATTTTTACATTACGCATTACAACCTAAAAAATTGGCATGAGAGAGCAAAATTAAAAAAATAATAATAATTTAAAATATTTTTAAATTCCCTGCCTTAAGCCAAGTATTTTAAAAACCTTTTAATGCATAATAAAATTTATTTCACTACAACATTTGCTTATACAATTTTGTTCTATTTTTAAAAATACAGGTACTTTAATTCTAGTCTTTTTTCATATTTTTAGTTATAACTCGCCCTGTATATTACCAATCGGAGTAAAATTTGGTGTTTATTAGTTTTGGACCATGCGACCAGTTTTCCCAAAAGGTCGTTTAAAATTTCGAAAACGTTTGGTCCATTTGCCTCTTGTAACACCTATCCTGGGACGCACTGTATATCTAAAAAGTTTTCCATATGGTTCAAACTTTATCAGACACACTGTATATTATACATTAAAGTAACTATACGACAGTCTTTTCGTTTAGATACTTATTAGTAAAATTGTTTTATATTATATATAATTAGCCGCCTTTCTAAATTTTAAATGAATTGGAGCCAAAGGCTACAAAATAAATGCAAAGGTGTTAAATAAATACATGTATAATGTAATAATTTTAAGACTGTAATAGTTACAAAATTATAGTGTTTGGAAATTTAGTTTTAAATATATAAATTGTCTTTCTTTATTAACTAGCAGTTTTAATACAACACTCAAAATGTATCATAAATTCATTAGACACATGGTTTTTTAAATCAAGGTATCTGAATATACCTTATATTTCTAGATAATTTAAGAGCATGTAGAGTTTTCCAGTATATTTTCTGTGAAGGGGTTAAATTGTTAATTTGAGAATAAACGATTGAAAGTAGTTGTTATTATATATTTATCAACACAGCTAATAAAAATAGGGTGACACTTTCTAATATGGATTATTCAGATTCTTAAAGCTACACATTTTTTCCTAACAAATTAGTAAATATAACATGAAAAAGAAAAATAAGTTATTTTTAGAATATAACAACAATTAAAATTTAAATTACCTGTAGTACCGGCCCCCTAGACCTTAAGCTACGGTTTCCTAGGACTGTCGGCCAGCGGAAACTGACGCGATTTACGTTCGCCCATATTAAATATACACTTTTAAATAAAACCACATTCAAGTAAAAATTTGATTTGGGCGAACGTAAATCGCGTCGGTTTCGGCCGACCGAAAGTCTTAGGAAACCGTAGCTTTATACCTTTTTTATTTTTTAAAATAATAAAATAAAATCTAGTCATATGGTGTCACACAAATTTAAGTAATAGTAAAGATCCAAATATTTAAGGTAAAAATAACGTTACCTTTTTGTTAAAGTCTATCTTGCTTTATATCATTAAAAAGTGTATAAAAAGGTTTTTTTAACTGTTATAGCCAACTAAGCTTTCTATCGCAAAAATTTAAGTTTATGTCGTAGCTAAAACACTGACTAAGTACTACAGTAAAGATCACCAGATTATACTTTTTCATTGTGAAAATAATTATAAACAACTTTTCCATTTACTTTAATATTTATTCTCCATTTTAATTGAGCTATTGGTGAAAAAAAATTAGTAAGCCGCGAATATTTCGAAAGAAACAAAAATGATTTAAAATAAACTTTAAAAACTTTGTTTAACTATCTCTATAGCTTTTGCTATTTCTGAGATCTCTGTTAGTGCCTGTTATTAATGAAACAGACTTCATTATTAGAACCCTTTTATAACCTTTTAAGGGGGTTCCTTTTCATGAGTCTACCACGAATATTCAAACAGCCATTTGGAAGCGCTTTAAGAGCGTTTTAATGTCAAATGTTTCGGATGTCGGACTGAGCGAACGCGCCAATTTTTTATGCCAGACAAGCTAACCACAGTGTTTTAAATCAAGTTTTGAAACATTGTGCCAAAAATTGTAAGGGTTACAGTCTCGAAAACCGCCTAGTCCGATACCCGAAACATGTGTTTGAGCCTTATGGTTTTATTCCTTTCCATTTTTGGCACAATGTTTAAAAGTTGCATATATGTTAAACATTGTGGTAAACTTGTCCGACAAAAAAGTCTTGCGTTGGCCCAGTCCGACACACGAAACATTTGGCATTAACAGGCTGGGTTAAAACGCTGCTTCGTGGTAGATTCGTAAAAAAACCTTTAAAAGGTTTTAAAAGGGTTCTTATTACGAAGTCCATTTCATTACTGGCCCAGGCACTATGTAGAAAACATCGTAAAAGAACTCACCCTGTATACTTTTACTGTGCGAGCTACATTAACGCGCCTGGACTCTTTCTATGCAATTAATTTGAATACTACACTTTTAATGCCAAATTCCAGGCAGTCATCGGGCAAAGTTACGATAATTGTTGGGAAACGACCGACTCATTGGCTTATCTCCATGTTTGGAGACCGACCGACTAAAGAACGTCTTCAGCTTTCACCAATCCATTCATTGCAGTTCAAGTTAAGGTCGTGTCTACAAAGTAAGCAGTAATTTTTGCAACCAGTATACCTGTTTATCATTATAATGATTTGGCCGAGTTTTTAAGCTGTAACTTTGTTTCACTTTCGTTGATCGATGTTACCTTGCGGTGTTGTTTATGGCTTTAAGGTATACCATAAAAACTTTATTCTTTTATCATATTATAAAATATCTGTAAGGTGTGTTTAAATTGTAAATTGTTTTGCCGCTAAATGATATTCAGAAATTACTTTTGTATATGTATACGAGTTTACGACAATTTTATAAGTTAAAGTACAGATATGTTAATTAAAATACACAAAAATTCTAAAAAAATTAAAACAAAAATATAATATTTATATAAACTTGAAAGTTTGTAAAACAAAATTTTAACTTTACTTTTGGTATTAAGCAAAATAACAAACTTAAAATTCTCTTAAATTCAGAACTTTATGTCAGATTAAAAAAGATTATTATTTGCTCATGTGCGATAAAATGTTTGGAGGCAGTTACTTCTTTTTATTCAAATTTCATTACATAGGGTTACCCCAACTATATTTTTACACGAAATATCTGTGCTTCTGTAGTAGATACAGAAAGAAAGTAAAAATAAAAGTTTTTGCTTGGTTACTCATGTTATTGACAGTAGATATTAATAAACATGGTGATCAAACTTAATTTGGTACTATTGCTAACTTCCTTATTATTGGAGATATAAAAGTCGGTTAAAGTAGTGAAGTTGTGTTTTTTATTTGCCAATTAAAGTGCTGCCAACAGAAAAACAATTGAACATCGGGTTTTCGATTTATTGGAAAAAATTAACATTTTTTAAATGGGAAGAACATATTACCCTTGAAAAGATCTATTAAAAAGCTTTAAAAAAGTCAGCATGTGATGTATCACATTTTTACTAGTTTTGGAAATACAGCCATCCAAATCTAAAAAATAGTAGATATGTGCAGGCAAATGGTTATTTAGGCAATGGCTTCTGCCTAGGCAAATGCCTTCTGCCTGGGCAATTGTTGTATTTTCATTTTTAAATGCTATTTGCCTAGTCAAATGAAAATAGAAATATTTGCATAACCAGACGGTAATGCAAAACTGTCACATGGGGAGGGCATAGTCAGTTCTGGTTAGTTAAATCTTTTAATTTTCTTAAGAAAGCAAATTAAAAAAGATCTAACTAACCAAAACTAACTATGACCGCCCGTTTTTATGGCCGTCTATAGCACTTCGAACAAATCAAATTACACGTGCTTTTGCTTTTTACTGTAGTCTGCAAAACAGACTGTACGCCTAACATGTTATCAAATATACAGTGCATCCTAGGTTAGGTGTGTTACAAGAGGACAAATGGACCAAAAATTTTGGTATCTTTAAACGCCCTTTTGGGAAAACTGGTCGCATGGTCCAAAACTAATAAAAACGAAATTTTACTCCGATTGGTAATATGCAGGGCGAGTTATAACTAAAGATATAAAAAATGACGAAGAGTTAAGTACCTCTTTAAAAAAATAGGACAAAATTGTATAAGGAAATGTTGTAGAGATTTGAATTTTATGTAAAAATGTAAGGTGAAAAACAGTTTTTAAAATACTTGTCCTAAGGCAGCAAATATTAAAAAAATATTTAAAATTATTAAATTTTCTTTTAAATTTTTCTCTTTTGACCATTATTTAAATTGTAATGCGTAATGTAAAAATTGACAATTACAATTTTTTACTCTACTTTTAAAATTTTGACATAAGATTCAAATCTTCAAACATTTACTTATCCAATTTTGTTCTATTTTTAAAAATAAAATTAATTAATTTCTAAAAATTTTTCAAACTTTTAGTTATAGCTCGCCCTGTATAATACCAATTGGAGTAAAACTTTGTATTTATTAGTTTTGGACCATGCGACCAGTTTTCACAAAATTTCTCGTTTTAAAATTAAAAAATGTTTGATCCGTTTGTCCTCTTGTAACATCTATCCTGGGACACACTGTATTATAGTCATTTACCTAACAAGGACCACGCCAAATACATTTACCTAGTCAAATAGCTTTTACATAAAAATAATTTTTATGAGGTCATTTGCCCCGGAAGAAGGCATTCGCCTAGGCAGAAGCCATTTGCCTAAAATAACCATTTGCCTGAGCCAGATATACTGTCCATTTTATCTACGACACTAAACTTAGTGTTTATAGTTTAGAGCTGTAGACATAATAAAAATTAAACATAATTTTCATATTTGGATCGCCATATTTCCAAAACTATAAGAGATATCTATACGCATTAAATAAGGTATTTTATTAAATCTATTTAAACTATGTATTAATTGGTAATGTGTCTATAATAGTGGCAACTATATGTATACTGCCCTTATAAGGAAATGTGGTGGTAAGATATCCTGTTATTATCTTAAAAATCAGCAATAATTGACATAATGTGTATTATATATTTCTGCCCTAAAATAAAATAATAAGTCAAAATGTGGCAAAATATAAAGGGCGTCTCATAAAAAAAAAACAAAACTCGCTTTCCAATGAAATCTTTGTTTTTAAGACACCTTGTATATTTACTAATACAGTCAATAACATAAGTGTTTCCAGAAAAAAACAATTTGTGTACACTGATTCCTACTAATTTCCTAAATTTTTTAAATGGATCTCTTAATGAATCAAGAACAAAAAACCTGAGCTGTTTATACTATGTAATAAAATAAATTAACGCAATTTATTAGTATTTGCTAGACTTTAACAAACATATTTTCTTAATATTACTACATTTCTCTAAAATATTTAGTTATTACCTAAAATCGTCTTTGGTTAGTATATCTAGCTTACAACTGTAAGGATAGTTCCATTAAAAGAAACATACTCTACTATTCTTTGTACAATCGACTTGAGAAACAAATCCGAGTGTCACAGTTCTTTGCTTTATAATTACATTCCACTAGGTAGTATGTTTCCACTTGATTGGGTATCTTATTTTGCAGGTAATAAAAGCTTTTATAATGTGACAGCCTTATTTTACAAGGCAATGTAGAATATCTAAATAATTTTTAAATTAAAAAGTTATCATTTAATTAAAAAAGGTTTAACACAAGTGATGCATTGCCATGGGAAAGTTTAGATGGGGATAACTACAGGTTATGTGATGCTTGGTTTAAAAGGATTAAATTATTATTGATATAATTAAAAAAAAAAACTTAAGTATGTATATTAAAAAGTAAATATTTTTGTTCATGAGAGTTTAAACCATGTATCAATTTTAAGAAAATTTTCAGACTTATATATTATACTGGCAATTTCTCTTTTTCCAATACACAAAATAAATATTTAGGGCAGTACTGCATGTTTTCCAAAGGTAATTTTCCTATACACCATTTAAGAAAAAGAAATGAAATTTGGTATATCGATATTTAATATAAATGTGAATTGGTAACTTTATACACTTGTTTTACTTTTGGTTTAACCAGAAATTACTGCGATTTTAAATTGCTAACGTTATTTAATATTATTTGGAGTATATTATATAGTGTCTCCGAAATTGGTAGGGAATATATTGGGATATTAAAAACTATACAAGATAGAAAGATGGTGGGGAAAGTTGTAGGCCAGCTAACCACAAATTTTACGCCGTTTAACAGCTGTATATTCTTTGGTTTTTGAGGCATTTTAAAACAAAAACTAAAAATATTCTGTTTTTTTTTAATTGTTTTTAGCATCCGTTAAAACATTATTGGGATAACTTTTTAAGAGTTATGCATTCCTGAATTTATATTTTAACTTTAACGTTTCGGTTTTGACATACCATCTTCAACTTTAATTTTTCTTATGACGGCCATTTTTTTTCAGAATATTTAAAATGAGATATACCACTTACATATTTTTTATTTATTTATTATTCATAACTTTACCTAATAACAGACAAAAACCAGTTTTATCGTCTTTAAAAAGACACGAGCACAACTACTGGAAAACGATATTAAGTATAAAATAGGTAATAAAATAATCTTAGCAAGACTAAAGGCTACAACACAAAGTATTTACCTTTTTTTTCATGCACTTTTGCCACGTTACAGAAATTAAAGCATTTTTTTTTTCTGCTAAATTTAGTTTGTAATCTATTTTCTTATTATTATCGGTTATATCGTATAAAAAAAAATAATAATAAAACAAAGTGTAACTCTTAAAATCATGCAAGAAATGTAAGATTTTTTGCAAAATACTCCTTAATGTATTTAGATTTTTAGTTCCTTTTAAATATTCTTTGTTTGCTTTTCTTAAAACTTTTTATGCAAGTAGTAGTTATAAGCGTAAAAACATTGGTTTTATAATTATTATAGATAATTTAGATTTGGGCTGTGGTAATAAATTGGTTTTTGTATAATAGTTTGTTAAGTTATAGAAACTAAAACGAAAAAAAAGGCACATTCACTTATTTCTTATAGAAAGTTTGCAGCTTGGTATTAATAGGGGTGGCCATAATTTACGTAAGGTTTTTTTATTTTTTTGACCCCTTTCTTACCCTCTGGTAAGATTCAGTAAGATTCAATCCTCCGCCATCCCGCAATCTCGCGTAAGATTTTTTGAACAATACCAATTTCTTAAAGCGACTTTGGGTTGGTCGAAAAAAACAAAACGAAACATTAGTCTTATCTAGTTTTACTCGGTATTTTATTTTCCCTCAGAAACGCAATAAACCTTTTTATAAACTATAAGTAAGTACATTATTTTGGCATACTCTATCAATTACGAAATGACATTTTCGGCCATCCTGTTTATAATTTAATCTCCTTTTTCTATATTTGCAATTTTATTTAACAGAAAGATGTGACCATCATATTGGTACTGAATCTCCTATTATGGGCTTTTCAATGTCATGTGACCGGGCATATACAAAGAAATAATACGTATAAACATACACAGAAGTTTAAGTTTCAGTCTCTTAAATGTTTTGAGTCACGGGAGATATTTAAGCTTCTCAAGGTACTATTTGTGCATTTTTATTAAAACAGTGTTACAACAGATGGTCAGATAGAAAATTGTATATTAGGAATAAATAAAACATTAATATTTAATAAATTTAGTCAAGTTACTGCTAAATAAAATTTTTACTGATGTAAGTAATACTGCCAGAATAAATCGAAATCTGAAAAAAAAATTAAGGACACTTTGAATCTTAAATATAATAAGTTTCCGGATCTATGTTTATATAAACTTTTTTATAGAATCTGAATATTAGGTCATATTTCTTCTTCCTAATATTTTTTACTACAATTTAAAACTCCCCGTATATTTAAGAACAATATAAAAGATTAATGAGTCATTATTAAAATATGGGTGGGTGGGTGGGTCGATTTCAAATGTTTTGTTCAAAATTGCCCAATCAGAACATTTTCCTAAGTTTCATCGGATCGGATCGGTAGAATCGGAATCGGTACTCTATGATGAAAGAAAGGTAATAAAAAAATAATAATCTTATACAGAATGTCTACTTAAGTTGGCCTTATATGGAAAACTATTTTTTTCTATTAATTTTACGAAAAAAAAAATCTTTATAAAAAGTTCTGCATGGTCTAAAAACTAAAATGCAATTATCAGATATTATTTTTTTGCAGTGGTATACAAGGTATCTTAAAAATATTAATTTTGCTCAAGAGAAGAGTACATAAATGTACCACGATTGTGGTCTATTTTCCATCAATTTTGATGATTTTGACTTCAAAATGACCTCGATTATGACCTGATGAGATCCAACCGATCCCAGATTTGGATTCAGCGACCCCAAAAACATATACAAGAGTTTAGTTTTTCGAACCTACAACTTTTTTGTGGGGCTGTGATTGACCTTGACCATGACCTGATGAGGTTAAACCTACCTTAGATTTAAATTCAGCGACCCAAAAACATAAAAATACTTTGGTCCGTGTTCGGAGCAACAACTTTTTTCTTTTTGTGGGGCTGTACTATTTATTTTGTAAATGTGATTTTGGTCACTATTTGTTAACATTATTATTTGTGTATATACTTAAGAGCTAATGTTAATATTATTTTTGTATAATTTCGGTCATTGAATTCTACTTGATTCTACATTTTTTTATCATTAAAAAATGTAAAAACCCTCCAACAGCTGATAGCACTGTTATTGCAAGTTTCAAATAAAAACTATGTGTCAAAACATAATCGCAATCTTTCATATTAATTTATCTGTAGTTTGATGAGAAAAGGAGATATTTTACAGCTACAATTTGAAAACTGCACAGCAAAAGTAGCTGTGTGTTATTTCTGTTCATAAGTTTTTCCAAGTTTTAAGAACATTGACGCCAGACTTTTTGTTTCCAGATTTTTAAGCTTATGAAAAAAATGCAAATAAATGAAATAAATTATTTTTTATGAGTTGTCAAGTTGTTAAATGCGGTTTGTCAAAGTCAACAACTTTTAGTTTAGAATTCTAAAAAATGTGACAGTTACCCAAACATAAAGGTTTTACCAACCAGGGTTTTACATTTTATTTGCAAGCGATGATATCTGCCTTGAGCACGTAATATACTAGATTCAGAATTAAGATTGGTCATAACGACAAAGTATGCTGTATATCACTACAATCACAGAATTCAAGTTTAAATTATTTCTTCTTAAAACTGTATTGCATGTACATGCAAGAACTATAAATTGTACCCTCACGTAGTCATTTTTTTATGTTTACAGAAATTCACGAAAGACTGTTTATTTCTGCAAATGTTATATAAACAAACACTAAATAGTAAAATAAAACACCCAAAGTTTGGACAAATAAATAACAATTAATATAGAGAGTATACTTAAGTTTGCACCATGTGAAAAAAGGTATTTCTTAAAAAGTTTTGCATGGTCTAGAACTTAAAATTCAATCATCAAATAGGTATAATTTTTTTAGTAGTATAATACAAAAGTAGAAAAATAGAAATTTTGCTTTGAAGTAATGGACCGTTATTTATGACAATATTAAAGAATATTATACGGAAAAAATGTTTAGAATTTAAAGAACTTTCAAATATGCAAACTTGTTTATTAAAAAAATCTTGTTTTTAATGAGTTAATGTAAAAATTTAGGAATTACATTAGTGCACACTTATTTTAAAATGTAATTTGTAAAGGAAGCTTAAGAGCCGTCAAAACAGCGAAACATCGCAGGACCATTTATACATTTAAGGTTCACTTAAGAGAGACATCTCTATCAGAACCTACTTATAGAATAGGTCCTATTTAGCTTTTAGAAAAAATGTTTGCAACAAGGGCTTTTGAACAAAATCTTCTGATATGGGTTAATTATATTTTTATTCGTTTGTAACATAGTGGGATATTCCCGCAGTCAGAAAGAATGCACTAAATGGCTGCTGCAGCCAAATATTGCATGTACAATATTATATTATATTATTATTAAAAATAAATAATTAGGTGCTTTACATCTAGGGTTGGTACGGCATTAATCCCATATAGGGTGGTGCGAGTTTAGGTCACACAAGACAGTTAGCTATTTGGTATGTAACTATACCGTTCTAACTTATGTATGTACAGGATGTACAAGGATACCAACCAATTTTCACAACATGTCCTTTAAAAATTTAAAAATGTTTGGTCCATTGGTCCTCTTGTAACACTGATCCTGGGACAAAATGTTTATGTTCACTATATAAAAGTTTGATATTTTGACCATTATGTATTTTAATAGATATAGTCAATTTTAAAATACATCGTTTTGGATGCAGTCAGCAACATCATGAATAGCCATCGCCTTTGTCTTATGACATTGTACGAATTGATAAAAAATATTATTAGATTTTTAGAGTTTTATACAAAAGTATAACATCACGTTTATATTTTGTTATTATGGCCATTGGATTTGCTCTATTAGAGTTAACAGAGATATTACATATAATAATTATCAATAATAGCAGTGTTTATAAAATCCTCTTTATATTTTTAGGATGTTGCTACTTGTTCTAGGGTATTGTCTTAAAGCAGTGGCGACGCTAGCTTTTTGGTTTAGGGGGGCCACTGGTATGTTGTTTTCTGTCCCGCAATAATTTTCAGGAGCAAATAAAAAGGTTCTTATCTGTAAAATTCTAAATATTCAACTTTAATATTCTTTTGTCTCCTGCCACTTCTTACTTCTAGTACATATTTCTTTTCTTCTTATGTTTCGCCTTACGGGGGTGGCAGCCATTTTTAGGGGGACCTCTAGCCATCCCTGGCTCTCCCTTGCGCCGCCACTGTCTTTTATGGCAGGAAATCCCATGTAAATTTTAAGGGGGTTAATTATTGGCTCCCATGTACATTTTACAAAACAAATGAAAGATAACTTTTCGAAGAAACCAATATTACAGACCCAAGACAACCAAGTTTCCAAAAATTTTAAAAAGCGAATCTTGAATTAAATGTAATTTCAAAATAACCAAATTTTCCGTTTAAGTAAAACCAAAATTTTAATTGGATTTTCTGACCTTTTTTTGCCAGTTCTAATGATTGCAGATCGCCTTTAAATTGTAGGTATTAAAAATTATTTATTAATACTAAATAGAAAAAATTGCTTTTTAATGTTTCAATAATTATTAGAGCATTACTCTACAATTGTTTCGCCTTTCTAGGGCTTCATCAAGAGTATTCGAAGTACTCTTGATGAAGCCCTAGAAAGGCGAAACAATTGTAGAGTAATGCTCTAATAATTATTGAAACATTAAAAAGCAATTTTTTCTATTTAGTATTAATATTTAAAAAATGTTTCACAAGAAACCAACTGCGGATACAATTCATTGTAAAAATTATTTGATAAAGACAGGTACCTAATTTTAAAAAATAACCTAATTACGGTATATTTAAACTTGAATACGGGGTGGCGTGTGTATATCTTAAGGGCTACGCTACAGTTCTGCAATGTATGCGGTATGACGGCGGCATTTTCTATTAACTTACGATCGCCGGAATTTTATTGGAAATGCGATCGGCTGACGGTGACTAGACTGATTTGCAGATGTCAGATGCAATTTATGATTGCAGAAACGATATTCCCACAGTCAGTAAAGAAGGTACGATGAATGGGCAGATTCACAGGCGACAAAGCCTGTGTCAGAGATGATGGTAGATAGTAAAGACTTCTTAGATATTCGGTTGCTACCTTTAAAGTGTCAGAGGTGTCTAATTTGATTCAATTATAAAACTTTCCAGAAAAACTGCAGGGAGTTGCATTAAGTCAATCTTTAAATTCCTCTTACAAGTAAAATGTATGCTTTTAACTTTTAATTATTTAGGGATTCTATAATAATTTTTATTTTTAAGTAGCCGACCCGTGCCCACTTCGTTGGGTGTTAATATCTAAACTTTTGTTCAATCCTATGACACTTCTGAATACTGTAGCTTTATTATTGTGGAAGAATTATCATGATCGCTTTAGTATTTCCGAAAATTAGCCCTAATAAACAAATAAACAAAGTTACAAAGTTTACCCTTTTATAATATTGGTATAGATTTATTTATAAGGTTTTAACTTGATATTATTTTTATTTGAATATGGTACTGTTCTTGTAATGTAATTTTTTGAAAAAAAAAATCTACTTTATTACGTATCCTTGGGATAATTAAAACACATAGGGAAATTTTTCTTTTAAAAAATATCTAAATAGTTTTTTTACATTTATTAATCTGTAACAATAATAGCAAAATAAATAACATAAACATTCAATCTTGAGAAATATTAAAGCTGTAATTTTAACAATAATGCATTTTTGAAACTATGTTTAAAATTAAAGACCACACTGGCATACGATAAAAGTTTTTTTTTATAAAATCATATTTTTGAAAAATGTTATCTCTTGAGTTGATGCATATTTTAGTACTGAAATAAATGGAAATAATAATAAGATTTATGTATAAAAAGAGCCTTAAAAATATCATACAATGGAAAAAATCATATGTTACTTGAAAGAACGATGAGAGTCCAATTATTTAATGATTAACACTTGCAAATTTTGCAAAATGATTTCATAGTTTTTAATTGCAAGTGGTAGCGTTAAGGTTATTTTTGCATTGTATAGAGAAAAAACACCTAAATGCTATGGAAAAATAGTGGATGTTGCCAAAAACTAAATGTACATAGGAAATTTAAAAAGTTTTTTATGAAATATATTATCGTTATTATCAATAAGACCTGTTAATATTAGTTTAACCGTTACTTTTTCGTGCCTTAAAAACAATACGAAATTAACCTTTTAACGTTTTTCCCACACAAAATAGGTACCTAAGATGTATTTTTAACAATAACCTTCTTTAGGCAACTCTAATTTACAAAAATTGTTTTAAATAGAATTGTAACACATTTAATTACAAAATATATTTTTCCAATAGTACTTAAAATGACTTTGGTACAGTTTATTATTTAATGTAAAAACACTCTCCTAATTTTTAATAAATATTTATCGTTTTTCTCGTGTGGTCTACAATTTTTTTTCATAAAGTTCTTTACCGAAATTAGAAAACATCTTGCATAGAATATTCTTGTACTATCTGACGGTACAGTTAGATAGTTATGTGTTGCCAATTAAATTTTGGTTTGGTGGAAGAGGCGTTAAATATTCAATTCGAAGTAAGTAACTGTATTTCTGCGATATCCAAAGTTGGTGTGTGCGCCTACCAGTTAAATTCTAAAAGTAGCAACTGACGTCAGCCAAGCTAACTTGTATTGTAGGTAGAACTTCTGTCCATCTGGTAAGGTGTTGTAAAAGGTGATTAATAATGCAGATATACAGGACGAGACAAGCCGTATTTCTTTGTATTAAAATTTGTCAAGTTTTATGTTTTAAGTTCATAATACGCTCTGGCGGTCAATGATTTAGGAAAAAGGTACTTTTGCTAATATACTAGCAGTAAAAGGTATTACTTAAAAATAATTCGTAGCGTCCATTTAAAAAAGCAACAACTTGCTTTATGTGTCATATTGATACAATATTTTTATTTGCAACTAAATTAAAGAGGTATACAGGGTTATTCTTAACCTCTATACGCATAACATTGAAAAGAATGCCAAGGATAAACAATAACTGATAACAAAAAGGTTAGTATAATATTTTTAGTTGGGGGTTCCCCATTATTTTAAATAAAAAGAAGAACCTACGTTGAGGACAAATAATGAGTAATCATGAAAAACAAGGTAATTAGCTACCTATATTTTTATGTCATAAATATTTTAGTATAACAACTTATAACAGAGTACTAATAGACCAAAAATCATCACAACTTGTTTATTGGTTTATTTTATTTTTTATAAACGAACAAAAATCAGCTGATGATTCTGTTTTTTATTAGTAGTTACTATTTGTTCTCAGAATTTACATTCCATTTGTTATGTAAAATAATTGAATATCCCCCTAACTAAACTTTTTTTTCAATATTAGTCATAGTTAGTTCATAAAAGTTATTTCCTAAGTTTATGCGTATAGGTATTAAATTATGTGACTGTAATTAGTAACTTTATTATTAGTCAAACACAAAATTGTTTAAATTGGCAAACAGTATCAGATTAAAATAGTAAAGAGTAAAATAGCACCATGTATATTTTACAACCATTTGAAAGATCAATCAAAGAGCTGTCCACATGTAGTATACCCAATTTTAAATATGATCGTCCTCAGAACTTTGAAAGTTAACTAGATTTTTTAAATAAAATTTCTTGTATATTGTATAACTATAAAAATATATTTAAGAGCTTCAAGAAAATACCATTTTTATTATGTCAATCTCTTTGAGCTTTTTTAAATATGTCCATCCAAGTCCTATATTATTTTAATTTTTAATTATATTTAAATTTCCAAGCTATTATTTTATTTTATTCTCCTAAATATTATTAAATTAAGATGTACATTTTTTTCAAAACTATAAACTAAACTAACTACTAAAACTAACTAAACTAAAACTATAAAAATGGTGTTTTTTAAAGTTATTTAAAATGCTACTTAGTGGCGACAAGTTTTATATCATACAAATTGTGTTATATATTGCCAGTTTTAAATAAAAAGTTTATTTTATTTTTATTTTTTCAGCGTAATGAAAGCTCGATTTTTTCCTTCTAATTTGTTTTTTACATTTTAGCTATTGCTGGACAGATTTCTTAGTGTTCATCACGTCCAAAGCATCATTGTTGCTAGGTCGGTTGCCGGTTTTGACAATTTTTTTGTCAAATTACAGAAGTAAAAGTTAACTAATCAATATCATAATCGAGGACTTCAAAAGCCCCAGGCCACTAACTTCGAATTTTCATTTCTTTCATTTGATACACGTCAGTGTTGATTTCAGAAATATTTTTTTCGGGAGGGCAGAGTTTAAATCCCCGGAGAAATCCAGAAGTTAGGAAAAAATATCCATACCACTGAGTTACCCTTAGAAAGCCTTTTTATTAGATAATCATATTGTAAAAGTGCATTTAAAATAACTAGTCCGCAAAATCTTGGGTGTTACACCAAGTTGGATTTAAAATGACGGCATACAGCTAACCATGAATTGTCATTCAATCTAAACGTGTGTCTAATATCTCTGTTGTTTGACGATATATGACAAAAAGTTTTTTTTCAAAAGTTAAAGGGTTTTTAAACGTGCATATACCAATAATATTTTGATATATACAGAGTGTACCAAAAAAGCTATGGCCAAGAACTTAGTTCTGGTAAGTTATTTTTATTGTAACCACCACTTTTGTTTACAGAATCAGATAAAAATAAAGATTTGGCATTTTATATTAAATATAAATACATTAAATATTAATTATTGGCAATGTTATAAGAAATACCCTGCATAGGATCTAGCAAATTGTCGTAAATAAATTTATTTTGTGGTCTTTGGTGTGTTAAAACAACTAGCTAAGTATTATTTAGAACTAATTTATTACCGTTTTTACCTAATTTTTGGGCAGTCGAAAAATTTCCACCCAAGCTATACATACATTGCAAGTTAAACAAACTTTTGGAAAAAAGCAAATAAAAGTAAACAATAAATTAGTTGGTTGAGATATTAATTTTTATTTTCTTTTGCAGTGTTCGAATCGTAGATTTCCGGGTCGACCACTTATTCTCTAGACAGTTAAATTAATGCAATTGCAAGGACAAATGGATGGACTATTATTTCTGATGGCAGATTAAATATTTTATATTTAAAATTAAGGTAAGTTACCTGTTTATTTTAAATTATTTTTATATCAAGTTGCTGGTATCTTTCGTTTGTTCGTTGTTCGTTGATATTTTTGCTCTAGGAATAATAACCGTATTCTCGTATTATATTAATTATGTACTGTTGGAAAAAAACTAACCTACTTTTGAAAGTATGTTTTAAAGAGGAATTTACTCCACTAAACCTTTAACTATTGTGAGCAGATTTGGTTTTCACTAAGCTCATATAGTCTAAGATTCAAATAGAAAGTCACCTGCACCCACCAAGTAGGTAAAACGCGTTTTGTATTAACTATTACATATATTTTAAAAATTTATTGACATTTGGCTGGTTAGCCATTTAGCCAAAATATAGTATTTAAACAAAGGTATCGCCATAGGTTTGCACAAAAATTATGGTCATTGCTATAATTAATTTAAAAAATTATTATTTTTGAGTCACCCTATATGTTGTAAATTTTATTTTATTATTCTACCTAACAGCACTACTATGATAATACTTTTTTAAATTTAATAAGGAAAGCTGTGTAAAATTTTTAAATTTTTAGCTTTAAAAGTGTTTTGTTACCTTTTGTATTATTTAAAAATATACAGTTCATTTCTTTAATGTCCCCCTGCCCTTTTATCTTTTGAACCGATCAATTTAAAAGAGTAAAACTTTAGGATATAAAAGTTGATGCATAAATACTATATCTCAGTGTAAAATTGACATATGAAAACAGGGTGACTGCTGGGAGCCATTTTGGACAAAAAAATTAAAGGAGGGGTACTGTGACAAAATGTAACATATTAATTTAAAGCTCTTAAAGAGTACTTTGTAGTACTAGAAAAGAAAGATAATAACTTAACCTAATACAAAATGACGGTACTTTAAAAATTACCTATACCTGATTTGGATGACCGTATTTCCAGAAACTAATAAAGTTAGATGTACTATTTTTTTAAAGCTCTTTTAAAGATTTTCTTAATGGTTGTATAATATACAAATACCCTGTATTTTATCACCAGTATCACCTTTAAAAGAGCTTTAAGAAAATATCATATTAGGTACATCTAACCTTATTACTTTCGGAAATATTGCTATCCAAATCAGGTATTTATATATTTTTTTAAATGTATTGACTTTATATTCAGGTTATAAAGTACTCATCATGAGCTTTAAAGTGATGTGCCACAAGACCCCCTTTTCATTTAACTCTTTTTCCAAGATAGCGTACAGCCGCCATCTTAAAATTTTCATTTGTCAATTTCACTTTAAAATGTAGTATTTTATGCATTAATTTTGATATTCCAAAGTTTTATTTTTTAAATTGATCCGTTTAAAAAATAAAAGGGGGTGGAGACATAAAAGAAAGGCACTGTATATTTTGGTAGCATGTATTTAAAAAATAGGGGCTGCAATATATAAGGTGTGTCAAAAATGTTAAGGTATTTTTTTAATTAAAAATAGCCTTAACAATATTTTTAGACCTCCCTATGGTGAATTTATTGTTTTTTACCGATTAACAAAAACTTTGGTCTAAAAAAATAGAGTAATGTACTTACATAATATCTCTTCAAACCAGAGGTTGCTTGTATTAAATCTTAATATATCATGTAAGTTTACACGGTACAATTGAAAATGCTGTAAATCTCATTTGTTCATTCTGTTAACAATCATTAGTTTACTACCTTGTTTTGCACTATAAGTTATTATATGTTATTAAAAATTTCCCCTTTCGTATTTAAATTTCTAATCTTTATTGTATATAAAAAATTTTACCAACTTTTTCTTACTATAACTCATTGTTTATTCTAAGAAAAAAAAATCGTTTGCGCGTATGGGTTACGAATTAATACGTACTTACACCGTCACCAAAATTTCATGAAAATATTTAAAGCTGTTTTTGACAAATCGTACCGTTTAAAAATTCACCATGTATTTAAACAAAATATTATTTGCCTATTCTCCAGAATAAATATATTTAATAAATATTTTAAGAAACCTAAACTTTTTATATATTATAAAGAGCTATTCTGTTCTTGCAATCACATAATAAAAATAGAATAACCTTAAAATAAATAAATTATTAATGAATTATAATAAATATTTTTATTTGGGTTATATAAAAAATTAAAAACTTACAGAAAATGTTGCAACCCCTATATATACATAGGTTCAAGGGCTTCCGGTCAAAATTATTTTATAATAATCTAATCATAAAATAAGTTCCTAACGAGGTTGCCAGACTAAACTGATCCCTTGGAGGCGCTTCAAAAATGTGAAAAACTCTTTATTTAAAAATGTGAAAAACTGTTTACTAAATTGACTTTGACATTACTTTTGTTAAATTAAATGGCTGGTAAAAGATACACCTTTAGGTATTATAACCAGTTAAAAATAAAAATAGTAAATGAAAGTGTTTAGCCAAATAAACTTTTTTAGTTCATTTGTTTTTCTGAAAATATAAATTTAAACAAAATATAATATGGCTTTTCTCCAAAATAATAGTTATTTATTAGATAAGTGAGTTATATTACATATAAGTCACGCAAGAAAAGTTTAAATTTGGAAAAATTCAAATATTATTTTTAAATTTATATTCCCAGAAAACAAATCAACTATAAAAACTCACTCTGTATAATAAATACAAGACTACCTAATAAAAATACTTATTTTAATTTAAACAATTACCCACGTTGGTATTACGTTAACCGATATAAATTCTTTAGCAAAATATATATTGTTCTCATCTCAAAGCTAATAAATTTACTATGACTAGCAGTTTAGAGTCGGTTTTAATTTGCCTTATAGCCAAGCGCTCTACTTTCGTTTTAATCTTGGGTTAAAATTGGTATACGTCTTACAATAGTAATTGCATAGTAGATAATAAGGTTTATTTTCATGGGATGTAATGGATGGTAAGCTTTCGTAAATGCAAAATGAAGCAATTTTACATTAGGTATTAAATATAAAAAACTTCTATATACTAAAAATAAATTATATTAATAAGCTATTAGTGCCCTGCATAAATAATAAACATGCTTTCAATGCAACCATTTTGATTTGTTATTGATAAGGGGGTATTCTGGTGTAGAGGCATGACGTGATTTTTAAAGTGCTGTAATAGAAGGAAACCAATATTTTTACTTTTAATTTTTTATGAATTATTTATGAACATCACAAAAATACAGAGAAACTAAAAAAGTTGAAAATTAAAAAAAATGCAACTGATGAAGTTGGGGATTTTAAAGTATTGGCATGTGACCATGCCCTCGATTCCAACCTCTGTTAGCAATCTGACAAAAAAAAAACAAAAAAGATTATTATTCTAAAGTAATGTCGTCATGTCCGGAACTACGAAAAATTTAATGAAATTTCACATTTATTTTACGAAATAGCGGCAGTATGAAAAAAACTGTACTACGTTTTTTGACTTAATCGATTTTTAAAAAATAGTAAAAAAATTCTGGGAATGCAGATAGTTAATTTCAAGTAAATCGGTCAAGTAGAGCTGGGAAATCGTTGGCACCATCTTAAAAAAATAGTTTTAAGAAAAGCGCGTTTAAAGTTTCTTGTTTTTCGCAGTCTAACTCATGATATCTTAGACTTACATTTATTTATTCATTTTTGCTGTATACAATGGATCTTTCTCGACTTCTAAAAACTAGTTTTCGCTTTTTTCTTCCAATCGAACAGCTTTGATCCGCTGGTTGCTCGTATCTCAGAGCGGTCAATCCGAAATTGAAATCTGAAAATAATTTTAATTTTAAAATAATCCTCTTATGGGCATATTCTTAAATAGTAAAACAAATAATAAAAATAAAATTAGTTTTTTTAAGAAAAGCAGGATGGCGCTGAATTAACTCGCAATAATTACATAAAAAATAGAATATGTTTAACAGTTTTATTATTATAATAATAACAATGTAGGATATTGACTATTTTTAAAACGACATTTTGCTACATTTAAATTAACGTGCTAAGCTTCAAGCGGCATGAAAAACATGTCCTTGCTAGATTTTTTAATTCATTTAAAAAAGTCAATAAAATTAAGACATTTTTCAAATTTCAGACTCTGAAAAACCTGAAGATCAAAAGTTAAGGCGTTCAGATTTTAACAAGAGTTTTTTAAATCTATTCAGAGGCGCGTTAACGTCTAAGAAATAGATTTGTCGACGACCGTTAAAAACATTATGTTTTTTTAATCGGTAACATGAAGCTAAAGTACTCCATTCTAGTACCCTACATAAAAAAGTAACCTTTTTTAACACTTAGAAGCTATTTTTTTCACTTTGAATTAGTGTTTCGTTTCATTTCTTACTAAAATTAACTTAAATATCAATTTATGCAATGTAACAGTAAACGCGACATCAACTGAACCAAACGGTCAAGTTACCTTTGATTTCATTATTTCTTTTAGTTCATGTGCCACTAGATTTAAAATTTGACAGTTTGCAAATAAATTTAATAGAAATTATTGAAAATTATTATTTATAATAAATTTGAATGACTAAGAAATTTAAAAGAAATTTATACTGTTTAAGTATTATTTCTACAAAAGTAAGTACATACAATTTTCTAAAATTAAATAATAAATGCATAGTTATGAAGAGAATATTTTACTCTTAAAAAATGTTGCAATATAATGGCTAGCAAAAATTAAAATTAATAAGTCTAGACAAATAAAACATGCTTAAATAGTATTTTGATTTTTTTTATACGGTTGTGAAAAAAATACAGTGTATAACACATGCATAAAGTGTTTTTTACTCATGGGATTGCCGCACTCGCCTAACGGCTCTTCCCATTCGTAAAAAAGTATCACTTTATGCACTTGTTACATAAATTACTATTTTCATTTCATTCTATTGTCCAACTGTTTGGTGTTGACTATATAAAAAACTGTGAACAAGTTTCATGTTAAGTATTCAGTTTAAAGTATTTTCAATAATCGTTAATAATACCCTGATTAGGGAGCTTGTTATTGCATATATACCTGTGTTATGTTATATTCGTTTTAGGAGAGAAATCAATATTACAAGGTTGTGAAAGTAAAATATTTGTGGCCATGTGAGAAAAATTTATTGCAAGTTGGTTGATTTGTTTTATGTATGTAAAATGAGTATTACAAGATACGTTGTTCCGGTTATGTATCCATTTTAAGTAGAATTTTTTAATATTATTTTCCAGAATTTGTCGTATACATTTATACTGTGGTTTTCTTTAATTAAAAATTGCTGCTGGGCGCCATCTAATAAAAAAAAATGGTAAGGGTGAGGTCTGTGTGAGGACAAATTTGAAAGCTCCTGATGAGTACTTACTTTAAAACCCTACAATATAAAGTAAATGCGTCAATGCGTCAATGCCTTTAGCTACTACAAAATGGCTGTATTTTATAATTACCTAGATACCTTATTTGGATGGCCCTATTTTTGCATACAGGTTAAGCTAAATAACATAACACATAGGCAATGTAAGGAAAAGAGACAATCTAACTAAATCCCGGTATCTAAACATGCTTGACTAATACTGCTTGTTTTGTTATTCTATTACTCGCCGATAAACCAAACCTGCTTGCTTAAGCAGTATAAGTAATGTGGTATTTTTTTACAGTCTTCCAAGAAGGGGTGTTTCTAATGCAATATAAATATAAATACCTTGCATAATGTTTATTTCATTTATAGAAGGCACTGGCAAACCACTATGTTGTATTCTGCCTAGTACACCCTCTCACGTTGTGGTTCAGAAGCCACATAAAGCCAGTGGTCCCGCATACAGACAATACCTTCTAAAGAACAATGTTTTAGGAGGTATTGATACAGAGCATGGCCAGCATGGCACTGAAAGAATAAGAAGAAGTAGCACTTTCTCGATTTAAACTTGAAGTAAACTACCCACAAAAGATTTGTTAAACAGCAAAATACAGGGTGTTTTTAAAAAACGCAAAACATTTTCCAAGGTTTATAATTAAGGATAGTTTGCTGTAATCGTTGTGTTGTTAAAAGAAAACTACTATGGATATATCGCAGTAAAAAATGCCAAGCACCACGCAACGATAAAAAAATAAAACTGGATAGCCTGGTTTATTTAAAAACTTTTCTATCTCTTGCTTTTTATTATTTAACATATTTAATTTATATTTTAGAACCTAATTATCTCCTGACACTTATTGGGACATTTGTAATATTTTTCTTTTTTGGCATAATATCGTAGTTGTAATACAATATTCTTTATGTTTTTCAGATTTAAAAAAATGTTTTTATATGTTCGCCATCTTAGTGTCCTGCAATTACTTCCTAATGGTCGAATTTTGACCTACCGTTTATACAACATTCTACCACCTTTAATTTTGAACAAGGATTGACCTTCTTAAGTCTTCTAAAACACCCTACTCATTATTTTTGATATCAATACAATTTACAGCTCTTTTTTTAATCACAGTAAAAATTATGCTAAGCGTTTGATAATCATTTATTTAGATAATTCAATATAATAATTGATTATATTATTTTTTTACTCCCTTGCGCAAAGTAGCGACATTGCGCACCTGTTTTCGTTAGGAAATGTAATTGGTTGTTAAAAAAATAAAGGTCAGAATTGAAAAAAAAGTTTTTGACGTTAGAAATATCAGAGTAAAAATAAACATATGTTTCAACTTTTCTAAGATACACAGAAAAAAATATAGTTTCTGTCACTTGCGCAAAGTTTCTTTTCCGCACTTAAAACTTACTCAAACTCCGTTTTGCGTCGTTCATCTAACTCCATTTGCGTGCGGCAAAGTATCACCTTGCGCACTTGCTAGGAAAGTACATAGTAAATATATTAAAAGAAGCAGCAGTGTTAGGTCGTTTTGACAAGTCTAATTACTAAGACTCTTATAAGAATTAGGGCATTATGCAATTTGGCTTTCGGTAAACCGAAGAAATAAAACTTTTTAGTTATGTAAACATATTCCAAAAGATAAAATCTGAGCATGAACTACCGCGGCACAATCCTTTTTAAAAAAGAATCATGATTAAAAATAAAACAGAGATTTGTAAAATGTTCATTTTAAAAGTCGAGTATAATGTAGTACTTTACATAAGATTATTCTGCAGCATAAATTAAAACATGCTACAGCATAATATTTTGCAAAACTTAACAATGCTATTACAATGAACAACTATTTTAGTTTTCATAACACAAATAAATTTTGCATTTTTCTCCATTTTTATTTTATGACTAAAATATTTAGCCTTAAAACTTCATAAACACAATCGTGATAATTTACTTTGATTCCAAAACATAAAAATGCAGCATAAAAATTACTGGTAAAATTTTTAGTCAGTATATTCGTTGTAAAGGCAATGCACGATGCACCTACATACAGTATGTCCCAGGATAGGTGTTACAAGAGGACAAACGGACCAAAACTTTTAGAATCTTTAAACGTCCTTCTGGGAAAACTGGTCGCATAATTTAAAACTGATAAATACAAAATTTTACTTCCATTGGTAATAGAGTTATAACTAAAAATATAAAAAATGACCAAGAGTAAAGTACCTTTATTTTTGAAAATAGGACAAAATGGTATAGGTAAATGTTGTCGGATATTTAATTTTATGTTAAAATTTGAAGGTAAAGATTTAAAGTAAAAAAATAAAAAATTTGTAAATTTTTACATTATGCATTAACAGTTTTTAAAATAATTGTAAAAACTGACAATTACATTTTTTTACTCTCATGCTTTAACTTGAAAATTCTCCACAACTATTACTTTTACAATTTTTTCTTTTTAAAAAATAAAAGTAGTTAGCTCCTGGGCATTTTTATATTTTTAGCTAAAACTTTGCCATGTATATATAATACCAATTGAAGTAAAATTTTGTATTTATTAATTTTGGACCATGCGACTAGTTTTTCCAAAATTTCTTTTAAAATTCAAAAATTTTTGGTCCATTTGTCCTTTTGTAACACCTATCCTGGGACACACTGTATATTACCTAGCCAAATAACCTTTTTTAATATAAACCGTACAAACATCAGTATCGCTGTTCCGCAAATGTATTTTGTGTGTTCCTTATTTTTTTGCTCATGAAAAAATTACACGATAAATTTAAAAAGCTACATCGCCATTGATAGGGGTCCTACAGGAGTAGGTTGCTTAGGGCATCAGTCCAAATCGGGTACTGATAAACATTTAGGGCATGTGACGCTATTCTAAATCCAACATGGCGGAGGACCCCACAATATGGGTATAAAATGAAAGGGCTTGCAGAGAGTAACTTGAAAAATAAAGTGAATTTAATCTAAATACAATATGGCGAACTAGTTATTTTTAATGTGACGTCCCTCTAAATCAAAAATGGCGAACTGTTTTATATGGTTCCCTGCAATATGAAAGGACCAAAAATACGAATGGGAGTCACACAGGTTTTGAAAATCTTGATACCAATGCATAATCGTATTACAAATAAAGTGTTCGAAATTTACCGGCAACGATAAGCATTAAATGAGATGAACAGACTGAGAAACAAAACTTTTTAAAACGAGCTTTTATTTATTTATTTTTTTACTAAAAAGATGCCATGAGTTGTTACTTTGCTTGTTTGCTGCTTCTTTCAAAATGAATACAAGAACGAGTAGGTATGGTCAATTATCTCAAAAACGATCTAACCGTAATTTGTCAAAATTAGTACAGGAGAGTAACTGGACATTCTAAATTTAGGAATTGCATTTTTGCGAGGTTTCCAAGATTCTAAAAAAAGGTAAGGAAAGGGAATAACATTGTTTCTTCTTCACATCAACGACCTTCTCTCGTCCACAACTAATTCCATTCATAGTTTCGCCGACTCTAGGCGCGCTTGTGGCGGCTTCGGTTGTATCGGCGAGCATCGATCACCGGAGTTAAGCAGTGAAATGCGCGCCCATAATTTGGATGGGTGTCCTGGGACAGCGGTGTTTCGGGCAGCGGCACACGGTGTTCTCTGCTCGGGGATGCGGACCGAGCAACAACCATCCAAGTTATGGAATGAATGGTGTGTGAATGAGAAGGAGTAGGGGTCAAGGTACAATAAGCCTTCAGGCTGCAGTGCACCACCTAGGGGGCGGTCGTCGGAGCTGGGTGGGATGACCCCGAAAGGGTAAAAAAAAAAAAAAAACTGGACATTCTAAATTTAGGAATTGCATTTTTGCGAGGTTTCCAAGATTCTAAAAAAAAGGTAAGGAAAGGGAATAACATTGTTTCTTCTTCACTGAATTCCATTCATAGTTTCGCCGACGATAGTACCCTTTACTCCAGTTTTCAGGCTCTTAGACCCATCACTAAACCTGACTTGGAAAGCAAACGCAGAGCGATGCAGATATCTCTTCCGCAGGATCTTAATTTAATATTGGATTGGGGCGCCAAAAATCTCGTCCATTTTAATGCATCCAAAACACAATCATGTTCCTTGTCGCGAAAAGAGTCATCAAATACTCATCCTCTACTTATGAGCGGCCAAGTTTTACAGAGCAAAGACACCTTCAATCTTGTGGGCGTCATATTTGAAAGTAACCTTAACTGGCATAAACACATTGTATCTATAGCCACGGCAGCTTCAAAAAAATTGGATTTCTCTTTCGAGCCAAAAAGTATTTTTCCGCTTCTAATTTATACACTTTATATGTGTCCCAAATCCGACTTCCCTTGAAATATTGTTCCCATATCTGGGGCATGGCGTCCCCCACAACCCTAAGCATTCTTGATTCTATTCAAAGAAGAGCTATTCGTCTCATTAATGATCCTTCACTTACAGAAAGGCTTCCCTCTCTTGCCCATCGTCGGGCTGTGGGGGATTTATCGCTTTTTATAGGTACTTTCATGGCTTCTGCTCTAAAGAATTGTCCAGTATAGTCCCTCCACTCACGGTTCCCAACACAGTAACTCGTGGTTCCGCGCGTATGCATCCCTATACGGTCCAAATGGACAGGCCCCGAACTTCTCACTTTGTTCGTTCTTTTATCCCTAGAGTTTCTAGATTGTGGAACCTGCTGCCCGCGGAAGTTTTTGTTTCCCCCAAATCTTCAAGTATTTAAGTCCCGTGTCAACAACCTCCCTCTTACCTCGCTTAAGACACCCACGGTACGTTAGTATTTAGGCTTTAAGCGTTCGTGGTTTGTCCAAAGATAAAAAAAAAAGAAAATTTAATTATGAATCATCGCAATTGCAACTCCTGAATTAAGAATGTCGAGTTACTTTTCTGTACTAATTAAATTAAAAAACTAAAAAAATTAAAACTAACCAGAACTAACCCTATATAGTAAAAAAATTATTTATGATGGAAAAAAGTTATTAAACATTATTTGTTTCAGGTAAATTTATTAAATTTTGACATTTAATCCAATTAAAAGCAGTTGAGTTGTTGAGTAGTTTTCTAATGATGGTCTGGATTATATGGAGTTAGACCTTTTGCGAATTGCACTTACGATATATCTGTCTAAATTATTAAATTATATGCACACCTTTAGGATACCAAACAAGAAGAAGTAATTATGCATTTCTCCAGGTGATCAAACCAGAATAAAAAGGGTCAGGTCAGGTAAAATTTTATTGGGTGCCCAAACAAGAAAACAACCATATAGTGTTGCCAAATTTTCAAATTGATTTAAGTCCTTTTTTTTAAATCGTGTATTTACAACAGTACCATTGGCTAGCGAGTCTTGGTAAATTGGTTCCCGATTAAAAGGTTGGTCATAAAGCCTTTATTAAAATTAATATGTATATCGGTTCCTAAACCCCAAGAAAGGTCATAGGTATATTGGTTTCTGGTAATAAATAGGTAAACGGCTTGGGCACCTGACGGCTCAGGCAGACACAGATTATTATCTCAAAGACTTTATTTGTCTAGGGATGGGTTTAATTTACTTATTAGCAATTTCATTTTTGTGCTGTGAGTTATGTGTTTAGTATTTAAATAAACAGTTCTGTTGCATTTTCGTCATAAAACCTAAAATAGTCCAAATAATTGTGAACAGTTCTGGTTAGTTCAGTAATCAAATTTATAAACACTCACACTATCCTGCTTTATTACTTATTTCATATCCGTACCTATTCAGAGGCGGTCAGGTACCGTAAGCATATTGAGAACCAATCGTCAGGCCACTAAAAAGGTTGAGAACCAATTTATCTAATATTTTTGATTCAGAAACCAATTTACATATGCCCGGCCTAACATACTTAACTTTTTATTACACAATTTAAGCATTTGCATACAACTTCATATCGCATTCTTTGTAGTTTTTAATCGATACCTGGATTTATCTTTTAAAATTTTAAGTAGACTTACTCAGAACATCAAGTGAGTAATTACTATAGATAATAAAATGCTAATATTGCCTGGCTAATATTTATGCTGAATAATCAAGTTTACTGAAAAAGTAATATAAATTTCATGCATATGTAATTAATTATTATGCTTGACTGGTAAGATTTATACCATATTTTATTTTTTAGTTCTACTAAGAATTTTACACAATAAAAGGACCTTGACACCAGCAAATCTCTTCAAAATTTTAAACACGAACAGTGGTTTTAGTTTCACGTGTCATGTCATGTTACCGATAAGCTGAAAAACATGTACGTGTAACTGACAAGAATAAGTATATTTGTTTAAACAAAAGTGATATCGTTTCTAAATTGAATACAAATGTGATAATTATTATAAACAAAGAAATAAGTTAAACCAATGGTTATTCTGGTATTTTATGGCTAAATATATCTTTTGCGTAACCAAAAAACTAATAAAACTTTAATATTTTTTGCAAAAAATATTAAAACTTCTTTGTTCCCAATATTTAACATTATTTGCATGATCAAACTTTATAATCGAGTTAAAACCTAATAACAATTATCGAATTTCATCGAGTGTAACCTGTTTATATTATGTGTATTAAAATAAAAATTTTCTTTATTGTTTTATTTACCGTAAAATAGCAGCTACTCCCGCTAAATATTATTTAATAAAAACGGTAATATTTCTACAAAAAAAAACTAATTGTCGTCATTAGGATTACTTCCTTTGACAAGGCTTGTTGGTCATTAAAATGTTTTTGATTAAGCAAAAACAGCTATATTCTTAAGAATAAACAAAAAGTAACTGATTCGCTGTTAAACTCTATTTAAATGTACTGATCTCTATCTAAGAAAATGAATTTTATTTATTAGCTGTTATTACAAAAATATACAGGGTGTCCGACTATATTTTGACCCATTTTGATCGCGAATAATTTCAGAACAAATAAAGTTATCAAGATGCGGTTTTCGCTGAAAGTTTTTTTCATCATATCCTCGCCATTCCATTGACACAAAAACAAAATGGCCGATTTTACGGTAGAGGGCAACTTTGTTATTTTAAATGGAACACCCTGTATATTTTTTTACCCCTCTTAAAAATCGGCCATTTTGTTTTTGTGTTAACGAAATGTCACACAAGCTTATAAAAAATGCTTTTCGCTGATCATATCAAAGTTTGGGGTAAATTCAAATACTACCCTTAAAATTTATATATTTTTTTCATAAAGAATTCCAGATAATGTCAAAATATTAAATTATTAATAAATTAAAATAACACTTTATGTAGAGCTAGGAGAGGGGGAAATATTTTTCCTGACGCTCGCCTTTTCGTGTGACTTCAATATTATTTACTGATGACGTTTGTCAAAGTAAAGTCAATAAAAATTACATGACAATGTGATACTATAGTAACATATTATACTGAAATGAAATGATTATTATGTTTATATATTTATTAAACTGCAAACTTTAGGGAATTATTTTGATCGCAAAAAGTATGTCAGGAAAAGTAAAGGGTATTTCATTAAGGTAGGATAGGTAGCATATCTCGGGAAGTAATAGTCGTAGGACATAAAGAAAAAAGCCTCTAAAGGAAATCAACTTTTAAAAACCGCTTGAAAATATTTTCAAGTTTCCAACTATAACGCTAGAGGGCGTAACAGCTATAGTCGTGTATAAAAATGCTTTTTTTTGGAAATCAGCCAGTATAGGTTAGAAAAACAATATTACACGGTGTTGCTATTATATTTCTGCAATTTTTGGTTTATTACTTTTTCTTGTAGGGCATAAAATAAGGGCTAAAGGAAAGGGTGAAGTTTTACTGGTTAAGAGGTTCATGATTTTGGTTTGCCTTAACAGAATTTTACAAACTGGGTTTTGTTTTAAAAAGAAACCTTTAGTGAATAAGAAAAAAATTATCCCTATTCATATTGTTTTTTGTTGGTTTCACTTGAGGGCGCTGTTTGAGTTTAAAGTTTTTTTTTTTTTTTTTTTAATTTTAATTATAATGCTATGCTTATTTTATTAAAATCAAAACCATAATCAAATTTGTAACAAATTAATAAACCGAATATTAAAATCGTTATGCGTTCAAAAGTTATTGCAAAAACGTTTTTACTAAATTTATTGAAAAAGCAATTAATTTTTTACATTTTTGTGATAAAGCGTGCCATGATAAAACAAACATATTTATAAACTTTATCGTACCCTAAATTTTATTAATAATAATAATAATAATAAAAGTATTCATAAAAATAAAATTAGTTATCATTATTATAAATTATAGAATTAACAAAAATTATGCCAACATTAACACTACCGAAGCGACCAACAAGAGTGTTTACTCCTTTATTGAAACGTATTTAAAATGAATCAGGTTTTACAAATCAATTTGATGATGTTAATATTGTTAAAATGTTATTAGTGTGTTGGATTGTTATCCTTTTACTATACCTTAGTTAAGTCTCAAAATCAAAATTTAAAACAAAGTTTAAAAAAAGCCCGAAAATGGAACAAATTTTTTTAACGCTTGTAAAAACCCTTGTTGGTTTTTAAAATGCATTTGTTAATTATGTTATTATAATAATAACCAATATTATTATTATTTTTATGGTTACTTATATTAAAAGTTTGTTATTTTTGCTTTGTTTGTCATGGCACACTTGATCAAGAAAAATTAATTAATTGTTTTTCAACGAATCTAGTAAAAAACGTTGTTTTTGCAATCACTCTTAAATGATTCAAGATATTATTATGCGGGTTTTGGAATGTGTGTTGCCAATTAAATTGGGTTTCTATTTTTATAAAATATAATTTTTACATTACATTTAAAATTTTAATGAAAAAAAATTAAAACCCTAAACTCGTTAAATAGCGCTTTTTAGCGGAAACAAAAAGGGCAATATAACTAGGGTTACTTAGGATTTGTTCTCCTAATGTCCTACAACTATTACTTTCTGAGATATGCTACCTATCTACCCTTAATGAAATACAATGTATATTACCAAACTCTTAATAGCTTTTCCTAAATATTACACAATATACTATTAAGCTTGGTTTTCTATAGATTTAGGTATTTATATTATTTAATATTTCAAATATGGTAATATTGGCGACTTTACATTTTGGAACTAGCTCCCTTAATTATTTATTTATGCTACTTACTACTTGCAAGTCTACATATTTAGCTGTTTTTACAGTTTAAAAGATTTCTTGCATGAGAGTTTTCTTGCTGTAATTTTTCGATCTGCACACGTGTACTTTGCAGCAATTTTTAAAAGAGAAAAATGCGCATGCGCAGATTAAAAAATTTCAGTAAGAAAAAATTGTATGCAAAAAACTTTTAAACTGTAAAAAAATCTTTTCCAATAAGGCCAATTTACGTGAATAATATGATTATCTTTTAAAGGATAAGCACTAGACCTGGTTAAAATGTGTTTAATTTACTTATTTATATCATTTATTATATATATTTTTGTTTTTATATAATTTAAATTTTACTTATAGACGGTCTTTTACATTGTTTGTGAATCATATTTGGGTATTTTCATAAGCATCGTCTGACCTCTTAATACAGTCGTTAACTTGAAATCGTTTTTTAAAATATCTAGTGACAGGTTTAATTTATTACAGGTCTGTAAAAAAATAACTTCTATAGCATATCAAATAATAATATATATTTTAAAAGGTTATGGGTTTTATTTGAATCATTTATAAAGTTAAACAAAGAACAACAAAATAATAACAGTACCAAGCAATTAATCTTAAGAATATTGAATATGTTATATAAATTGGTTAAAAATAATCACCTTGCGAATAATTTAAAAGTTCTGCAAGTAGGCTACAAAATATTATTTATGTATTTATTAGAGGCCAGTGACCTCAACACCAATAGTTTTTCTGTCTCTAAATTATGATTAAACATCAAAGAATAATACTAGGTTAACTTTAAAAAAACGAAACAAATTCACAGTTACAATAATTTTAAAATCATAATTTAAAAGTAAATATACACATACACGCAGGTACTAGGTACTTAAACTTTAACTTAAATTGCTTAATAATATTTAAAAAGAAGTAACAGAAATTCTACATGACAGAAAAAAACTTTAATTAGAAAAATTTCTGTGTAGTATTTTTATTTCATCATCGTCAAAATTAAAAATAGACCAGACTATTTTTAAAAATCCCAAAAATAGGGACGAAAAATCCGTTGTTCCCTCTATATTCTACTTTAAGCCATTAATAATTGTAGAGTTTGGGGTAAAAATCTACAAGTCCTTAGCATATTAACATCGCTATCAGAATTTTAAACATTGCTGACGACATATTTTGGGGCAAGTCCAAAACATCTTAACGTCGCTATGAAAATTTTGACATAGATTGGAGCAAAAAGCGGACAAGTCCGTAATGGTGTGCTTTTGGACTAAACGTTAAAATTATCTATGGAGTAAATACACCAAGCGGGAAACATCTGCTGCAAACGAAGAGTTGAGTGTGTAGTCTGATAGTTTTATTTGTTAAAATCCAAGAAAAAAATGTCCTATTGATTTTACCCAGAATACTATTACGGTCTTTACCGAACATTTTATAGCTTTATAATACAAACGAACCTTCAAGTTTGCTATTTCAAATTGAATCCTGTGGGTTCTTCCAGCATATAGCAAATTTTCTACTTAAAAAAACGGACAGCATTTTCTCATTACCAAATACAAATATGCAGTAGTATATTTCTAAAGTTTTAGTACAGAAATATGTTTTAAAAGCTGATAATATTTTAGACGAAGATACTGAAATCTTAAAAATATTGGAAATTCAGAAGAACCCGCCTATGACTCGGACTCTTTTTATACGATAACCATTTAAATGTGTGTCTATAATAAAAATGTATTTTTATATTTTTTTGGCTTATTTGGGGCAAAACTGTGTGTTTCTTAAAAAGGCTCCTAATAAACCAAATAGTAGATAGAGTCTATAAGAACTGCAAATTCAAGAAAAACATTATGTTGTTTATAATAATTATACTTTATATGCTATACAATTTTCTTTAAATTGTCAACAACTTTGAAATATGGACTTGTCCGGTTTTTGCCCCAAAGTCTTCAATTTAGCTTTACCTTTAGAACTTTTAAGCTAATAAGTTTTGAATAAATATACTATTTAAGTAATGATTTATGTTCGTTATCTTGAATGTACAAACACAGCATCCAAATTAACTATGGCGTTTCCGTTATGTTAAATAGGCGTACAAGATATTTATGGTAAGTAAAGAAAAATTGAATTTTAACTCTTTAACTACTGTCTAAATAGCATCGTAATATATTTTGAAAAGGTATTAATTTAAATATTTACTTACTTACATGTAACCTATATAAGGTAGTTTCAAGTAAATGAGACGTTAAACCGATTTTAAATATGGAAATTTTACAATGTTGTGCCCTAATTTTTGTAAATCAGTATATATGATGTTTCTAAACAAATGCCAGAAATTTTAGAAGGTAATTTTTTTATCAAAAAATGTTCATATAAAGTTTTTCTTTATGTTCTAAACAACTTAGTTTTTGAGATACAGGATGTTAAAATTTTCCAAAAACCAAAAATTTCGAAAACACCTAGATTAGTAAAAACTGTGTTACTGGATATAAACCTTACTCAAATAAGTATTTATTATTTTTGTTACATAAATGGTAATAAAAAATTATAAAACCTAATTTTTAAAAGAAAAGTTCCCGCAATGCGAAAAAAATAGAAGACATGAAAGCAGTATTTTTATTTGCTTAATCTAAGTCAAGCACGAAAACTTTAAACACATTTACACAGTCAGTGGCGTACCGGTTTTCTTGTTGGAAATATTTCTTCAGTTGCCTCTCGAGACCCCACTGGTCTTACTCAACTTAATTAAAATAATGATAAATTACCCCCTTAATATTTATGCTACATTAAAACAAAATTGGTTAAAGAATAGGTAGGATATTTAAAAAATTAGACTTTTTGAAATTTTAACACCCTGTAGTTCAAAAACTAAGATGTTTAGGACATATGTTCATATAAGGTTTTTTCTTATTTTTTGATAAAAAATCACCTCCCTAAAATTCTCGCATTTGTTTAGAAACACCCTGTATATTAAGGGTAAAAATAATAAAATACAGCTATTAACGTAAAATTAATGTTTTAAAATATATTTTAATTAAAAACAATTATGCTTTTTATTTAATTTATATAAAATAAATCAAAATAGTCTAAAAAAAACAGTGTATTCACGGATCATAATCATGGATTTACAAATTCTTCTTTTTAAAGATACAAATTGTTGAATTTTATTAAATTTTAAATTATATTATATATATTAAAATATTATTGTTAATTAATTTAGTATTTGTTGTCGTTATTACAAAATTGTTAATAAAACATTTAAAGACCCAATTTTCAGAAACAAATAACCTAAATGTTCCTTTGAATTGTTTAGAGATATGCAAATAAATCATTTTTTTTTAATTAAAGAAGGCACAAAATCTTTTATTACCTTTCACCTCCTTCGGGGTCGGGCTCATTCGCCAAAATATGAAAATGAACTCAAGTAGTTTTTAGGCAATACGCTTTCAAGCAAAATTATCGATAATTTTGATGCACTTGTGTAATAACCCCCGATAATTATCTACAAACTTCCCCTTTAAACTTTTTTTTTTATTTTGAATATTAATTGAGCTACAGAAGAAAAAATTTTTGGCAAAAACGGTTTCTTCAAAATATCTAGCGAGCTATGATTTTTTGGACGAAACAAACAGTGATTTAAACTAAGCTTTTAAAACTGCAATTCTTTTCCCATTTAACCATCTCAAACATCGAAAAAAACTTACCCTGTATTTGTAATGTGGAAACTTAATTTGAATCACCCTTTACATGCTAAACAGAGTATATTCCACTAATCTGACAATTTAAGAGTGACCCAAAGAAAACGGAGGGCTACAAACTTGTAACGTCATTTTGACATTCTCGAGCGTGGCTATATTAGTTACTTTGTACCAAGGACGTAAAATAGCACTTTACGCCCGCGGATAAAAGTTGTTGCCAGAGCTCCGCAAGGGCAACAATCAGCTGTGGGCGTAAAAGTGTTTTGCGCCAGAGGTGCAAACAATATTTTTATACCACTGAAATTAATATACAAGCGTTCTCTGTAATTAAGAGATTTTTTTAGCTTTTATTGTTTTAAATTGTAATCAGTATACTTTTAACATATGTTTAATTAAATAAATTGTTTTTACCAAAAAAAAATGGGGCATTATTTAATTTATTATGTTTTATTAGTTTATAAATGCGAGCGTTTCTGATATTTTTTTGATCAAGGACGTAAAAGTGCTATATTACTCCGTCATTTATAAACGAGGCGTTTTTGATACTTTTTGCTCTAGGGCGTAAAAATGCAATTTTACGCTCTCAAATGGGGGCGAAAAATTGTATTTTTACGCCCGGTCGTACAAAAATATTTTTAAATTTTGATAGTCTAATATCGGAATAGGAAGCGACCTTCACCCATCTGTTTACCGAATAAAAACTGTTTTATATTAAATTTAGTATTTAAACAAAGGTATTGCCATGAGGTTGCCTAAAAAATTAGGCCAAGGCTATGACAAATTAAAAAAATAAGTTAAAAAAAAACATCAGTGACCCTGTATAATGTCAATTTTCATTTTTGGATGTACATAACAGTACTAATAAATTAGTACATTTGTTTCTTTGATTTTATAAATAAACCTGTGAAAAATTTTTAAATTTAAAAATAATGGTAGTACTTCATGTAAAAAAGTTCTATTGCGCGGGAGATATTGACCTTCAAAGTTGGTATATAAAAAAACTTATTTCAATGAAACTTTTGAACTGTTGTTATAGTACCAATAATATTTGGGCTACTAAATAACCGTATAGTAATGCTTTTTCATAGGTAGCGGATGTTCAGTAAGTCGGAATTAAACAGGGTGCGACGTTTATTTTTTTTTTTTCATTTAATGTATGCATTTTTAACACAGGTGACAAAACCACATTTTGCTTTGACCCTTTAATTCCTTCATTATTTTTGTACAAAAAGGTTTACCTGATTTGAATTGATATCTTGGACCGTTTTTCATAAAATCGCATTTTAAGTCCAGACATACCACCATTTTGTATGCAGTAAAAAAATCTATTTTTGTGATAAAATTATTAAAATAAGGTAAAATTATTTAAAATTTCCTTTGTAAGCCCCTAAAACTTTATAATACAGTTAAAAGCTGTTTTTAAGAATTTTACCATATTTTAAAAATTTTCTAAAAAAATAATTTTTTTTTACTCACAAAATGCTGGTATGTCTGGACTTAAAATGCGATTTAATGAAAAACTTAACAGCGCTTTACTTATGAAAAAAGCATTACTATGAGGTTATTTATTAGCCGAAATATCATTGGTAGTGGGCAACAGTTTAAAAGTCATAATTGAAATAAGTTTTTTTATACCAACTTTAACAGTCAATATCTCCCTAACAAAGCGCGATAGATTTTCTTTATATTAACTACTTACATTATTTTGGCTGCTTACTCTATCACTCATATCATTTTTGAACTCACCTTTTTGGATACCCAGTATATATTCTTTTCTTGTAATCCTCTAAGCTTTGCAACCCAATAGGTCTCTATGACTCTCGAGTAATTCCTGATTTAGCATCGTGGACTCCCCTACCACAAGAACAAATATTATAGATAATTACAGTTTGTAAGGCAAATGGTAATAATTTTTTACTGTCGTAATATACAAAATAAAAACTCCTTTTTTGACAGTTAAGAAGAACTTCTAATTTTCATGCTATTTAACAGCACCCTCTTTACTGACATGTTTCGCCTGCCTTATTGGAACTTAGAAGATAGTATGAATAACATGAAAAGCACAAGTTTTTTTACCTGCTGAAACACGAAGATTCTATTTTGTATAAATACAATTTGTTGTAAGAATAATATATTCATGAATGTTTAAATTTTTTTAACATATTTTTATGGCTATTGACTAAAACTAAAATTTTTATAACACATATAATTTTTGTAATTAATAGTCCATCCATCCATCCCAGCACAATTACTGTATTTTATTCTTTTTCAAGATACATTTTAGGTAAAATCAAAGACAACTATAGTCGAAACTATAATTGTCTTTGGTAAAATTGTATACTTTATCAATAACCACACCAAAAAGCTAAAATACCCTTTAAATAATCTAATCTTAAAGTCTTAAAATGGTTCAGACTTGTTAAATTATACACTAAATCAGATTAAGGTCCATTGACCCGTGCGACATATCATTATGTAAATTAAGGCAGCTTTTACGCAAAAAATAACAGCACTAACATTTAGTATTTGTGCAAAATTATTACTTCCTTCTAATAATATAGTTCTATATTTTCTCTGCATAGAGACTAATTGGTATTATGCAATATTTAGTTAAAACTATTTTATTATCTTGCTTCCTTAGAATGTAGTACGTAATAAGAAAGTCTAGTTATCATTAAAATATGTTTTTATTTGTAGACCTTTAAGAAACCAAAGTAAAAAATACTCTTTTTTGTCTAGCTGTGAAGTGTGCGTGTATGATAATACGTATACAATATCTTCTAAAATATATTTTAATCTAACCAAAAACATAATATGTAAATGTGAAAAAGGTTAGCCAAGATCAATACCAAAATTATGCTTGGCTATGGCCGTTAGACCAGGCGCGCAGATGGAGGCGAAATGGGCGAAGCGGAATGCTGCGTCCAGACTTGCAACAATGCGCCGCGCCAAATAGCGCGCCACATAGTGCGAACGTGGACGTGGACGGAATTCACGTCGTTGCAAGGGTTTAGGGAATGATTCCGGGTAATTTAGAGTTTGTCGGAGCGCGCAAATAGATTGGTTTGTTTGGACGGATGTTTGGCGAATTGTTGCAAGTCTGGACACAGCTAAAGATATTTAGACAAGATGTGTTCGCATCTTTCCAAAAGATCTTTAAGGGGCTTTATTATTTGTGTTTGTAGAAAATGGTTATTTGCATATGTGTTTAATTTGATTGAAATATACAGGGTGGCCCACCATATTCGACACGGTCTGTAGCTGCATAACCATGGGGTTTTAAAAAAAGCAAATACTGAAAAATATACAGGTCGGATAAGGCCACAGTATAAAATTATTTTTCTCTATACAGGATGTCTCAAAAAAGTGTGATGTATCAAAGTTATATTTTTTAAATGGAACACCCTATATTTTATGGACGGTTTTAGATTCTACATTAAAAAATAATTTAAGTTTGGTAATAGTACCAAGTGTCTAATTTTATTCGTTTTTGTGATATTTGATTTTTTTTCAAAATGCAGGGGTGCAATTAAATAAATTTTATTTTAACAATATAAACTCCTTAAACTTTAAAATTTGTTACAAGATTAGGAAAAGTCTGCCTTATCATACGTAGGTCATATCGAGATCATAGATTATACAGGGTGATCAAAAAATAATTTCAATTTTTTAGAAAGTCCAATAGCAATATCTCTCTTATTTTAAATGGAACACCCTGTATTTTTTACACCACATGATGACAAACCAAATGCTCTTTCAAATGATGTATAGGTTGCCTATACCTATCTTTTATACTTTTTAAATAAATTCCGTTTTAACATATTTTTATTCCAAATGTCTATTTAAATGTAAGTAGGCTGTGATATAGCTATGCCCATTTACTAAGACGTTATTGCAAAATGTAAATTTGTCCAAAAAAATCACAAAATTAAAAGATGTTGTATTATCGGCCACTATTTTTAAAATTCACAGAAAAAAAATTCATTATTTGCTTATAATACTACTTCCAATAACACTTATTTCAGCTGAATGTGGTAATGGCAAAACTTGTGTTTTTAAACAATCCTAATAACGCCTCTGGTCAGTTATGACGACATTCTATGACCTATAACTCGTTTTTTCCATTATCCATAAATACTGTGTCAAATTTTTTAAAGCAACTATTAAGGTTATCAGATGGTTTCTCCTGGAATATTTTTCAGGATTAACTTTAGACTAAAGTAAACCATTTTTTCACTTCCTACCAGTATTATATTATCTTGTTGTTGTAGAAGAAGGGTTTTTATTTAAAATCATTGAAATTTCGTTTAAACTGGCCAAAACACTAGTAATCAATAAATGGTCGTTGTTATTTTCTTAAGAAAAATATTAATGGCTGCTATGTCAGAGCCAACTTTAATTTAAATAAACATTTGGACTAAAGATTTGTAAAAACAGATTTTATTAAAAAGCACAAAAGATAGGTTAGGCAACCTATACACCATTTGAAACAGTATTTTATTTGTCATCATGTGACGTAAATAATACAGAGTGTTCCATTTAAATTAAGAGAGATATGGCTATTTGATTTTCTGAAAAATTTAATTTTTTTTTTTAACCCTATACAATATTTGATCTTGATTTGACCTACGTATGATATCGCAGACTTTTTCTAATCTTGTTACACATTTTAAAGTTTAAAGTGTTAAAGTAAAATCAATTTAATTTTACCTCTGCATTTTTCAAAAAAATCAAATATCACAAAAACGAATAAAATTAGACACTTAGTACTATAAAAAAACTTGAGTTATTTTTTAAAGTAGAATCTAAAACCGTCATAAAATATAGGGTGTTCCATTTTAAAAAATATAACTTTGATACGTCACACTTTTTTGAGATACCTTGTATAGACTAAAATAATTTTATACTGTGATCTTATCCGACCTGTATATGTTCAAGTATTTAATTTTTTTAAAAACCTCACGGTTATCCAGCTACAGACCGCGTCGAATATGGTGGGCCACCCTGTATATGTTTTTTAAGTTTTTAATTTAGTCGGATGTGATAACCGCTACACCACGAATCACTTATCATCTTAAATATCTAATTGTAACGGTTCAAACGCTACAACTAAAAAAACTTTTTGTATGGTAACAAAACAGTATTTACATACATTTCTTTTATACGCTAAAAAGTAAAGAAGTTAGGGAATGTAAAACTACGTTTCTAATGGGAATAATTAAAATATTCTTTACATTTAGATGGCCATGTTTTCCAAAACTAATAAAAAAGATGCAATAAATAAGGTATTTTTGTAAAACCTTTTAAAAGATTTCTTTACTTGTGATATAATAAGTGTGTTGCATTAAAAAATTAAGGTCCATTCATAATTTTTGTCGTAGCCCGTATATATTAAGAGATACTAAAAATCTAATTACTGATTCGAAAACTACAAAACCAACTACACTGATATGTTTATTTATTTTTTACGATAAAAATACAAATTTAAGTGGAGTGTTAATTTATAATTTGACACCCGGTACGTTCATCCTACTGGGAATTCCATTTTCTATTTAAATAATTACAAATATACCCCATGTAACATTAAAAATAAGAAGGTTTATGTAGTTTCCAAATAACCGAAAGTAATAGCAAACAAAAAAAGTTTAAAAAAGCCAATTATTTTTATATACTAGTGATGTAACGAATAGTAAAATTCCCACATTTACGAACGCAAATACGAATATCTATCTCTAATATTCGCGAATGCAAATGGGAATGATGATTTTTAATTTATTGATTGAGCCATTAGATAGGTACCGCTATTATAAAAGCTTTTTTAACTTGCAATGTATGTATTTATGTATGCATGTATGTATGTATGTACCGGTCAAATCTTGCAATTTGATTTTAAAGCATTTATCTTTAACCGATTAAGCTGAAATTCGGTATACACGTTTAGTTTGGATGATAATGCATGTTTACCTTATAACGTCATTCTAAATCCAACATGGCGGAACAACCAAAATGGCGGACCAGTTATTTTTAAGGCACCTCGACAATATGGGTATCAAATGAGAGGACTTGCTTAGAGTAACTCGGAAAGTAAAGTGACCTTACTCCGAATCCAATAATGGCGGACTACTAATTTTTAATACACCTCTGCAATATGGGTATCAAATAAAAGGGCTTGCTGAGTATAACCCAAAAAATAAAGTGACGTCATTCTAAATCTAACGTGATGGAACACCCAGGATGGGTACTAGTTATTTTGGTGCATTTCTACAATATGGGTATTAAATGAAAGGGCTGACTAAGAGTAACTCAAAAAATTAAGTAGCGTCACTCTAAATTCAATATGGCGGACTAAGTTTTTATGCTTTCCTACAATATGATAACCAAATGAAAGGACTTACTGAGAATATGAATGACATCCGTCTGAATTGTTGGTGGACTTAAGTTTTTAAAATTAAGATACAAATGCCTGATCGTACTACAGCTAGATTGTTCGAAATTAACCGGCAAATGACCTTGCAACATAATCATGCGTTTGATGAGATAAATAGGCCGAGAAACATATCCAGTGATAACTGAAAACTTAAAAATAATTTTAAAGAAAAAACTTCTTTAAAACAATCTTTTATATAAATGCCCTAAAAGAATAATTTAAACTTTTTTCTTTAAAACTCTTACAATTAAAATATAACCTCATTACACAATTTATATTATATATAAAAGCTTGTCCCGAGATTTACCTGTGTATATAAACAAATAAATTAAATAACTTGATTTAGGGAATTTTAAATTTTTTAAACCAAGTACATACCAGTACTTAAATTTCGAGACAAGCTTTTATATCATATGAGTTGTGTAAAGAGTTTATATTTTGATTGTAAAAGTTTTAAAGGAAAAAGTTTATTTTACTTTTAGGACATTTAAATAAAAGCTTGTTTTAAAAAGTTTTTTCTTTAAAATAATTTATTTTAAATTGCATTTTTATTACCTGATAAATATTTGTAATTTGTTATAATACTTTTCCTACGACCACTTGTGAAAATAGCAAATAGCACACTGGTTTCATGCATAGAAAATGCGTTATATCACACTAGTGATGCAAAGTTCTTTACAGCACTAGTGTTGCAAAGTACTTTACAACACTCGTGTGATATATATTATGATGTCATTCTAAAAACTGCTATTGGTTTTGCAAGTGACATATTTATTGTAGTGACAGTAAAAAAAAACTTTTTACTTACCTTAAACAGTAGAACCCAAATTAGCGAAAATCATCCTATTAACGTTAAGTTACTACACAGTAAAAGCTTTCTTCTAATATTAAAAAGAGTAATAATAAAATTTCCGAAAAAAAATAGACATAGCCACAAAAAACAACTTTCACTAACTGCTCGCTCAGTGGCACAGTGTTGTTAGGTAAGTAGATCAAATTAAAAATCTTCCTCCTACCTTTGAGCACGCACTTTATAGAGGCAGCCTTGCCGCTTGACCGTTTGACCTAAAGCGCCAGAGAAAAAACTCCTATAGATCAAATTCCTTTCCCTCTGTCTTCGTGTACTCAAACAACTAGTTAAATCTTTTTTTTTAATCCCTTAATTAAAGCTGAGGCTAATACACACATTATGAATCAACTTTCTTTTATCCATTCATACATAGAATCAGACCCTTCCGACGTTGCCAAATGCTTTCCATATTTTGCATGTGATGTTCAGTTTCATTAACTCGTTTTACCAATTTTACCCCACCCAGAACCCCTTTTCACTCCCCGGTCCCGTAAGTTTGTTTATTGATATTTAAAAAAAACGGAATATTTTGGATATGCGCCACTTACGTTTTATTTAGAAGAGTGTCTAAAATATGTAGGTAAGTATGAATAATTTTTAAAAAACCCTTAAAATAGCAGAAAACCGTATTAAACTATTACCGTTATTACCTAACCAAACCATACAATTTTTATTAAGTAAGGGCCTTTTTAAATTCCAAAATGCTAAAAGTTATATAATGCTTCTAGGTAGGTGATTTTCGATGTAAAACTATTGTCAAAACCGTATAATATAGCAGTGAGGAAAAGTACATATCACACTAGTGTTACAAAGTAAAAATCACCCTAGTGTTGCAAAGTTTTCAATTGTTTTCTATTTTTTCTGTAAAGGCAAACTTTATTATTTTTTTTTTTTTTTGGTGAATAATTTGTGGTCGTAGGAAGAATATACAAATACAATATTCCCACTCGTGTTAAATAAGTCAGTTTCCACACTTGGAAATGTAATATACTATAGCATTGTCAATCAGTGGTAAGACTTTTATTAAAAAGGTAACTTGATTTTTTTTGTTTATCTGAGACGTAAACCATTCAGGTAAAAAATAATAAAAAAATATTACTTTAAATGTGCACTTACTAGATTTGTAGAAACGTGTAACCATGTTGTCACACTCTGATGCGTCAAATTTTAAACAGAGTATACCCTAATTCTTGTTAAAACGATACTTTGGATACGGACTTTAATAATGCCTAGTCCTCATGTACGGTAAAATATTGCGGAACCTCGGAAGTCCGGAATCACGTGACTACAATATCCAAATTTTACTGTGCTTTTAGCAGCCATTGGACATTTTTTTTACGGAATCCGCCGATTTTCTTGTTAACTTTTGTGCTTATCACGTATTTTTGTTAGAACTATTAGTTTAATAAATGGTCTAATTCACATTTATAATCTAAATTTTGCCTCTATAATCAGCTGACTTTTTAAAAATTGCGCTAATTCGCAGTTCCGGATTTACGCAATTTTTGTTTACATGAGGATTAGGCATAATACCGTTTAACCAATCATAGTTGTACCTTTTTTTATAATGGGTTAGGTGAATAAGGTTAAGCAAATGTTATTACTCTAGTTTTGTCTTTATTTTGCTTATGCAAATTTGTATATTTTATTTCTTTTTATTTTAAGTAAAAGCATTTGCTTAGCTTCATTCACCTTGCCCAATATCTTGCGTTACTGGTTTCGTTTTTAGCAACGGATGTGTCAAAACCTCAATATTATAGTAATAAATAAATAATCTGATTTCTTAAGTAGTAGTAAAAATGGCAATTTTTTCTTGCGTGACAAATTAGGTTATACTTTAAAATTAACTGCATTGTGTACTGCATTGTAGAGCATAAAAATATGATAAAACTACAGGTTGGTTAAAATTGTCACGTACAAGACGCATATTTTTGCAATGAGTAATGATATATAATTTTGTCTTTAAATATACACGTTTTTCCATTTTTTAGTTTTATTGGACAAATCTATAAAGTAAGTTTTAGGATTTTTGACAGTGGCGACAATAAATGGTGCAGGGGTGCCCGGATCCCCCTAAAATATAATCTAAGAAGCATAGGCATTAAAAAAACAAGAGAATGAATAGATAAAAACTGTTAAAGAAAATACGAAAATGCATTTGGTTATTTAGTCAAGTTTTTTTTGATATTACGGTCTCAAGGCTGTTTTTGTATTTTATTAAAAGTACTTTTTTTTGTTGCTGTTAATTTTTTTGATGTATGTCCATATAGATCTACTTGCCCCCCTCCTTAAAAAATTCCTGGCCATTTCTTGGCAATCCCTTTACCCCTAAAAAGCCGGCGTCGCTATTAATTTTTGAATTAAACCCTTTATGAAAAGTACACGGCTGATCCGGCAGTTTTTAATTCGTAAATATTTAGTGGCATAGCTACCATGAAGTAGGACGGGGCCCTTAAGTTCGGGGAGCCTCTCAAACTCTGACTTACAAACTATAAATTAAACTGGTGATTTCTCCCACTTTCGAAATATAAGTATTTAAATGTAACTACATATTTATATACCGGTACGGAAACTAAACCGCCGTCTTTAAAAAATGCATGATTTTAATCCCCTCCACCAATCTTCTATGCACTCTCCAGCAATTCACCGCTGCAACGAGCGCGCTGATTAAAGTACAACGAGATCACGGCGACGATGCGAACAACACACATTCCATCCCGAATATTTACTATGATTTTAATTCCCTATGGTCGACGAGTTGGTTTCCACATGTGTAAAACTTGTATTGATAATATTTTAAAGATATGCTTCGTATTCGTCGTGTTTCGAACTCGACCAACTCCAGATTTGTCATTACTCATATTCGTTATTCGTCGTACTCCAGATTTGTCGTAAAACGTATACTAGGTCTAGAAAATGATGTTATTGGTTTAAAAATACTTACCTAATTAGGATTCTGTATCCAAAGGGTGCTCAACGGGTCCCCTATTTACATGGCTACGCTGTCTGTGTATCTGTCACAGGATTGTATTTTTTCAACGGTAACAGGTTTCTTTTATTTTCATAATTTACGTGTAAATTAAGTGATGACTTTAATTTTATAGCATGATTCCTTGATTTTTTTAAGTAAAAAAGTTTATATAAACATATATCCGAAGACACTTCGTTTTTGAAGTACAGGGTGTTAAAAGTTTTTAATAATATCGGTATTATTTAAATATCTTTAAAACGCTTCCACTGATTTGGATGAAATTTAAGCTTTACATAGATTAAGAATATTGGACCCAGTGGCGTCTTAGTGGGCACCACAGCCAATATTATTGAGAAAAAAAGTACGCTACTGACTTTTCATAAGGTTTTAATATTTTTTCCGATTAACTAGTTAAAAGTGCAACTTTTTAGTTTTTTGTATTTTTTTCGTATCTCGCTTTTTTTCCAAGAGAAAAAATTGAAGCCACTCTAAGTGATAAATACATAAACAGCTTAAAATAAAATCCAAATTTAAAAAATACGTAATTTTTACCTTAGTAAATAAGAAAAATTACGCTTTTCGATAATATATTGATAATTTTTTATTTTGGTTTGTTAACCACGTTGTCTCTGGGTACTTTTCAAAAGAAATTAGAGTGGATTTAATTTTTTTTTAAACAAATCTTGATACAAATAAAATTTAGAAGACTAAAAAGTTGCAGTTTTAATTGCTAAATGGAAAAAATTATTAACATTCTGTTAAAAGTCAGTGGCGTCGTTTTTACTCAATAATATTGGCTGTGGGGCCCACTAAGACGCCACTGGACCCAACAATGTTAATTTAGGTAGAGCTTTACAAGCGTCTCATTACCTTAAATGAGTGTATCAAATTTCATCCAAATCGGTTAAAGCGTTTTAAAGATAATTAAAAAATACCGACTATTTTATAAAACTTTAACGTCCTGTATCTCGAAAACAAAACGTCTCCGGACATACGTTTATCAGCTTTTTTACTTTAAAAATTACACCATCCCTTAAAATTAAAGTCATCGCTTAATATTCACCCTGTAGTCTTAACTTGTGTATTAAAATAAGTTGCTGCATTTGGTTATTAATTTAAATATGGAGTCGTATGTATAGTAAAGAATTTGGATTAGCTACGACAAATCTCAAAAACGTTGAATTCTAAACACAAGAAATACAGAACAAACGATTTAAAATTATTAAGTTGGGGCCCAAGTTTATGTTTAGCCCCAGGGCCTTTGGTTACCTAACTACGCCACTGTACATAATATATATATATATATATATATATATATATATATATATATATATATATATATATATATATATATATATATATATAGGCGATATTTTTAAATATTATTGTGTTATTTAAAGAGCAATGATCTCTAAATTATATTTTGCAAGTAAATAAAGTTTATTTTTATTTTTATTTAAAAATTTTAGGGTAAAAAAATATATTTAATTATTATTTAAATGTCACTTACGAAGTCCGTCTCTCCGCGATCTTCAAGTTGTGCGGTCACGTTTCGTAGGAGGCTACATAGCGTCCCCGGGTAGGCAGCTGAAGGAGTTGTACGGGCGTTTCTGTGCCCTTGGGGATCGAGAAAAGACTCACGCTAATTTGATAGCATCTTTCTTGTGAGTGATGATTCCTAATAACCTGATGTTTTTATGTTAGGGGTGTGCACGTGTTTTCGTAACGGCCGAGGACGGTGGCGCCCTCTACTGGAAGCGTCAGCAAGTGACAGTGAAGGTTATGCACAATACCAGAAGCAGTTTTTTGGATCGACAACTACAATTTATGCATTGAAAAGTAAAAAAGTGAATATTTTGAACCTGAATTTCTGGGAGCGGAAAGCTCGACCATCCAGATTTTCCCACCACATAGAGCTGGCTATTGCCTTGCAGCAACGCCATAAACAAAGCAGTATCCAGTATCCACTTACGAAGTACTGCCGTGTACCACCTTTATCATAAAGTCAAACTATGTCTTTATGATAAATACTTTAGCGAGGGTTGCCGGGCGTGAAGTCTGAATACAGCCTGCAGGCCAAGTAACTAAATATTTTTAATTGTTTGTCGTTCAATCTGTATCTTATCTTAATAATTTATTATTAGTGAATTTTTGATTAATTAATTACAGGTAAACATGATAAGTTATAGTGATGGTATGATAATGTAAATTTTTTTTTGTAAAAATTAAATAATATTTCACTTGAAAGAAAATTGTTGTAATATAGGGTTATTTTAAGGAAAATGCAATCTTCATAGGTTCAATAGTTATAGTATGGGATCCGAATAGGAGGCGACCTTGACCCATCTGTTTACCCGATAAAAACTGTTTTATATTAAAGATAGTATTTAAACAAAGGTATCGCTATGGGCTTGTCTAAAAAAATAGGCCAAGTCCATATTTAATTTTAAAAAATAACCTCAAAATTTTTGACACATCTTGTAAAATGGCAACCCCTATATTTTTAAATACGTACGTATGCCAGTTATTAAAATCTATATTTTTAAATAATACAGAATGTACCAAAAAAATGTTTTTAAGTTTAAAATTTCAAAATTTACCACAGCTTTATAATATAGAAGAAACAAAACGTACTAATATATTTGTACAGTCATGTACAATAAAAAAATTAAAATTAACATTATACAGGGTCACTCAAAAATTTTAAAAACTTACTTTTTTAATTGGTCATAGCCTTGACCTATTTTCTTAGGCAACGGTATGGCAATACTTTTAAATACTATCTTTAATATAAAACAGTTTTTATCCGGTAAACAGATGGATGATGGTCGCTTCCTATACGGATCTTGGACTATTATTATTAAATGAAATATGGTTTTAATTGTTCCGGATAAATTTATTAAATAAAAGAAATCATCTAATTGCAATTGTATTGAAAAAATAATGATTTATATTGCTATTGTGGCTAATATTATAATTTTACTTATTTTTTTGGTTTCAGGTATAGTATCTTCTTTTTGGAGGATCAGTCATCTCACCAACATTAATCATTTTCACCATTACATAGGGTCTATAGCTGTAAGTATATCATTGAAATAATATTAATTCAAATCTAGTTTATAAATTTTTATTGTACTGTTAAAAAATCTTTGCGGATTATTCTTAAAACCTCTTATAAATGCTATAAAGAATCCCTGAAATTTAGGAATCTTTCTAACGCCTTGGCTTAATATAGAAACTTTTGTGCACTTCTTCGAAAATTGTTCAAAAAGAAAGTCTCTTTAACTTATTATTCTTTATCTTTAGCGAACAACTTGAGTTTCTAGATGAATCTCAGATCGTTGCTCTTGATACAAAGAGCTTTTTACAAAACTTAACCAGTCCCGTACTATAAATTTTAGGATTTTTTTTCACTTATGCTTTACAAGAAACAAAAATGACAAAAACTTAATGTTAAAAATATTAACTGTGCTTTTAAAAATATGTATGTTGATAGCATTTTTTTGAAAAAATATGTTTTTATTTCCATTATATTTACAAAAATACATTGGACTTATTTAACAATCAACTAATTAAACACATTTTTTATTGGAAAAGGTATGTAGACTTTTTTTGCATTTAGAATAGTACAGAAAGAAATTAAGATAAGTTTTTAAATTTTTTAAACTCGATAAATAGCAACATTCAGTTTACAGTGGAAAAGGGTAAAGAGAATGAGATAAATTTTTTGGATATAAACAATAAAAACATTGACAACCACATTAAATTCGATATTTACAGAAAACGAACAACGACAGATACGGAAATAATTTACGCATCAAACCAATCATGGAAAATAAATTTATCTTCTTGTCATAGTTTAATTCACATACTTGTCACTTTCCCATTAAGCGAATTAAATTTTAACAAAGAACTTTGTAATATTAAACAAATAGCAAGAAACAACGGCTATAAAGAATCACTTATTGATAAATTGTTAACAAAGAAAAAACAAAAGTTCTCATATAACATTTTTTGCTGGCAAAAAGGTATCAAAAAGATATTAAAATGGGCAATTGGCCGTTATTGGGCCACGTGTTGCAGAAACTGTAATGGCATCCATAATTAATAAGTTATGATAAAAAAATACGTTTAGGATGATGGCATCCCTCATTAATAAGTTATGCTAAAAAAATGCATTTAGGATGATGGCATCCATCATTAAAAAGGTTTTGGCAAAAATATGCCTTTTAGATGATGGCATTACATTAGTTTTTTCCTAATGACAATAAAATGAATTTTTTACCGTACAGGGAACTAAAATGTGCATCAATAATGCACATGCATAATGTGTGTTTATGTACAGGGTGTCCCATATAAAATTACATACTATAATTTTAAAAACCATAAGAGATACAATAAAAATACTAAAAAAATACATTTCACTGAACAACTTCTGCATTTAACTTTTTCTTGTATCTCTTATGGTTTTTCCAAAATTAGAGTATTTCATTTTATATGGGACACCCTGTACATAAACACACATTATGCATGTGCATTATTTATGTACATTTTAGTTCCCTGGACGCAAAAAAAATGCATTTTATTGTCATTAGAAAAAAATAATGTAATGCCAGAGACAAGAATGAGACGAGTAACTAGTCCTAACAATTTGTCCATTGTATTTATCTCTTTCTGGTTTAACGCAAGTTCCAATAAATATGTCTTTGTCTTTCATCATGGCAGGCTATCGTAGATGGAGCAATCATCGCTTTGCCCTGGTTGCCAAGTTGTTTACAATTTCTGCATGTAAACTTTAATGTCCTTTTTGGCTCACATCTAATTAAGAGAAAGAAAATATACCATGAATCGAATATTTTTAAGTTGACAAACGTTGCCGCAGGCAATCACTCCGAAATGTTAATCTATATTTGTGTTTGATATTTTTCAATGGCCGATTTGTTTGGACAGTTTGTTTACATTTTCTGTAATTTATTGTGTGTTTCGTGGTTTGTTACTTTTAATTGGACTTTGAATATTGACTTTTATTAGTGATCACAGTGTATATATTAAATTTGTGCTTTTCAACAGATAATTTAAGGTAATATTGACATGGTTATCTGTAAGAAAAAATCTTTATAAAAACCAAATAAATGACATTTTTAATAAGGTGTGTGTAATTATTGAACTAAACCCCAATATTTTATATTAATAGGAAACAAAAACAAGTACCTAACATTAAGGGCAAAAATAGCACAGCTATATAATTTGAATTTGGCGGGCAAACGATAATGTCGACTCATGCGCCATCTGCGTTTGCCTTCCTTGAAGACAGACAAGAAAGGCCCAGCAGCTATCTCTCTCTCGGATAATTTATTTACATTTAGTTGCTCGTCTCATTGTTGTCTCTGGTAATGCCATCATCTAAAAGGTATATTTTTGCCAAAACCTTTTTAATGATGGATGCCATCATTCTAAATGCATTTTGTTCAGCATAGCTTATTAATGATGGATGCCATCATCCTAATCGCATTTTTTTCATCATAACTTATTAATGATGGATGCCATCACATTTTCTGCAACACGTGGCCCAATAACGGCCAATTGCCCATTATGATGTCTCTTTGATACCTTTTTGCCAATGCCTTGCCGGCAAAAAAATGTTATATGGCAGAGGCGCATTTACATATTTGCCGCCTGTAGGCTATTTTATTTTCGCCGCCCCTTTCTGCTTCTTTTTTCCTTCAGAAATTATTTTTGAAGAGCAAAAAAAAAAAAGGTCCTCACTTCCATTTCTTTCAATTCTAGGTACAAATTTGAATTTGAAATCCAACCAAATTATTCATCATAACACATAATCTGCCGCCCCCTAAAAATGCCGACATAGGCTTCAGCCGTAAATGCGCCACTGCCTACAATACAGAGGCGCATTTACACATTTGCCGCCCGTAGGCTATTTTATTTTCGGTGCCCCTTACCTTTCTTTTTTCCGTGAAAAAAAATTAAAGAGCAAAAAAAAAATTTGAAGAGCAAAAAAAAAGATCCTCACTTTCATTTCTTTCAATTCTACGTACTAAATTAAATTTAAAAAAATCCACAAAATTATTTACAAATTCCAATTTTGCCGCCCCCTAAAAGACGCGGCCATAGGCTTCAGCCTACTCAGCCTTTTGGTAAATGCGCTACTGTCATATGGGTTAATTACTAAAGAGGTATATAGTGTTATGGAACCTAAATACAATAACTTTAAGTTTATTAATTATATTCCAAACATTAGTAATAATGTATTCAATAAACTAGATAAGTTAGGCTGTAAAACTGTTTCGTTAAAAAAAAGTAACCTAGGTAGATTATTAATCAAAAATAAAGACAAAACAGAAAAATTAGATATTTCAGGGGTGTATAAAGTTAATTGTGCAGATTGTAATGCGGAATATATTATCAAAGTGGAAGAAGAATAAAACACAGAATAAAAGAACACAAAACAACAATTTTAAAAGGTTTAAAAAGCACAGGAATTTTAACACATTGTATAGAGCAAAAACACTTTATAGATCTTAATAATGTTAAACTAATTCATAGAGAAAACAAAGGTAAAAACTAAATTTATATGAACAACTAGAAATTAAAAAAATCACTTATGGACAATACAACTCTTTCTACCAATGATAAAATAAATTTCGCAGATATGCCAATTATAAGCCAATTATAAATAAGTTTATTAGTACATCTGGGCGCATTGAAAAAAAACCCTAATAATATTTTATAGACTTTTTTGGGAACAACGTGTTAAATGGTTCTGTTTGTAAATCTTTCTTTTTTAATTTAGTATACAAAGTACTCTTGACCAAGCCCTGGTAAGGCGAAACAATTGTAGAGTAATGCTTTAATAATTATTGAAACATTAAAGGCTACTTTTCCACTTAGTATTATTAAGTAAATTTTTGCGAGAAAAACTTGGAATTAGGGTTTTTAGGGTTTTTAATATAATTTTTAAAAAACAAAATATTTTTACTTTAGATGGATTTATTGAGTTTTGCCGAAAGGCTCTTCATATATCCAAAGCTTTTGACCAGGTTTGGCACTACGGTCTTCCGCTAAACTCTGTTTGCAGCTTTCTGTCTGTCGTTTTATTTTTAATCGGTTATTGTGGACGGCCACTTTCTAAGCGTTCACCAAATTAATGCCGGGGTTCCTCAAAAATCAGTACTGCCAGCAACTTTTTTCTTCTTCACATTAACGACTTCCACTACCAATTCAATTCATAGTTTTGTTGATGTTTGTACCCTTTACTCTGGATGTCGAGTTTTCAAACCCATCCCTAAGACTGACTTGAAAAGCAAACGCAGGTCAAGACAAAAAATATGTCTTACAAGAACCTTTGTTTAATATTGGAGTAGGGCACCAAAAAACTCGTCCAATTTCATGCATCAGAAACAGAATCATGTTCCTTGTTGCGAAAAAAGTGATCAAATACTAACCCTTTACTTATAAGCGGCCAAGTGCTGCAAAACAAAGACACATTTAACCTTGTTAGCTTTACATTTAAGAATAACCTAAACTGACATAAATACATTATAACTATAGCCACGAGAGAAAAAAATTCAGGATGCCATTTTTAACCTAAAGGGTTGAATATAATGGATAATATTTGTTGTTATTTTTCTAATTTTTACGTTTATTGCAATATTTAATAGTTAAAATTACCTACACTTCTGATTTTTTAAAAAGTACTTTACAAAAAACTTAGGAGTGTGGTGTTTTTAAACAATTGAATATCGTTAAAAAAAAGGTATCAGATAATCCCTCCTTCCCTCTTGAGGGGTTGCTGTCACCACCCCCAGAGGGTTAAGACAATTTGATTAAAAACAAGTCACCAAGTGCCCACCAAATGAACAAAGTTTAAGTATTTTTGCCTTTTTTAATTTTTCATGGAGCTTGCATATTAAGAAAAATACCTTTTTAAATTGACACCCTGTATGTTTTGCCTATATTAAATTATTTAAAAAATAATATTTTATATTTAGAAAATAATTGAAATAAGATAATTTTAAAATAAATGTGTTGTTATAATTGTATTATATAAGGTATGGTACAATCGTATTTGTAGGTTCAAATATTGGCTTACTTTGTATAGTTATCAGGCTTGTGTCAATAAATGAACTTTAAGTCTAAATATGTTATTAATTGGCATATTGAATATTTCGTAAATTTTTATTCCCGGAAAAACCCTTACTGGTTGTTAAGATTGATATAATGATTTAAACAACCCCTAAGCCTGGTATATTTAATTTGGTATAAATAATTTAATCCTTGGAATATTTGAAACTAAAAAATGGCTGTATGTAAACATAAGAATCATATATTCAAATACACGTTTTAAAAATAATATATTGTTTTTTGTTTGTAGCATTAAAACAGTAATGCGAATAAAATACTTAAAAAATAGTTATTGTTCGTAAGAAATGTATTTTCTAAATTAAAATATAAAAACTCGTATTTATTTAAGAAAAAAGTATTTACTTTATTAGTTCGTGTGTTATAAAATTATATTAATAAATGCAGGTTACAAAGTAAATTTTAATAATCAACAAACCGCAAGTTAGTATATAACTAAAAGAGTGTTTGGTATCCTCGACCTCATTTCTATATAAAGTAAGAATTAAATTTGTTGTTCAAATTAATGGATAAAGCGAAAGGTGCTTTTAATAATTATGTTTGACAACTCTGCGTTTTTAAAGCGTTCTTACTTTATTGCACTTTTCGCGAAACCAACACGGAAACTATATTAAACTATAGTAAATATTATTATTTATTATAGTAAAATAAATAAATATATATATATATATATATATTTTATTACAAAAAGTAAAAAATATAAAGATGTTAACCATGAACTTTTTTTGCTTAACAAAAAATTCAATATTAAGAAAAAACTATACTTTATTTTTATTATACTTCTATTATTTTATATTTTATATTAAATAAAAAAGTAGATACATCGATAAATAGAAAACCCCTTTTTTAATAGGCAATATAAATACGTTTAGTACTTAGTTTTAAGTTTTAAGTTTTGTAGTCCCAGTGACGCAAGTAAAACTAAACTTTTGTTTTACCCGGTTTTCACTAGTTGCAAGCAGCGAAAGTAACTTTTGCAAAAAATTTACAACACATGACAAGTTTAAATATTTACTTAGAAAACCAGAACATTATAGCAATACAATATTAAAAATAAAACTATTTATTTTTATGGACTGTGATAGAACAATTTGAACAACTAGAAAAAGAAACTGGCAATGGAATATTTTTTAAATTATTAAATCTTCTGCTTTGTACTGGATTGTTACTATCCGGTACAACCAGAGCTATACGCAGGGGGCAATAGAAACAACTCCACGCCCATCTCCTTCCCTAGGAGCCAAAAGAAAAACTCCTTCGCACCTACGAGAAGCCTATTTTTTTGGTTGTTGCTAACATGCCTAATTCGCTTTCCTTACATAGCTGGAGGCCGTTTTTGTCACCTAAACATGTCTACATTTTCATTTTTTGGAGCTGTTGCTCCCCAACATCATGTTCTGCGTACGGCCTGGGCACAACCAACCACATTATAATTTCCACTTGAATTCATGTATGTAACTGTAAAATTATTAAAGAAAACAATACTTTAATTTTCATGTAGAATTTTTCATAAAATTTGATCTTCCGCTACAGACGCAGGCTTTCAACCTCCATGTTTGTTAAAATCTTTTAGTTTCACAATTTTTCAGTTTTTTAGACACAACCAGAACTTACTTGATGGTCACATTTACCTTGTTAATATTGATAACATCAGCGTTAATCTTGACCGTTTTTGGCTTTAAAGTTAATATAATCGCATATTCATCCCAAAATTAGAAACTAAACTTTAATCATCTTTAGTTATGACAAATCTTCTTTTAACAATGGAATGTTTCAAAAATGTAACATGGTACATAGATCTATTTTGATGATGATTTGCCTTCGGGAGCTTTTTGGCGGCTGATCACAAAGCTGAAAACATGTTTGTTAGATGCGCTTTGTTGTAACTATTATCGAGTTTAAAAGCTAAATTGCAAAGCCTCACTTTTAATAGCAGTGGCTATGACCATGGTTGTCTATTATAGTTCTAACTATAGTTATTTCTAACTAAATAAACAACCCCAAAAATTAAATATTTTTTTGTAACTATTGTGCTGTTAACACCGAGGAGTAAACCACTGAGAAATTGTGGTGTATAAGCAGATAAAATTGGATAGATTTATGTGGCATTGTGTAGAATTGTTGTGGAATTATGTGGAATTGTGATGAAATTCCGTGGAAATATGTGGGTATCTAATTATAAATTAAATTCATTCTTAGTAAAAATAGGTGTGTTAATTGAACACTGATCACAAGGGCGCAATATTAACTCTTTGCGTCTGCAGAAAACAGGCTTTGATCCTTTACTGTATATCATGAATGTCTAAAATTAAAGTGGAATTGTAATGGCAATATGTGGAATTGTGGTGAAATTGTGTGGAATTGTGGTGGAATTGTGTTGAATTGTATGGAATTAAAGTGGAATTGTATCAGATAAAAGTGGAATTATATAATTAAATTATTTTTAGAACAAATATACTAGTGTGCTATTAATTAAAAGTCATGCGTTCCTAATTTTTCTATTGACCTCGGCTATTATACCCTGCTTTCTATTTTTCTTTAGTTATGTCCAATAAAAACAATTAATCAAAATATTTATTAGATACATAATTCATGCTTCTTTTTAATCACAAATAATTGTATTTAAAATTTTACAAATAGATAAATAACTAGTTACTATGTTGCTAACTCTTGAAAATAAAATTAACAAAGATGAACATCCCATTTAATATCTAATAATTTTATCTTATAGTGGAAGAAGATACCAGATTCTAAAAAAGCTTCATTTATTTTATAATCATCATTAGTTTAATGTATGCCTATAACGAAAATTGTGTTTTAGAGAAAGTTATTAGATAAACTTATATGCTTTATTTACCAAAAGGTTATTCACCTAACGTGATTGAAGCGCGCTAAGCTTTTATATACGTGATAATAATAGCGGTGTCATAATTAGGAAATGTGTTATATAATGTTGCCGCTTTAATTTTATACGGTAAAAACATATTAAATTTCTTGCATTTAATTGTAAAGTGGAGATTTTATCATAGAATTTTAAAAACATTCTTTTAGTCTTTTAAGTCACTTAATTAAAGTTAAAGGCAATTTGAAGTTGGAGAATGATATTTATCTCTACAAAAACACAGAGAAGGCCATTTACAAATTCCGTAATAGGAATGTCTCAAAAAAATTATCTATGATGATGGCATGGGATTTTTACGTAGAAATTAAATTTAAAAATATTTTTAGAATATTTGGAAGCTGCGGAATTTTCATTACTCTGTCATGTAACTTTTACTGTTTTCAAGATCCTAATATATTTTCAATAATACTACTTTTTTGGACAAGTGTATAATTTTTAACTGCTTCACAAGTGTATTAGTTAAAAATAAAGACAATGGAAGTCCAAAAAGTAGAATTATTGAAAACATAACATTCTTAACCAGCTTTAAAGAAAAATGATATATTATTAAGCTATGGGTATTTAAAAATTACGGATTTATTAATCTTAAAAACAATTGACTACATGGCATGTAAGAGTATTATTTAACAATTAAAAATTGCCACATACAAGGTTACAGAAAAAAACGTCATCAAATCTATACGTTATTTACAACATAATGTTTGCAATAAGGCTATATAACTTGTTTATAAAGTTTTGTTAATATTGTGAATAACCCATAGGTGCGAATAGCTTTATTGCCCATTTTTTTTCACTGTTAAATAATAGTCTTATCTGCCATGCAGTCATTTTTTAGAGATAAGTAAATCCATATATTTTTTTAATAACCATAGCCTATGTTATATTTTTTTAAAGCCGAAAGATTTAATTTTAATAATATAAAAAATAAACATGATGTTTCAAATATCAAAGTGGACCTATATCGGAAAATGAACCATTTTGTTTTTGCGTTAACGGAATGTCACAATCATAGGGCGAGGATATTATAAAAAAACTTCTAGGCTATCTATGGCTTTTTGCGAATTGTTCTAAAGTTATTCGCAGTCAAAATATAATCGCACACCCTATATTAAACTTTCTTATTTATACTTGCGAACTTATCTTTATATTTTACTAAAATAAATTTAACGATATAATTGGCATAATAATTTTTGCGAACGATTTTTTTGTTTCATGATATAATTTATTAGGTTTTAATTTGATGTATGCCATATAAAGTATGCAAGTTGTGTGTCAAGGTAAATAGGTAACTTAAAAAGTTAATAAAGAAAACATTTGTTAAGTGTCATACGTAATAAACAAATATATATAAAATCAGGCAGAATTATTTAAATTGTATAGAGGTTTAACAAAACAGATTTTATTATTGTAGTATAGTTGGTAAGAAAGAAAGTTTACTTAAAAAAATATATCTTTACCTATATGATATGTCACTTTGGATATGCCAAAAATAGCGATAAAATTAAAATATCAACAAGATAGTGGGAAAAATATATTAAAATATAATAATTAAAATTATAAAATATATTTAAAAGTGTTAGGTCTTCATTTTATTTTAAAAATATAACAAAGTATTTTTTCTTTTTCGGGAGCTAATGAAGACCGGCAACAATTTTGGCAAACTCCCTTCTATTTTAAGATTTTCTTAGCAAGCTGTTTGAGTCCAGTTTAGTCTAATCCATTATGTTTTTGCACCGGGAGCATTGTCCACGTCCAGGTCTAGGTCCACGACTTTCAATTTTGTTTTCTATAATGGGCTGTAAGATTTCGTACGTATCATGTCTCATTAGATGAATCAAGTAGGCAGTTTTAAGCTTTTTATACTGGTTAGAAACTTCCTCTCTTTGTTTATCGGCGAAGAACTCCTTAGCTAGTGGTATGGGTAGTCCAAGGTATTCGTAGCATTCTCCGGTACACCCACATTTTAAATGCTTTGAGTTTATTTATGTTGTTAGCTTTTAGGGTCCATGACTAGGGTTGCCATAAATTCTATAGCCAATGTCGGGACACCCTAATTTCATCATAGCATCTCTTTTTTGTGTTTTAATATATTTATAAAATTCAGCATCATGTTAAAGTTATACTGGTTTTGCAAAATTGCTTCAACAGATTCTGTCAACAGTCGACGCACAGTGGCCGATTATTGTTAAAACGGGGCATAAATTAAAAAGAAGATCAAAAATGTTGTTTTATCATTCCAAAAATTACAAACATACAAATTATAATCATTTTAAGTGGCAAAAGCTTTATTGATATCTTAATAAGTTTTATACAGGATGTTTCGAAACTTGGCATGAACGACAACCTATATACAGGATTCCATAGTATCCATAATATTGAGAATTTTGATTCCAAACAAAAACTATGTTATAGACTGCTATTTTAGCTACTTTTTAAAATTATTTTGAAGTATACAGGGTGGTATATTTTTGCATTTTTCGAATCTACATAAAATTCTAAGCATTTTGGCTTGTCATATTCCTATACCTAAAGTTAATAGTTTGGGAGTTATTAACAATTGAAAATCGGAATTTTTGAACTTTGACGATTTACCAAGCAAAAACAGTTGAAGATAGAGCAAAACGACCATTTGGAATGACAGTTTAAAAATTTGTCCTTTTTTCGGCCTATGGCAACCCATTTTTTATAAAAAGAGCCTTAAATTTTGAAAAATTCTTTTTTCATCGCCAGACAATTGATCATGCCCAGTTTGGCTGAGAATGTGGTTTTGTAATTGCCGAAATCTTGTATCCAATTTTTTTGCGGAAAACTCTATAAAATATCAAAGAGCTCTCTATAGCTTAAAATTAGCGTGTTGTCCTCCATATTCTATAAAAAAACGTAAGATTTACCAACTAGTAACAATACAAAAATCGACCTTACTAACTGTCCAGAGTTATTAGTTTGTGGTTCATAAAATATTTAATTTATGTCTCGGAAATCAATAGTTTTTGAAATATTCCAACAAAATAAGTTTAAGTGTTTTTAACAAATCACCCTGTATCTCAGAAACAACTGAAATGTTGCATCGCGGTAAAAACACTACACTTGCCATTTCGGAAAAAGCAAAAGTGGCATCACCTAAACTAGACACCCTGTATAGGGTATTCTATTAAAAATATTAATAATTTCTCACACTTTTTTAAGCTACCTTGTATAAATTTAAAAGTACATTGCAACCTCTGTGGATAACAATCCTACAACTTCTTAAATTAAATGTTTTTTGTAGCTAGAAAAATAAAGAAGCTGGTGGAGTCTATAACCCTGCACTAATATTTTAAAATTTATTAAAAAAGCGCAAAAGTCGCAAAACTTTTCTTGGTAACCAGAAAACTAAACAGTTAGAGAAGATAATGTTATACAAATTATAAGAGGATCGTTAGCGGAACATAAAAAAAAGCTTTTTAAAATGGCTACTTTGCTATAATTTTTATACACTTGATTAAATGTGTTAGTAAAATAGAAAACAAAATTTCAATAAATGAATAAAACACTATATACATACCTGACTAAACACTAATCCCACTAAACAGTAAAAAAAATTCTACAAGAAATTTTTAATACAAGAAATCTTTATAAGACAATGTTTATCATTGAATAACGTTTACTGCATAGAAAACTTGGCTTAATTTAAAGATGGCGTAGAGATTAAAAACAAGTGAAAAATTCAGAATGGTCACAGCCAACTAATAGAATAGAATGTTAGGAAGTAGACTATTGACAATTTACTTAATTTTTTAAGATTTGATATTTCCCTTTTTTACCACAATATTACAAAAATCGACCATAGTGCGACGGTTCCTTTCGTTGGTCCGCTATTTTGCCATTAATAAAAAGTTTCCTCTGAATTGGTATCATGTAAAAGAATTGAAAATAAGTATTTACATTACCTGTTTTGAATAATACTGATAAAGGGGTTAATACAAAATTAAATAGTTTGTTTTATATTGTAAATAGGGACTTCTCGTTATGAAATCGGGATGTAGGGACATAGGGCCTAATAACGGTGACAGTCCCGATATATCGAGACGAATGGAAACGCTATCCATGATTTAACTCCATGCAAAAGAATATAATATACATTTGACAAAGTTGTATCTGATCTGAAGGTTAAGTGATTTATCGCACAAAATATTTCGCATTTTTAGCCATTTCTATACGAGCTCTTAGTTTTTTATATGGATTGAATTTTGGGACTTGGGCTATTTGTTATCCATAGACTGATGTGGGTGGAAGCTAATGATTTTGGCAGCGACTTATCACTAGCACTTTCGTTTTGGTCGTGTTGATCTTTAGACTCAGTTTGTTTCCCTCAGTCGCTATTTTGTTCAGCAGTCATTGAAGACCTTCAGAGCTGTCAGCTATTATCTGTGTCGTCGGCATATCGCAAGTCATTAATCGGTCTACCGTTGACTTTTATACCGTCCTTTATACCTTTTAGAGCGCTTTGAAATATAATTTTGAAGTACATATTGAAAATCATGGGGCTTAAAACACACCATTGCCTTATACCGCGTTTTATTGGAACTGCATCTAAGTCTAGCATCTACTTGATGTTCGTGGAGATACCGTTTACCGTATGAAGCCTTTTGTAAATAAACTAGTTTTTTTAAATTTTAGTAAGTTGGTAAATGTTATTGTCAAAACAAATTGCAACAAACCCTTAAAATTTAAATAAAATTGCATGCAACAAAAAAATCAGCATGAAAAGATTAAAACTGTAAAACAGCTTTACAAATTAGGTTGCCAAATATCGTTTTATCATATTTAAGGCAGTATCAAATTACTTGCAGCGATAGTGACATATACTTAATATTTTATAAGCTAAGAAGATCAATCGTATTCGTTTATTACAGCATAAAGTATAAGTAATAGTAACTTTCTGAGAAAAAAGTACTTTAAATGTTAGGGTATTATTTTATTTTGTGTCTCAAAAATGTAATCTTGCACCGTATCTTTTTTTGTTTTGTTTTATGATATTTGACTAGAATTTCGCATAGTCCTCCAAAAGCCTTATGTAGTGTTTACTTAGCTTCATTTGACAATTTTCAAATCCAATTTATTTAACAAAAAAATAAAAAAAATGTCTACATACCTATTTATCATCTTTAATAGCAGTACAAGCAATACTTAAAAACACCATCCAAATGCCAATAAACCAGGGATATTAATGGTTCCCTGGTAGGTATATCTGCAACGTCACTGTGCAAATAAAAATAAATAATTATACCTATATAAATATTGACCTTGAGATAGATATACAGACAACGTCGGTAACAAGATCGTGTGCATACTTTGTAAATTCTTCCATTCGTGAAGACACTATGTTCACCTATAATTGAAAATCACTCTTAGCTGCGGCATCCACTGGCCGTTGGAAGACAATTTCAGATAAGTAGGTCTTGCATTCTTTCAGAGTTATTTGCAACTGCTTGTTTTTGTTTATGAGCTGCGGCTCTACGAAGAATGCTTTTAATCAAAGCAATGTTTTTAATTACTGCTGCTGCTTTGTGTAAACTACTGTCGTGATATTTTTAAAGTAAATTTTTAATGCTTATTAATATCTATTATGGCCCAACATTTTGCTTAAAACAAGAATGCAAAAGAAAATATTGTATAACATGGTGTACAATCATTTATTTTGTTATATAGCAAGTTTTATATTATCCATTCGATGTCAGTATTACCAAAGAAAGTTGTAGAACATTGGTTATAAAAATACCTGTTTGTGTCCAGACTGAAAAAAAATGTTATTAAAAGGAGTATAGCACAGAACTTGGCTGCATAAAAAGTTTTCGTTTAGCTGAAAGACTGTCTAAATTTATTAGGCACCGATAATAATCGGTACTTTTCCTTCTTGGGAACAACCACAGCATCAAATTTCTCTCGTTAATTGGTCATTGTTATTTTTTTTAAATCTGATAATTATTATGGAAAGCTGAACTATTATATTTTATTTTTAGGTTTCAACGATGATCGTATCCAAAATCTTTGTTTAAACTTGCGGTTTTTAGATAAAATAGCACATGCCAATGCTGCCATAATTACATTTTCTACACTGTAAATACTAAACTGAATAAAATCAGTTTGTTACAAAAGTTTGTTTAATAGTCGGATACACCTTTAAAATAAGCAAAGTTAAATAAAACGTTACACAACAAAGTTGTTAAAAAAAATGTGGTACAATATTGCTATATACATAGGTAGTTTTAGCTGTAGATGCTACAATATCAGATAAGTAGGTCTCGCATTCTTTTAGACTTATTTGTAACAGCTTGTTTATGTTTATGAGCTGCGGCTCCAAGAAGAATACGTTTAATCAAAGCAGTGTTTTCAATTACTGTTGTTGCTTGGTGTAGACTGCTGTCATAGTAGTTTTTGTAAGGTTATTTTTAATGCTTATTGGTTAATATCTAATAACTGTTTCGAATCCAATATTTTGCTTAAATCACAAAATATTTAATTTCTAAAGAATACAAAGGCAAAGGTAAATCTGCTATAACCCCTAGTTTATTGACACTTATATCATTTATTAACATGGCCGAAAATGTCGTGACGTCAAAAAACCAAACAATGCCATAAACCCTTTAGATACAAACTCTGATTTACCCATAGAAATCAAAGAGAGAGAAGAAATCCAAAGCAATTTTTTCTAACAGGGTACAAAGTTTTCGTGCATGACAAAATAACGAAACTCAGTATTTTATTTTCTTAAAAGGTGTTTAATAAAATGTTAATTATACGCTTTTTTAAAAGAAGCGCTTTGTCGAGCGGATGTATTAGAATTATATGTTAATAATCATCCGAATATACAAGGGGTGCAGAATCAAAAGCGGAAAACTCAATTTTTTAAATTTTGGATATTAACAAAAATAAGTTTATGTAAAATAAAACTCATTTATGGCTTTGCTAACATCTTTTTATATTAAAATAAACAGACAAAAGTTATTGACTAATGATTTTGTAACAAACTGCTTATTTGTCCATACACTTTTTTAAAATTTACTTTAATGTCTGAAGATTGCCTCTTTTCATATTTAGTTTTGGAGATTGCCGCTTTTGATACTTACTTTTGGGGATTACCATAGGTAGTTGTAAATGTTATTGATAGGTAAAAACAGTGGCGTTGCGTGACCAAAATTAGTCGTGTTCGGAGGCCCCTTTCATGAGAAAAAAAATTAAGGAGCAAAAGAACAAAAGGTCCTCACCTTTCTTGCAAGGCCATTTGCGTGTTGGCGAAAGTTATCCGCAAGGCCCTTTTTATCCTGTGGAAAATCATTCCCTCACTGTTTAACACGTTCTACAGTTTTGCGGGGCCCCTCATTTAGAATTTCGGGCCTCCAAGACCTGTGCCTCTTTTATTTCGGTAATTTTCCTATACCACATTCCATACATTCACCTTGCCGCGAGGCCGTAGGCGACCGCCTACACCACCTATGCCTAGCTACGCTACTGGGTACAAAAACTAAATGGTTAGTCAAAACAAAATTTGTTAGGAGCTAAATCCTTAATATTACTGTAAAATGATAGCTCTTTTAACTCTCTTCAGTTCTCTCAAAAATGTTTTTTACTAAGGTTCTTACATCTTTTAATTTATAGAGGCACCAGAACCAGAAAGATTGATTACAGGAAATATCGACTATAAAGTTTTCCTTTTTTGAAAACGCATATTGTTGTATTTAAATGATTGCTGCAATGCAATTCTCAACATATGAACATATATCGACTTTAAGAACGTGTTAAATACAAACTTTTTAATTGCCCAAATGCAAAAATTCCAAAGGGTTTCTGTTTTTAGATTGTCTCTAATAGTGTGTTTTCAGTCACGAAACACGCAATCTTTACCTAAGTAAAAAACTGATCCAGATTCTTTTTAAAGATCGACGTTCTAACAACGTCGTATTCACTCATTGTATCAAGGGTTGCCTGCAGGCATTAACCGTTGTACAACTACACGTCTTATTTTAACTTTTGGAATGGCGAGTATGTGCTTCCTTTTTTGGCTTTAATGCATTTTAATTAAACTAAATTATGATCTAGTAAATTCTCTTCATTCTCGCGAAGAGAGATCTTTACATAATAATAGATTTATGCTTTTTTCTTTTGCAGGAATAATTGTTATTTTTTTAAAATTTTATCACGAATTAGGTGGGTCATTGACCAAATGACCTTAATAACGAGCCGCGACTGGTACTGAAAAGAATTAATTAATACTTTTAATTTATATATTTTTGGAAACCATTATAACAAAGCCATAAATTACATGCACTAATTATGTGCAATTCGATAGAGATTGCCAGACTTAGAACTTTACTATTAATTTTTATTGAGATATGGGCGTATTTTATTCTAAATGGTACAGATTATCAACACCTACAAAATTAGTTACTAACTCAATTTTCCTCAAAAACCGACATTGCCCCTTTTGATTCTAGACCACTTAAATACGATTAAAGTGACCAACCAAAAGCAGCAACTGTGCAAGCAACTCTTTGCCATTTTTTTATTATTTTTTTCGCCTCTGACGGCTGTATTCACCGAGTTCTGACAAATATTTATCGGACTGATAGCCTGCTTTTTAAGTAGGCTATCTGTCTGATAAATATTTGTTAGAGCTTGGTGAATAAGGCCTTTACAAACTTTTTGGGGTATGGATGTCTCAGAAAGAAACTTCAACTTTGATTCAGTATAGAATCGGTATTTATTATTATGGGACATGAATGTTCAGTTTTACAATTTGCCAGTTTAGTTATGATGGTTCAGTTGAACCCAACTAGTACATAAACTTATCCATTTAAAATATATGAGAACAATATGTCTTATATAGACAGGTTCAAATACCGGTTCAGTTTAACTGAACCACAGCTTAAACTGCTATGGTAAAACTGGGCATAAATATTAAAAAAAAGTACAAAAATGTTTTTTTAAATATGTTTTATTTTATGGCAGTTCTGTTCTAGGAACAAAGGACAACTCAGGGTGATAAATCATTTGAAATACAATTATAGTACGTCATTACAAAATAAATTAAAAGATGTTCTCTAATTTTCTATACTACTACTATCTTTATTTGACTTTATCTAACTATAGTTATGTTAGGTTAATATAAACATCTCATACACTGGTATGTAACTAAAATAAAAAAAACTATTGTGAATAGATAAGTAAGGTTAGAATATTATTTTTTTTTGCTAATAATAGTATTAATGATGCTAAAATATAATAAATTAATAATAACGTGTTTATAAACATCTTTCTTCTTCTGTAGCAAATGTTAGGTTATAAATTTACATCACCCTAATTTTTTTTTGGAAAATTAAATGCATATATCTGTTTATTAGGTTAATTTAATAGTTTCCAAATCAGTAGTCTGAATTTTTTTATTTCTTTAGAGATACAAGATAATACCAAAAGTATATTTTTTAAATAAAACACCCTGTATATTATATCACCATTAGAAAGATCATTCAAAAAAGTTACTGGAATATGGCCATCCAAATCTTAAGTTTCGTTATATATTCGCAATATTGCGTATATCACGACCATCATAATTAATTGTAACAGCTTTAGTAACATTCTCTGATCAAAGATTAAAGAATTTTTGAAACGTAGACAGAAAAAAAATAATGAAAATATATTTATGTTTTAGTATTTTCTATAGTTTGCATTGTTTTCTTTAAAAATTTGATTTTTTTTTTAAATGAAATACTAATATAAAGAAGCAAAGCTTTAAACTTAAATTCAATGGTAAATAATTGTAACGTTCAATTGTTTTACAGGGTGTTCTGGTTAGTTCCAAATGCAACATTCGGCTGTTCCCTATATAACACTTAATTTAACGAAACTTTTTGTCAGTGCTGGATTTACCAGCAGGCTGAGTAGGCTATAGCCTAGGGCGGCAATTTTTAGGGGGCGGCAGAATTACTTCATAAATTGTTTATTTGTAGAAATATTGAAGGAGTAGAAAAATTGAAGTGAACCATTTTTTTGCTCTTCAAATTTCTGTTTAAATTAAAAACAAAATATAGTGATTAGGGGCGGTAAAAATTTATAGCTTATATTGAAGGACCTAAAAATTAAAGTAAGGACCTTTTTTTGCTTTTTAGATTTTTTTGTCCATTTAAAAACCTACAAAATTGGGATTAGGGGCGGCAAGCTACAGTTTTTTGTAACCCCCATATTAAATATTAATCCTAATGAAATGGGCTATAACTGAACCCAAAGGTAATTAAAATAGGACAAAAAACTAAAAAGTTAAAATTAAATTTTAACAACATTTTCTTTGTCGGTTTCTATTTTTTCAGAATTGTGTTACTGATTTATAAATAACTATTAATTACAAAAATGCAGACCTTGGTCACATATTAACGTTTCAAGTTTCATCAAAATATACCGAATGGTTTAAAAGTTCAAAGGGGGACGACTGTATAATAAGCAATAATAAAGTGTCTGTCAAAAAAAATAAAAATATATGTTTGGTAAACCTATCCAAAGACAATAAATTGAAAATTTGGTTTCTTAAAATGTTTTCAAAACTTTAGAGTATTACCTATACAGGTAGGATGCAAACTAATAAACGCAACCACTACCGCCAACCAGACATCTATCCAGAAGAAGAAGGAGAACAACATATCAAAAATCAGCTGACCTAAAATTCTTTTTCGAAAACGTTGCTACCTCCTATACTACAGACACCCAAATAACCATAATGAAAACTGTCATAATGACATTGGCGTAGATTGAATATATGAAAACTACGGTGGGGTTTATTTCATTAAATCTTTCCCTTATGTTTCTATCTAAAGATTGGTATTTTTCATGTAAGGCAGACATCTGACAACTTAAGGGCAGTTTATAACAATATTCTTGCATTACCTTTAACAAAACTAGTTAGCCTTTATGCTTTGTTGTAAACTATATGAATATTATGAGTTTTGCAGTAACTGACACATTCTTTTAGAATATGCGACAGTTTAATTTTAAGCTTTATATATGTATTTATAATTTTACAAAGATAATAGAGTTATATTTCGGATATAATACGTAGTTACTAGTACGTAGTAAAATAATTATTAAACTAATTAAAGTATGCACTGTTGAACGACCTACAATTAAAATAATAATATCCTGTCCCCTTAAATAAAGTTGTGTGAGCATAGAACACAGCAAAAGTAGTTTGTGAAGGTATTATAATAATAAGTCAAAGCAATAAGAGTGACCTTACCAAGGCATTTTCGCCGCGTGAGCTTTTTAATCATACTAAACTCCAACCAAGTTAATGTATATCTATCGTGTATGGAACATGTGACAGCATAACAAAAAATATATTTAAAGGTAGCAGGTACTTTATACAGGGTAATCAGTGGTGTAGATAATTCGTCTTGTATGCCAAATTGGAAAAACGGGCGGGAAGATTTTCAAAGAGCAAAAAGTCCTCACCCTCATAAATAAATATATTTACTGATTTAATTTGTACGAAAACATGTTCCATTTTACATAAAGTACTAAAAAAGTCTCCCACCTTACAAACCCAACTTCACAACCTTATTTCTGGTATGTATGTATGTATATCTTTATTATCTTTACTCACCTTCCCTTCATTTTCTTCCACGTGCAATAAAATTTTCCAGTCTCTATCATCTCTTACAGTTTCTTCTCTTTAATACTCCATAGCTTCACATCTGCAGTTATTTATCACTTTACCTTTGGTCTCAAATTTTTTGATAGTCCTATCGGCTGTTGTTTTTCGGGTATCGGTCTATTCGGATACTGAGCACTGAACATGTCTGACACGTTTTAGTAACTATTTCCTTGATAGTACCATTTAATTATCAATACTTTTTCTTCAGTAGTATAACTCATGGTTAATCTTTTCGCTCTACGATTTTTTGATAATAATATTGAAGCACTAAATTTTAAAATGACAACGTTAAGTCACGCTAACTGGTATTTTTATTGTTATTCATAAATATGAGGCGATAATAATGTAACAATTTTTAAAAATATATTAGCATCTAACCAGCAAACGGGTTAACCAAAAACTCTAAGGACGTAGATTTGCATGCTCTTTAATAAACTTTAATAGAATTTTTCTCTTAAATAATTAGGGGAGGAATAATTGACCCTATGAAAAATTACACGGGATTTCCTATGTCCCGCCCGGCGATGCATCACTCGGTATAACATGCACAAATCGATGGGTTTTTGACAAAATATTGTAAGCGACATTGGTCAATTTTACGGGAAACGATTTTTATCTTTTCATTGACTTATTTTTAAAACAAGGTTGTTAATTTTTTTGTATATTCATTAGTGCAGAGCTTTCTATCAGGTCTCGGATTTTATTTAAAAATAACTAATGAAAAGAAAAAATCGTTTTCCGTAAAATTGATAAATGTTGCTTACGATGTTTTGTCAAAAACCCATCAAAATATTTTAATAATTATTTTCCTCCGAAATGAAATTGAAGACCAAAAAAAAATTCCCCATATTTAAAATGAATTAAAATACAGCTTTGTAGTCTCCCAAATTTTCTTTCTATCTAGCTTCTTCTTTAAAAAAAACATTGAAGCCACTGTAATTTATTTTAAAGTTATCTATAGAAAACAAAAATAAAAAATAAAAAATTATTTGCCTAAATTTATTAAATAAGCAGTCGTGTATTTCAGTGAAAATAGTCATGTCATTGTCATGTTGTTTATGGATTCTTTTAAGTAGTATCACTTAAAGTGAATTTATATTTTTTCTCGAGGGCAAAGTGAGATAAGAAAGAAATACAAGAGACCAAAAGTTGCATTTTTAATAGCCAAAAAGAAAAATAATAAAAAAACTTTCAAAAAGTCAGTGGGGTATTTTTTTCTTAATAATATTGGCAGTAGTACTCAATGAGACTCCACTGGACCCAATAATTTCAATATAGGTGGAGCTTAATAAGCGCCTTATTAAATTAACTAGGTGTACCAAATTTCATCCAAATCGATTGAAGCGTTTTTAGGATATCTCATAACTACCGACTCTTTTTAAAAACTTTAACGCTCTGTATCTCAGATATAAAGCAAGTTCTGACATATGTTCATAGAAACTTTTTTTTATTAAAAGACATAAGAAATTACCCATTTAAATTTCATACCGTAGTTAGAAAACACCAACAGATTAATAATCACCCTATAATTAAAATGCTGTACGTCTTAAAGCATACGGTAATAACACTGGTCAACAAAACTTTTTTTTTTATTACTCAACTTCTTTTATTTTATTTTACAGCTATTAAAGAAAGGAATCCATAAAATAATAAAGACTTTGTCCAACAAATCATATTTTATAGTAATACTAGGCTAAATATCAATATTTCTTGAAAATTTAGCCTCTAAAATATCTCTTTTGGTATCCGACAGTAATTCTCTAATATGCTTTGACTAAAATTTGCATTGCCTTTTTTCCTGGACCAGGAAAATTCCCATGAAAACGTTATACGCAATGGTTTTTACTGACTACTCCTAGATTTTCGAGAAAAAAGTCGAAATGATAATATCAAAAAGTATTTTGAAGTCTCATAAACATTTACTTCTTTATAGTTAGTTTAAAGGTAATTGATAAAGTCTTTCCAATTTTACCTTTATTAATATACTAAATATATATTTTAAACATTTCCACTTGGTTTTCGCATTAAATTTATTATCCAGGGTAAGTTAGAAGTTTAATAAAGCTCATTTACTCGTTCTCATGAAAAAAAATAATTTATTTTTTCGTAGGTACTTATACAGGGTGTTTCCTATTTGCACTAAGAAAATTTAAGAGCGTATTCTTGGGCTATTTTTATAAAAAAGTTTATATTAACATGTGTCCTCAAGTTTTTCCTTCAGTGTTAAACCTTTTAAGAAAGCGTAAAATTTCTAAAAAACTTTTTAAGTAAAATTTGTTAAACGGTATTCAATTAGGCATTTTTTGTTGTTATTACAAAATTGCTAATAACAAGTAATACTACTTAATTTTAAAAAGAAAAAATGCCCCTATGTTTCTTGTAGGGTCTAGGATTATGCAGTTAGCGGATTTTATTTTTTTATGAAAAACTAAGCAAGCTGCTTAAAAATATAAGGACACAAAAAGTTGTATTTTTAGGTGTTTTATCCGGAAAATATAAAAGTTGCAAAAAGTCAGAGCGTCTAGGATTATGCAGTTACCGTATTTTATTTTTGGCGTACATTTTTTTGTCAATAATATTAGTTAAGATGCGTCCCGCGTCGCTACTGGTCTCACAAAATAAAATAAGTTAAGGGCTAAATTAATCTCCTGGTTTAACAAACACCACAGCCAAATTTTATCAAAATTAGATAAGGCATATTTAAGATATTATTAAAAATTCTATCTTTTTTTTAAAGTGTATCTTAAAAACAAAGCATTTCCAGACCTATGTTTAAATAAACTTTTTTTTCATAAAATTGGCTCAGAAATATGCCCTTAGATTTTCTTACCGTGATTAGAAAACACCCTGTATAGCCAGGCATTTTAACATTTAAAAAATATTTTGATGTATACAGGGTTACTTTTAAAAGCGTGACAGCATAAAGTTAGGATTTTTTAATTGATCGCCTTGTATTTTATATTTTTGGTAAATTTCTCTTTGCATTCTAACACGTTTTTATGGGTTATACTCGGTTAATAAAGAGTACCGCAACTTTTAAATATTTCGTTCAAGCTTTATTTACCAAATTTGGTCATCAGAGGTGCTTTGAACAAAAAAGTAATTGAGGGCTAAAGCTATGTTTACAAAAATTGCTATTTAGGGGTTTTTTGACATGTCTTCTTGATCAGTGATCAGCATTGTTGTCAAATTTTAATAGAATTGCAATGTTGTCGTATCTTGACAACTGGTAAAGATTAAGTTTTAAAAATTTGTAATCTACCTAAAGTTGGCACGCTCTTTTTATTGCAATTAAAATAAATTTGACATTTTATTTAAAATCCTAAAAGTTTTACATAAAGCGCAAAACTGAAAAATCTGGCAACAATGGCCGTATTACTGTTTAATTCTACCTGCACATAAACCCTTAAATGCCAAAATTTGTAAACGCACCTTAAGTGGATTTGAAGATATTTGAGCGCATCTGAACTTTTTACCTCAAATAATGTCATATCTTAGCGACTAGTAAAAGTTTCTAGACTTATTAAATTAGGCCTGCGCAATATATTGCAATGAAAATTAAAAAGGGACATTCGATTTAAAACAACCAAAAAGATACGTGTAGCACAAAATAGGGAAATCTGGCAACGGTGCCGATATTAACATAAAATTCCTCATGCCCGATACCTTTCAGATACTAATGTATGTAGCTTAAGCGGTTGTAAGATATTTAAGAGTTGCAGTACTTTTTACTAATCCAGTATAGGGTTAGATCTTCAAATTCAAAAAAATAGAAAATTTAGGACAGTTTACATAACGCTATCATTTTTCTTTATTTTTGAAAATCTTCGAAAGGTAAAAGCCTAAATACTAACGTACCGTGGGTGTCTTTAGCAAGATAAGAGGAAGTTTGTTAGTACGGGACCTAAAGACTTAAAGATTTAAAGGGAAGGGGAAGACCTCCGCGTCCAGCAGGTTTTATATTCTAAAGAACAAACAGTGTGAAACAAGTGAGAAGTTCGGGTCATGTCTAGTTGGACCGTATAGGGATGCATACGATGCGACACCACGAGTTTCTCTGTTGGGAGCTACAATTGGTGGTGTTATACTGGATAATTCCTCGGAGCAGAAGCCGTGGAAGTACCTGTAAAATAGCGATAGATTCTGTACAGCCAGACAATGGACAATGCATGCAAAGATCGTTAATAATGCGGCCCTTACACTATCAGTATTACTGTCAGTATTGGATATTGACAATATTTTATCATTTACATATTTTAACTTTGCCACTAATACTTTCAAAATGTTAAAATTACAATCAGTATACTAACTGTCTATCAGCATTTACCCTCATACTATAATTATTACTATTGGTATTTTGCAATAATGATAGTATTACTGATCGTGGAGTGCTCAATGTTGTGGGGGACGCCATTCCCCAGATATAAGAACAATATTTTATAGGGTGTCGAATATGGGATACATACAAAGTGTATAAATTAAAAAAGAAAAAATACTTTTTGCTTGAAAGAAAAGTTCAAGCTTTTTTGAAGCTGCCGTGGCTATAGATATAATGTGTTTATGCCAGTTAAGGTCATTCTCAAATGTGACGCCCACAAGATTAAATGTGTCTTTGCTCTACAGAAATTAGCCGCTTATAAGTAAAGGATACGTACTTGATCACTTTTTCAGAGACATGAAACATGATTGTGTTTTGGATGCATTAAATTGTACGAAATTTTTGGCGCCTCAATCCAATATTAGATTATGTAAAAAGATATTTGCATCGCCCTGCGTTTTCTATCCAAGTCAGGCTTAGAGATTGGTTTAGGGAACTGAAAACTGGACCAACTATTTTCTTAATTTCGAATGTTATTGCAGTTGCCTTTTTTAAAAATTTTAAATGGAAACACCCATATTTTATTTTATTTTTAAATTCTACACTAAAATCTGCTCCTAATGACATATCCCAACACATTGTTTTTTTAAGATGGCGGCCATAGATCATTTATTCACGACATCCATGCAGAAACGAAATAGTGGGAAAAAATAAGTTTAAATATTTGCTAAAATATTGTGATAGTATTTCTTTAGTCGTTTGGATATTATTTGGTCTTATTTTTTAAATCTAAATAAAATGTATTAAAAAAATATCACAAAAGTAAGGTTAGAAGTTAATTTTTATTTGTTTGGTCTCTTTGTCATTGTATATATTTTTCTTTGTCAAATTTAAAAGAATTTAGAACCGGATTATATGCATCCGATAAATTCTACGATGAAGGGCACAGTATTAGGTTTAATGCGATCCGTCCAATCGGATTCCATTTTTACGTTGTACCCTTAGTCACTGACTAGTCTGACTAGAGGGTTAGTGGAGGTAATAAAAATATAATTTTGTCTTTGGTGGCCAAATACGGGGTATTATAAAAACTTGTAATAACAAAATCTGTTACAGATAGCTCTATAAATAAATCGTTGCCATGAATTATTATTAAGAAATTAAAACCATTTTGACATTTTTATTTTAATATAAAACTTATTAATTCATATTATAATAAGACAGTAGTAGAAATAAACACGATGGAATAGTTTTTTAGATATTCGGAGGTTGAGTATGGCCTCGACTTTTAATATCACCTTACACCAAAAGTTGCTTTTACAACGAGTGTTTTAAATTGTTGACTATTATCTAAAACAGGTACTAACTGTTATTAATTTTTAAACGTACATTAAATACATACCTCTGTTTAACACGCATCAATTGTTTAGATATGGACAAGGTATGAATTAACAGCAAAGCATATTGTTTGTCACGTTCTAAAGCTGTTGGAATTAGTCAAGTATACGTATAATTTTTCACATGAAATATTCACGTGTTTTTTATATGCGTTTATATGTTTATTACATTCAAATTATTTATGTTACAAGCAATTCGGAGAAGTAAAATACATAAATCTGTAATTTGTTTAGGTAGTAGTCCTATTTTAACATGAAGTGAAATAAATTATATATTAAAATTATGTTAAACGGTGTCATTGTACTAAAAGCTAAATAATAGTTTGGTAAGACCTAGCAACTTGATCGCACCAATCTTCTCATTAGTATGAAATATCGATCAGACAAATAATAATATCGTTGGGAGTAGCGTATCCAGATTAAATATTATGATAGAAATTTCACGTGCCAAAAACACCTAAATTCATATTTTTAAAATGTCAAACACCAACTTTTTTATGATTTTCCCAAAAAGTCTTTTTACGTCTACGAAACGCTTGATATCTTAAAAATATGAACTGAAGGGTTTTTGGGGATGCTGATTCTAAATAAAATCTAGGGATGCAATTTCGAAGCCAAACATCGATGTTGAACATGATCGATGACGGCATGGAAAGCCGACCAACGATGGCAACGAAACATCAAACAAATAACATCGATGTTTCATAAACGTCGATGATCGATTGGACCAATAATAAAAATTAAAAAAAAAAAGTAAAACCATAAATTAATAAAATAAAACAAAAACTATACTTCGTTCATAGTCACATTAAAGTGACTATGAACGAAGTATAGTTTTTGTTTTATTTTATTAATTTAAAATGTACGGTCACAAAGTAACGGACGAAACCATAAATTCTTTAAAACCATAAACTTGGCAATGCCATGCCATGGCAACGAAACATCAAACAAATAACATCGATGTTTCATAAACGTCGATGATCGATTGGACCAATAATAAAAATTAAAAAAAAAAAAAGTAAAACCATAAATTAATAAAATAAAACAAAAACTATACTTCGTTCATAGTCACATTAAAGTGACTATGAACGAAGTATAGTTTTTGTTTTATTTTATTAATTTAAAATGTACGGTCACAAAGTAACGGACGAAACCATAAATTCTTTAAAACCATAAACTTTTAAACTAAATATTTATTTTTTTACGTTTACCCTGCACGCATAATCTGGTCCTCAAACCCATTATTTTCCATCCCCTTACAAAAACAAATTAAATAACAAAAAAAAGTAAAACTTAAATGCCTTTACTACATTTTTTACCATAGCCAAATAGCAGCGACACGTTATCTTTTAAATGCCGGGTATAACCACAAAAAATCCCAGTTAAACGCCTTCTTGATTTGTATAACGGTTGTATGAAAAGGTATAACCTTTTAACTTTTGCCGTTACTTGACAAATATCAAGTTCCATATTTTTTCCACAAATATTAGCTTTTTACAAATACCTTAATCGGTAAAAAGAATATGCGTAATCCCAATTTTAAATAATAAATATAGTAAGAACAATAACAAATATATACTAAATCATTACATATTTTTTACCCTCCATGACTGCAAGGCAGCGCTGAAATAAAGCTATGCCAAATACTTTATGTTTTGTAACATACAATCACTGCCAATATTTAAAGAAAATTGCTTATTTATAACTGAGATATTAGGTTTTATTCATGAATTTAGTCGTCTTGGATTGTCCAAAGATAAAAAAAGAGAAGCATACACCCCGTATATAAATTATTATTACTAACGTTGTCAAAATAGCTAATTGTTCTTGCCAAGATTTAAAAATTATTATAAAAAAATTTAACCCAATAAGGATTTGGTAATCAAAAATTATCGTTATTTTTTTAATATATAAATTTTCAGTATATTGAACTCTTCCGCAAAAAGTCCTTATATGGAGACATAATCCATAAGTTATTGACACACTCAAAGTTTATCGCTTCGATAAGTGACCAAACATATAAAACCGTAATTACCAATTAATTATAATAATTATGGAATATTAAGTAAGTGTCGCATCTTCTGTGAAGCATAAACATGAATTAAAAGTCGATCTAAATATAATTATTTCCCACACCTACAATTCACATAGTTGGTTATTCGAGTAATGAAACTAACGCCAAAGGTCAAAGGATGGGCATATGTAATCATTGAACTTTTTCTTTATTTATTCGGAATTTTTTTTAAAAAGCACGACTGATACCTTAAAAATATTATAAAGGGTGTACGATTATATTTTAACCAATTTTTATCGCAAATAAGTTTAAAAAGAAAAAAGTTATTCGCTATAGATTTTTAAAAGTTTTTCATTATATCCTCCCCTTTTGGTTGTAACATTCCGTTAACACAAAAACCAAATGGCCGATTTTACGATATAGGGCAACTTATTTTTTTAACTGGATCACTATTAATTTTTCTCTTTCCCCAAATAAAAAGAGGAGCTATAATTATTTTAAAATATATTAGATTTACTGATCTCTAAAAATATATAATACGTTATTTACAACAAATAGTTGCAGTAAAGCTAGATTACTTTTTTAGAAGCTTTTGTTAGTATTCTGAATAACCCTGTAGTAAATTTTTATTGTCAAATAATACACTAATTTTTGAACATCAAATGATTCATACCTTTTTTAAATAACCACAGCCTATTTTATACGTTTCTTAAAGGAAAAGATTAAATTTTACGATTGTAGAAAAATAAACATGGTGTTTCATTTAAAATACCAAAGTTGCGCTAAATTGAAATATCGGCAATTTGGCTTTTGTGGCAACTAAATGTCAGAACCTAGCGGCTGATATAATAAAAAAAAACTTTAAATCAAAGACTTTCTGTTAATTTCACATTTTAATAACTTTGTTTGTTCTAAAGTTATTTGACCGCAATGGGTCAAAATATAGTCTGACACTCTATATTGTATTAACAATAAAATAATTTTTTTAGTAGATAGCAATCCTAATCCGGAACTATTTAATATATTTTCTGTGACTTTTGGAGCTAATTAGACATGCCTTCAAATGTTCTTTTCAACCATGCATCACAATACTGCCCTGCTAAGCCTAAAGGTGGTATCTTCACTTTGGGTTAAACCTTTGTTCAAAATTGAGTTAGACCCAAAAGTTTAAAGGGTATATAAAAAATTACACTCTCTGCCACAGCTTAAAAGTGGTAAAACATAAAAGCCAACTGAAAATGACCTATGAAAATAGTGGTATTTTCAAAAAGACATCTGGTATTATCTTAAAGGTGGCATGAGCGGTTTTCCTAAAGTGGAGATACCACCTTTAAGCTTAGCAGGGCAGAATAATACACTTTAAAACGGCATCAAAATGGTATTTTTAACATAAGCTTTAGATAGTCCTTATCGCGAGTATATGTATACAGCTTGAACCTTATTTAAGCCCCGTATGATGTGACTTAGAAAAGCAAATTATATCTCACAGTATGGGTACTATTGTTTTGGCCAGCTTGATGTGATTGATGGGTGACAAGATTCTTCATATTTTGCACTGAAAACTTCCTAAGCATTTCTCAATATTTTGGAAATTAAAATTGAAATCAAAAACCTTAACTTGTCTATTCAGTTATTATAGAATAAAATTTGGTACAATTGCAGGCAAATGGATTATCATAAGCTTTAAGTCCTAAAGGGCTGCATTATCATATTTGCTGGTGATTTCTATTTATGGAAGTTTCGTACTGGGGAAAACTAAGATTTTTTACCACATTTTTATTTCCCCATAAAGAATATAAATACTATTTGAATTCAAACAATTATACTTTTCTTTAAATTAAATTTTATAGATAAATGTATGCAATTCATAAAGCTAATAGATGTATGTTTTTAATTTTATTAATAATTTCGTACCCAGAGCCAGTAAACAATTTGCATACATTTATAAGTACTCGAAAAAATAATTTCTGAGATAAAACTAAAATTTAACTGACATTATAGCAAGTATCGGAGCATCTATAAGACAATCATAACTTTACAATATCAGACTGAGGCTTGAGTAGGCATACC